>CM055900.1:2687696-3287696 GCA_029582155.1 Panopea generosa
CGGGTAGTTACTAATTAACTAGTTCATGTATTATTTTTATTGTTTCAAATGTACAAAAGACGCGATTATTCCCAAATCATTTAATATTTTCATCATTATTTTTTCCTCTGTATACAGTAGGACAAAACAAATAAAAACATCCATAGGCATAGACCAGTTGAAAAATATTTCCGAGATCTCAAATTTCGTTAAGAATATTGATGCTAGAATGGACAGAAGTTCAAATATACGAGGAACATAGCTCAGCTTTAATGACCTATTGTCAAAGATAGTATTAACATATACACTGTAATTACTGTGTAAAGTCCGCGAAGAACATATATTAAAACTGCTTGTGCTATTGCAAACGCAAGTACAATCAGACCTGTCTTAAGCAGCCACTCAATGGAAAGAATAAAATGACATCTTAAGACAGATGGCTGCTTAATACAGGTTGTTTTAAACTTAAAGTATAAACATGGTAAATGAAAAATGTTACTGTGTAAGACAAGTTGCTTAACAGAAGTGACCACTAACACACGTTTGACTGTATAGTATAAATGTTGAATTTTTAATGGTCCAAGGGCCATAACTTTGACATCCAGTTATCGTTATTGATAAACTGGTATACAAAAAAACAGACCGAGATAGTACCTCTACTCTTTTAAATCGTAACACATCAGAGGTACATAACGGTCCATTTTGGAGTATTTAATACGATTTCTTAAACTTGGTAAAAATTACAGAATACCTATTATTTTAGCGTATCTAACCTTTCACTTAATCCAGTCGACAAAGTTGTAATATACAAGCACTAGTTATAACTTGTCCTAAAGAATTACATTGGAATTAAGTTGATAAACTGTGTTATGAACAGTTGAATAAGTTCTAGAATAAACACGTTTTCGCTCAGCAAAGAGTTTTAACAAAATCCTAATGATAATAAAACAATATAAAAGCACAAAGTCACATAATTGTTGAGGCTATAGATAAAAAAAGCCTAATATAACGGTACAGAACAAAACAACAAATGTTTTAATAAAACGCATAACTACATAACATAACACAGATTTGCCTAAGTTGTAAGAACTTGTTTCACAATCGAAGTAAAATAAATAAGTTTAAACTTATATAGCACACATAATACCACGTAACAATATTTACCTATTCTACTATTCAAATAGGTAAGTATTTTTAAAACCCGGATTTTCTTAGATTGTGTGTTGTTCTTTTCAAAGTCTAAAATGTAGACTTTTGATTACGTTACATATTGTTTTCAAAGCCGTTAGTATAACAATTTATGTTTTTTTGTTTCACTATAATTGTTATTCGTTAGGGTAATTGTTTAATCCATAACATAAACAGATTTGTATTTCAAGACAAATCTTTCTAATTTCATTCATAATTTGACAATAACGTCTTCACATATCATTGTACATTTACTTCCAAGAGACATGCGTAATATTGCATATATGTTTATTCTAAAATTTTCGTGTATGGATCGTTTGTTTTTGTTGTCGATTTGGATATTTGTTTTACTGGTATATGAGACGAAATGTAACGTGTAAAATATTTAGTATAGTATACATATATATAGATAGGTGGCAACGGGTGTCATCAACTAGCTTAAGGATCGAAACCGACAGATACGCAAGAACACGTGCAGAGAGACACGAACGTTTTTGTCAAATATGTAAGTCTAGAGATATAAGACGAATTTCCTTTTAATTTAAATTGTTCTGCATATTATTTTCCAAGACACAAATGTCTGCGTAGTTTGTTTATCCGTCACCCAAGTGTGTTTATATCTCTAGCACTGCTGCAGTCAACAAATCAAGTAGAACTTGTTTATTTAAATAAACTGATTGTGGAGGCTTTTGCTATTAGACGTAGCATTATTAATAATATAAACATGTAATAACATACCGATATTTTTTTCTCTTGACTGTGATATATTTAATAAATTTTATAACTGATAAATAATACTTTGAAGTGTATTCTTAGCATTTTAATACAATTAAATAACATGCTGAACTATAAACCTAAAATAATGTAGTGTTTGTTGTTTTAAACTGGCATGTGAATATATATTGTATATGTAGATGTTTTTGAATACAGGAAGGGATCCTGCCCACACACACATTATTTCCTTGTAATAAGCACAGGCTTTTCTCCTTCAAACTCATTCAGTTGAATTCAGAGGTGAAAGCGCTTAAACGCATAGAGTCCTACAATTGACCCTTTGACACTGTTTCATATTTCGCTCTATTGAAATTGTTATTTTGTCTTAAGTATTAATTGAATTATTTAACATCGTGTTCATATTTGTTTTAGAAGAATGTTTGCTATGACAATTTAAACTTATACTGAATAACTTCTTGGGTAAACGAGGTCATACACTTAATGCCGTTAAGTGGCAACTTCTCATTTCGAAAAAAAGGTTATGAGAAAGGTCAGACAAATTATCGCAAATTTAGCGGCATTATCTAAAAGTGTTTCATTTAATCATTCTTTACAAATATAACAGCCAAAAAAACCCCCCAAGGAATCTGAAATGTTAATATTAAATGTTTACATTTTGAAATATGCGGTAATCCAAGTAGTAAGTTCCACTGTCTTTCGTTTTACAAGCAACATAAAGTCAGTATTTTATTAATTGATTAATAGTATTTTTATGCAATGTCCAACGGCTCTGGTTGTATAGTGTTAAATCGTTAAAACTCCCACCAAAGTTCATCAGCAGAGAAACTATGGTATGCCTTCTATGTGTAAATCATTATAAATTGTGTGTGAACATAATATAAGTGATTATTTGTTTTCATTAGTAATAGTAGACATAGAAGCAGTTTAAGTATTAGTAGCAATAGTGGTAATGGCAGTAGAAGTAGCAGAAGTAGTAGAATAATAAAAGTAGTAGTAGTAGTAGTAGTAGCAGTAGTAGTTGTAGTTGTAGTAGTGGTAGCAGTAATAGTAGTGGAATTAGCAGCAGCAGAAGCAGCAGCAGAAGCAGCAGCAGTAGTAGAACTGGTGTAGTAGCAGCAGCAGCAGTAGTAGTAGTAGTAGTAGTAGTAGAAGTAGTAGTAGAAGTAGTAGTAGTAGTAGAAGTAGTAGTAGTAGTAGTAGACGAAGTGTAGTAGTAGTAGTAGTAGTAGTAGTAGTAGTAGTAGTAGCAGTAGCAGTAGCAGTAGCAGTAGTAGTAGTAGTAGTAGTAGTAGTAGTAGTAGTAGTAGTAGTAGCAGCAGCAGCAGTAGCAGCAGCAGCAGTAGTAGTAGTAGTACTGGTAGTAGTAGTAGTAGTAGTAGTAGTAGTAGTAGTAGTAGTAGTAGAAGTAGTAGCAGCAGCAGCAGTAGTAGTAGTAGTAGCAGTAGTAGTAGAAGTAGTAGTAGTAGTAGTAGTAGTAGTAAAAGTAGTAGTAGTAGTAGTAGTAGTAGTAGTAGAAGTAGTAGTAGTAGTAGAAGTAGTAGTAGTAGTAGTAGACGAAGTGTAGTAGTAGTAGTAGTAGTAGTAGTAGTAGTAGTAGCAGTAGCAGTAGCAGTAGCAGTAGTAGTAGTAGTAGTAGTAGTAGTAGTAGTAGTAGTAGTAGTAGCAGCAGCAGCAGTAGCAGCAGCAGCAGTAGTAGTAGTAGTACTGGTAGTAGTAGTAGTAGTAGTAGTAGTAGTAGTAGTAGTAGAAGTAGTAGCAGCAGCAGCAGTAGTAGTAGTAGTAGCAGTAGTAGTAGAAGTAGTAGTAGTAGTAGTAGTAGTAGTAAAAGTAGTAGTAGTAGTAGTAGTAGTAGTAGTAGTTGTAGTAGTTGTAGTAGTAGTAGTAGTAGTAGTAGTAGTAATAGTAGAAGTAGTAGTAGTAGTAGTAGTAGTAGTAGTAGTAGTAGTAGTAGTATTAGTAGTAGAACAAGAAGTAGTAGTAGTAGTAGTAGTAGTATTAGTAGTAGTACAAGTAGTAGTAGAACAAGTAGTAGTAGTAGTAGTAGTAGTAGTAGTAGTAGTAGTAGTAGTAGAAGTAGTAGTAGTAGTAGTAGAAGTAGTAGTAGTAGTAATAGTAGTAGTAGTAGTAGTAGTAGTAGTAATAGTAGTAGTAGTAGTAGTAGTAGTAAAAGTAGTAGAAGTAGTAGTAAAAGTAGTAGTAGTAGTAGTAGTAGTAGTAGTAGTATTAGTAGTAGAACAAGAAGTAGTAGTAGTAGTAGTAGTAGTATTAGTAGTAGTACAAGTAGTAGTAGAACAAGTAGTAGTAATAGTAGTAGTAGTAGTAGTAGTAGTAGTAGAAGTAGTAGTAGTAGTAGTAGAAGTAGTAGTAGTAGTAATAGTAGTAGTAGTAGTAGTAGTAGTAGTAATAGTAGTAGTAGTAGTAGTAGTAGTAAAAGTAGTAGAAGTAGTAGTAAAAGTAGTAGTAGTAGTAGTAGTAGTAGTAGTAGTAGTAGTAGTAGTATTAGTATTAGTAGTAGTAGTAGTAGTACTAGTAGTATTAGTACAAGTAGTAGTAGTAATCATCGTCTATTGACCGTATACCTAGAATACAGACACGGTTATTTTGAATAACGATTCCCTTTACACGTACTTTTGAACATATATATTTTAATTCCATCAGTTTTTATCTATAAACATTCTCCAGGTTTATCAAAATACAAATTAAGGACAATCTAATTGTTTTAAAATATTTTTTACTCAAACTAGCGTGTCGCCGCCAGTAAGACGAGCAGAACAATTCCAAAATGCAATTGTATTGCGGAAACTTCTACTTCATTAATTTACATTTTGTTTTGCTGATCAAAATATCGTGTTTGTATTGACAATATCAATTACTCGTCTCAATCTTCTCTCAACTTAATTGTATAATAAAGCCGAGCACTTCTGTCTATTTTCGGTTGTACTGAACGACAGAATATTTAAACGCAATGCAGATAATAGTTTTAAATGTGAACGTGCTAACATAATTGTATTCTATACAATTTAAAACGTTACGGAACCTTGCTATTCCATATTTAATGTGTATAAATGTTTTAAAACTTTATTACAGGTCGTAAAATTTATGTGCAAACATATTGAAACGAAATAACTTAAATGTCATACGCTTATCTGAAATGACATTAAAGTGTAATTATGTCTGAAATAATTTTGAAATTGTACATTTAAATGAACAGTATAACACGTTTATCTATGTTATATGCATTTATCTGTAACAGGGTTTTAAATAAATCTTAAATAAAATTCAAGTAACCAATCGATTAACAAAATGGAGTAAGTTATCTATCTGGCATAAAATTGAAACCAGTTATCTGAAATACTATCTAAGCACACCAGGTATCTGAAATACTATTTAAGCACACCAGTTACATGAAATACTATTTAAGCACACCAGTTATCTGAAATACTATTTAAGCACACCAGTTATCTGAAATACTATGTAAGCAAACCAATTACTTGAAATACTATTTGAGCACATCAGTTACCTGAAATACTTTTTAAGCACATCAGTTACCTGAAATACTTTTTAAGCACACCAGTTATCTTAAATACTATTTAAGCACACCAATTACCTGAAATACTATTTAAGCACACCAATTACCTGAAATATTATTTAAGCACACCAGTTATCTGAAATATTATTTAAGCGCATCAGTTATCTGAAATACTATTTAAGCGCATCAGTTATCTGAAATACTATTTAAGCACACCAGTTATCTGAAATACTATTTAAGCACATCAGTTATCTGAAATACTATTTAAGCACACCAGTTATCTGAAATACTATTTAAGCACACTAGTTACCTGAAATACTATTTAAGCACATCAGTTATCTGAAATACTATTTAAGTACATCAGTTGTCTGAAATACCATTGAAGCACATCAGTTATCTGAAATACTATTTAAGCACATCAATTATCTGAATTACTATTTAAGCACATCAATTATCTGAAATACTATTTAAGCACACAAGTTACCTTAAATACTATTTAAGCACATCGGTTATCTGAAATACTATTTAAGCACACCAGTTACCTAAAATACTATTTAAGCACATCAGAAATACTATTTAAGCACATCATTTACATGAAATAATATTTAAGTACATCAGTTATCTGAAATACTATTTAAGCACACCAGTAACCTGAAATACTATTTAAGCACACCAGAAATACTATTTAAGCACATCATTTACATGAAATACTATTTAAGCACACTAGTTATCTGAATTACTATTTAAGCACACCAGAAATACTATTTAAGCACACCAGTTACCTGAAATACTATTTAAGCACACCAGAAATACTATTTAAGCACATCATTTACATGAAATACTATTTAAGCACACCAGTTATCTGAAATACTATTTAAGCACACCAGAAATACTATTTAAGCACATCATTTACATGAAATACTATTTAAGCACACTAGTTATCTGAATTACTATTTAAGCACACCAGAAATACTATTTAAGCACACCAGTTACCTGAAATACTATTTAAGCACACCAGAAATACTATTTAAGCACATCATTTACATGAAATACTATTTAAGCTCATCAGTTATCTGAAATACTATTCAAGCACACAATTTTAATAGCGCTCCAACCTAACTTGATTATAATGAAAAATAACTCTTTTTAAGCATACGTATAATATTATCATATGTTGTTTCACTAGTGAAGCAGAGTCACTGTGAAATATAATGGCATATTGGGCACATTTTGCTCTACCTCCAAGTTAATTTTAACGACAGTTTGAATACACCTACACACCTATACGCAGACAAAATTATATAGATATGTCAGATATGTGTGTATACGTTTTCATATGTCTCTGAACATATTAAAATATATTTCAATTCTGACGACCGAGTGAATGATTTGTTTCAGCTATTCAAGATAATCACACTGTATTAAACTATTATATAAAATAGCAAAACATCTAAAAAAGCTTTAAACATAAATACAACAAACATATCCCCATGAATTATCAAATGAATTCACCAGTCAAAGCGGTTTATTTATATTAAAGATATTCTCATACTGAAAAAACTTACAGTCAAAAGTAAGTAACGCTTATTTGCCGTTTAACAACAGCTCTATATCAAACGTTTATATTCAGTTTTCGGTACTTCACAAATTAAAATCTACATTCATTTGAGTTATATTAAGTGTCAACAAAAAATAAATATAAAAAATATATTTTGGTATATGTTTAAGTATCCAAATATAAAAAACTCAATAAACGTATGCTAAAACACTTAATAAAAGCATATTAACAATAATTGAATAGTACATACCTTTTATTTCCTTAATAAACTAATTAACCGTTCACAAGATAAGTAAACAAGTAAAACTGTCTGACAGAAATTCTACCTTAACAAGCTATGCCTGACTGCAGATTGGACAACATGAAAGTACGACGCGGTAAAGAAATTTCTGTTATTGAGGGATATTTGAAACCGAGTTCGATAATTACCACGCAAGTTGTTAAACCAATATTTTCTATGCACTACGTTAAAACTCTTACAACAGACATTTGCTATTGTGGTTAGAACGTAGAATTGGTTTGCTGTACTTCACATGTAACTTTTGTCATTTTGACAGACTGAGTGTTTAATTCATTGAAACTTTCAATTGCTATACGGAATCGGTTTAATGGTAATATTTATGCAAATGCAATTTAATTTCTCTACCTAAGTACAGACGTCATGTTATTTTTTAATAGGAATTAAATAACCACAATAACCATGGCAACGTACGTCTCTCGTGTGAGACTGCCGTCTGATATAGAGCGTCTGTCAGCGCACCTAACAATCATTCTTGGGATCCACTTCTTCCCCGCATATGCAGTGTGCGAAACTCATGCACGTGAAACCAAATTCATCAGCTGGTATTCGAACTTGACTCCAACACATTGTTGAATATGACATTACTAAATGCAGTAGATATATTTTAAATGAACCGTGTGGTATAGCTTTTTTGTTGAAAGTTGAAATATTGCGACTTTTAACGCTCTGACCTGAATATTGAATTTTTGTTATAGTTTTTAAGCAGCATATTTTTATACTAACAATGAACTAGTTCCGTATAGTTTCTTTCTTTAAAATACGCAGAACATGTTCCCATTTCTTGACCTTGACCTGGCAAAAATTAACCTGTTGATTGACTTTTCTCTTGCATTGTCAAATAAAATTACTTCGTATAATTACCCTGCACACAGTGGCGATCCCATGCGACTTTATGCTATAGAGTGATACAAATATAATAATAAGAAAAATGTCCGCTTCAGGTAACATTTTTTTTAATAGTACTATAATTATCAGGTTTTTTAACTTTTAAATTAAGTTAAAAATATTTTTTTCAATATATCATGTCTACATATACTAAATGACCCCGTGTTGCAAAAGGCATATCTACTTAAACATGCCAAAATTATACATTGGAAAGAGATTTCCTAACTTGGGTTACGCGCCTAGGTTAGACTAAACTAGATTTCTCGCTTAAAATTGCAACCTATTTTATGACGTATCAAATAAGAGACCTGTTGACATTTTGATTTCAGTTTGAGACTTTATACATGTTAACACGCAGAAAACAGCATTTCTTCTTAGAAAGAGTCCGATTTGAAGGTCGTCAAGCAGTATTTACGTGATTTTTATATATAGAATGGGAATTTCGTTTCAACTGAACCACTCAAATTTAAATATCGATTTTGTCACGTGGATTTAACATACCAACCGTTTTATTTATTAATCTATTTATAATAATAAGATGCTTTTGATCCATTTTAAAAATGGTTTTATTTTTAAAACATTTATAGCGTCTCCCACTCTCTGATAAACTCCCTTTAATAGTTCATGAAAATTCATGAAACAAAGACGAACGCCGTCGCTGTATAGAGATAAATCAAAGGTGATATGGGCACGAACACCCTGTATTAATAGCAAACAGTGCAAAAGTACAAGTGTTGCATGGTCATTTTATATAACCAGTGGTTCATCTCTGTACCGAGATGGCATTCGTCTTTGTTTCACGAACTGTAATGGAATATTACGGAAGTTGTCTACAAAAATGTTATCTGAAGCGGCCATTTTCCTCCGATTTTTCGCACAACTCTATAGCATACAGTCACGTGGGTTCGTCGCCGTGAACATACACAGCACATGGAATACAGGTACATGTGACTTCTATGTACTTGTCATGTATCAAAATTAGCGATGTCATTCTCTACAATCCGCCATTAATTTTTCTGTTGATTTTAATAATTTTAAAAAAAATGTTTACAATTCATCTGAACACAACCTTCCGATTTACCTTATAAATGGATCGTTATAACTCGAATCAAAGCCAATGCAATGATAATATTGGTTCAAATACTTAAAACGAAATGCCAAAAGTTTTGTTTAAAATGCGGTCTTACTAAAATCTGGCTACAATCTTAGACTTATCGTCATGTCATCTTAGAACGAACGCTTCATAACGTCTGAATCTGCGTGCCATCTTCCGTCGTCGTCTAAGATATTGTTGTATTGTTGAAATACAAGATCAGACGACATGAAAACAAATATTTACAATAATCATGATTACAGATTGGTTCCAGTAAAACCAGAATAGTTTAACTGATATTGATCTTATAATAAATAAATAACCAGTCAACATTTAAGTTTTTGATAATCAAAATTAAGGTTGGCGAAACAGAGGACTGGAACTATCCTAGACAGAACCATTAATTAGTAAGAATGTGCGGATAATTAATGTCTTACAAAAGGTCCAGTTCACATGCTTGTGATTGGAGATCGGAGCCACCGATCATGGGTCTATTGATCTTCCACTATATTAGGCGCTTATCAAAAAGAAAGGTTGCTTGGTGTTTGGTGTTAAGTTTAAACTTATTTATTTTACTTCGATTGTGAAACAAGTTCTTACAACTTAGGTAAATCACGCTCAAAATCTTCCTGGTTAGAACCAGTACTTAGCATATGCGGATAAAATGTCTTGCTCAAGGACACCACACATAGCTGCGGCGGAGGATCGCTTTTCAACAATAGTTTAATCATATCTACTTGAGTCAGTATTCTAAGTGCTGTCATACTGGATACCGTACCGCATACACATGGTATGTTACCCCACCCAGTCACAATATACTGACACCGGACCGGCCGAAACTAGAGCTGTGTGCACGGAGAGGACACGTTTTGTATCATTTCTCAAGTGTTTGGCATGGCTGAGGATCAAACTCACGGTCATGTGTATTTGATCTAAGTAACATTATATACAAATAACATCGATATTTCACAATATATTTGTACGGTGACATTGAGTTGTTTGTTTTTCTGGTGTTGTATTACATCGATATTAATACGCCGACGTTTCAGTCAATACAGTATTGACCTTAAATTATACACATACACTACATTGCTTTTGTTATTATAACACCGGTGTCTACGGTACATAAAAATTATGAAAGAAAATTGAAACACGATACAAGAGCTGAAAAATGACTCAATATTTTCATTTCGATATGCTAACGAAAATATTGAAATCACGTACGCGTATAAACATTTATTTATATTGTATTATTTACAATATGTTATATAGATATAAAACCGTTATGTTATATACTAAAACTTATATATTTTTTCAAATATTGTCGATTGCTTTTTGGTTCACTATAACTTTTACGCAATGCTGTGTAAGTAGCATCAGTGAACGTCTTCTATAAAAAATATAACCTCACTGTTATAGATGCTCCCATAAATATCATCCCATAAATATCAACAACTCCCTTCTACTCCTCAAGAGCAAGAGCAACAGCAGCAGCAACAACAACAACAACAATAGCACCAACAACAAAAGTAGCAGCTACAACAACAGCAGCAACACCACCAACAAACAACAACAGCAACAACAAAAGCAGCAGCTGTAGCAACACCACCACAATAATCCCTAACATAAAAACAAGCTGCTACACTTTACCTTTACAAACACATTATACAGCAAATATGTATCTTGAATACTTCGATAAATGCTCAGTCTTTCATTTAAACACTGTTGTATTATACAAATTTAAAGGATTCATAAAATAAACCAAAAATAACTTCTCAACTGAATAAATCAACAATAGTACAAAAGCTTGCAAAAACTATGATCGCTTTAATGGCAAAACGAAATAATTAGATTTCACACGTAACTGCCTATGCTTAATTCTCACTTAATTGCTTTTATATTGTGGTAAACCTCTTATCCGGGAAGACACGCAAAACATGATATGCATGTACAATACGTGTGACCGAGCCCGATTAGCTCAGTCGTTAGCGCGTCTGACTATTAATCCAGGGGTCGTGAGTTCGAATCCCCGCCCGGCCACAATCTCCGTGATGTTGATATACGACATTGCGTCTCATTATCATTCGTCTCTCACCGCTGATTTAAGTGGGAAAGTTATCAGTTACTTGCGGAGATGGGGTTTGCTCGAGTACTGGTTAACCTTCCAGGATCCCAGGAAACAGTTGTTAAGTTAATTAATCGTCGGTTAGCCCTCGATGGCATAAAAATGATGCTATACAACACGTGTGTTATTTTCATTCATACCTACTTTCGTTATTGGTACGTCTTAGTACGTAATAATTGCATATATTTTTTTCCTTCTGATGCTGCTACTGCTTATAGTATTGCTGATGCTGCTACTTATACTTCTACTTGTTCTACTGCTAATGCTTCAATTGTTGTTGATGATGTTATTGTTCTGCCGGTGGTGCTACCTGATAGTGGCGTTACTGCTCAATCAAAATGACGCTTCAATATAAAGACAACAGCACTCACCAATATAATTTATATGCTGTTTAATGCTTGATGTTCGTTAAGATGATTTACGTTATCACATGTAATCCTATACCTCTCGATATTTACTTTCATCTCACATCTGTTCTATATTTGTAACTTTACAAATGGGAAGATATTTCAAGAGAGGTTATAAACGTGTAAGCTCTCAACGTGGGAGATATTTATTGCATGATTAAGTAGTTGACATGCTATAAAAGAAAATATTAAAAACACCGTCCAGGGTTTTATATTGCAAAATGAAATGTAAATGTGTGCGCGTCGTACCACGTGTCTGGCGGTAACGTACTTTCAAGATGCACTTTACAGCAATCAGCACATGGTGGTGTAGCTATCACTACCCCGCAGCCCGGACGCACACTCAGTTGATTACAGTCACACGAACTCAACCAACATGACAAATTACAGTTTTAACACAGGTTAAATGAATGTATTATCTATGAATGAGATTTAACGCCATTTTCAACACATTTAAAGTTAAATAAGGTTAGTTTTTTTTTGATCGAGGAAATCTCAGAATGAATCAGAGTAGAACCACCGTCCTTCAACAAGTAACTAGCAATCTTTCTCACATAAAGTCTTTTGGACCGAGCGGGACTCGAACATACGACCTTAACGACGAGAGGTAAGTGATCTTGAGAGGGTTTCTCAGACCACTCGGTCACGGAGGACCAATAACCAAGAAATATAATGCAGATGTAACTAAAGCATGGCTGGACTATCAATTATATAGAATAACCAGTACTCGAATCATCGGCGTTTAAACATGTGAAGAGTTTTGGAAAATCATTTCTGTGTTCGTTAATGTTCGGCTTCCTCACACGTTACGAGCAATCAGAACTGGTTCTACACTGTTTTAAAAAGCCGTCTATATTAGAGGTGTTCAAGAGTGTCCATATAAAGTAAAGGGTTAAATTAAACGAGTAGTGGCTAATGGAAAATTAGATGCAGATAATTCTGGGAATCTTTAAAATAAATGTTAGGGTCTTACTTTGCCCTCTATCTAAGTTCAAAGTCGCGATGGATTCCCTTACATACACTTGAAAAAAAAAGAGAAAAAAAAGAGAAAAAAGACGCCCACCAAAAAAAACCAACAACAAAGAAAATAATGTGCGAAATAGGATATAATTCTATTAGCTTGGATAATTCAAGATAGAGTTATTTCTATATAAGTCCTTGTTATTGATAAATAAAAACAACGATTCTGTTGAAATTTTCGCTGAATTGTGTGACATTTTCAGAAACATATTAAATTCCATAAAAACAAGATATTTAACTACCCGGCTACTGCATATTTTAAAAGCTATATTCACTTTAACCTACATGCGCAGTGCGTGAATCTGCCTGTCTTAACTGGTATCTCCCAAGCCAAACACTTAAATGTTTTGCCAACTGTTTACTTATCTGGCATCTTGTTTAAAGAATTCCTTTCCATGTATAAAGGATAAAGAACCTTCCATCATTCTATATAAGCTTCGTAATTACAACGGATACTTCCAAATAATGTTATGCATCTCCGATTTCAAGGTTCATTTATTATTTCATTATTTTCGCTTAAAAGCTTCAAGTGTAAAATATGTTTACATTAATATATAACTTAAAAATGTTTGATAAAGCCTCATGGATGATGATGATAATGATGATGATGATGATGATGATGATGATGATGATGATGATGATAATGATGATTATTATTATCATTAGTATTTCTATTATTATTATTATGATGATGATGATGATGATGATGATGCTCATCATCACCATCTTCATCTTCACTCATCACAATCATCATCATTATCATCATCATTATCATCATCATCAGTAGCAGCAGCAGCAGCATCGTTTTTATGATAAATTTACATTATTATGTCTATATTTATCCTTTATTATCCTTATTATATCATTAATTTTCATGTTCCATTTAGCAAAAGTTGAATAGTTCATGCTGACAACAGGTCGGGTACGTTTTATATCTTTGTTATATCAAAGCGTGTATGAGTGTGTGCTTAATAAAATATGTAAACATGCAAATGCGAGTATATTAGTCTCGCATGGGCACATCATGCATTTTATATACAATGCGATGATATAAAACACAATGTTGTTCATTTATGTTGCACCAGACTGGAACTCAATAAAATATTATTGTTGTATTGTTCACAGAAGCAGACGAGGTAGAACGAACGCACTCCCGTACATAGGGATACAAAGGAAGTTAACAATTTGCGTTTGAATGCATATGCAGGAGCATAATTATACACGTTAGATTGATATTCGTTGATACAACTTTAGATATTCAAATGTGTTTTACGCCATCAAACACTGTCTTTGTACATATGACTTTCAATTACATTGCTTGATCAAACACTGCCTTTGTACATATGACTTTCAATTGCATTGCTTGATCAAACACTGCCTTTGTACATATGACTTTAAATTACATTGCTTGATCAAACACTGCCTTTGTACATATAATTTTAAATTACATTGCTCGATCAAACACTGCCTTTGTACATACGACTTTCAATTACATTCTTGATCGAACACTGCCTTTGTACATATAATTTAAAATTACACTGCCTGATCAAACACTGCCTTTGTACATATGGCTTTAAATTACATTACTTGATCAAACACTGTCTTTGTTCATATGACTTCCAATAACATTGCTTGATCAAACACTACTTGTGTACATATGACTTTCAATTGAATTGCTTGATAAAACACTACCTTTGTACACATGACTTTAAATTACATTCTCTTAATCAAACACTGCTTCCGTACATATGACTTTCAATTACATTGCTTGATTAAACCCTGTCTTTGTACATATGACTTTCAATTGAATTGCTTGATAAAACACTTCCTTTGTACACATGACTTTAAATTACATTGTCTTGATCAAACACTGCCTTTGTACATATGACTTTCAATTACATTGCTTGATTAAACACTGTCTTTGTACACATGAATTTAAATTACATTGCTTAATAAAACACTGCTTTTGTACATATAATTTTAAATTACATTGCTTAATCAAACACTGCCTCTGTACATATGACTTTCGATTATATTGTCTTAATGAAACACTGCCTTTGTACATAGGACTTTCAATTACATTGTCTTTATCCAACACTGCCTTTGTACATATGGCTTTAAATTACATTGCTTGATCAAACACTACTTTTGTGCATATGATTTTCAATTATATTGCTTGATCAAACACCGCTTTTGTACATATGACTTTCAACTACATTGCTTAATCAAACACTGCCTTTGTACATATGACTTTCGATTACATTGTCATAATCAAACACTGCCTTTGTGCATATGACTTTCAATTGCATTGCTTGATCAAACACTGCCTTTGTACATATGACTTTTAATTACATTGCTTGATCAAACACTGCCTTTGTACACATGCCTTTAAATTACATTGCTTGATCAAACACTGCCTTTGTACATATGACTTTCAATTACATTGCTTGATCAAACACTGCTTTTGTACATATGACTTTCAATTACCTTACTTGATCAAACACTGCCTTTGCACACATGCCTTTAAATTACATTGCTTGATCAAACACTGCTTTTGTACATATGACTTTCAATAACATTGCTTAATCAAACACTGCCTTTGTACATATGACTTTCGATTACATTGTCATAATCAAACACTGCCCTTATGCATATGACTTTCAATTGCATTGCTTGATCAAACACTGCTTTTGTACATATGACTTTTAATTACATTGCTTGATCAAACACTGCCTTTGTACACATGCCTTTAAATTACATTGCTTGATCAAACACTGCCTTTGTACATATGACTTAAATTAAATTGCTTTATCAAACACTGCCTTTGTACATATGACATTAAATTACATTGTTTGATCAAATACTGTCTTTGTACAAATGACTTTCAATTACATTGCTTGATCAAACACTTCCTTTGTACACATGCCTTTCAATTACATTGCTTGATCAAACATTGCTTTTGTACATATGACTTTCAATAACATTGCTTTATCAAACACTGCCTTTGTACACATGAATTTAAATTACATTGCTTGATCAAACACTGCCTTTGTACACATGAATTTAAATTACATTGCTTGATCGAACACTGCCTTTGTACACATGAATTTAAATTACATTGCTTAATCAAACACTGCTTTTGTACACATAACTTATAAATACATTGCTTGATCAAACACTGCTTTTGTACACATAACTAAAAATTACATTGCTTAATCAAACACCGCCTTTGTACATATGACTTTAAATATATTGCTTGATCAAACACTGCCTTTGTACATATGACTTTCAATTACATTGCTTGATAAAACACTGCTTTTGTACATATGGCTTTCAATTACCTTGCTTGATCAAACACTGCCTTTGTACACATGCCTTTAAATAACATTGCTTGATCAAACACTGCTTTTGTACATATGATTTTCAGTTACATTACTTAATCAAACACTGCCTTTGTACATATGACTTTCAATTACATTGATTGATCGAACACTGTCTTTGCACATATGACTTTAAATTATATTGCTTAATCAAACACTGCCTATGATTGTATAAAACATTATCTTGATCAAACGCTGCCTTTAACACATGACTGTGTCAAACATTGTCTTGATCAAATGCTGCCTTTAACATATGACTGTATAAAACATTGTCTTGATCAAACGCTGCCTTTAACACATGACTGTATAAAGCATTGTCTTGATCAAATGCTGCCTTTAACATATGACTGTATAAAACATTGTCTTGATCAAACGCTGCCTTTAACACATGACTGTATAAAACATTGTCTTGATCAAACGCCGCCTTTAACACATGGCTGTATAAAACATTGTCTTGATCAAACGCCGCCTTTAACATATGACTGTATAAAACATTGTCTTGATCAAATGCTGCCTTTAACACATGACTGTATAAAACATTGTCTTGATCAAACGCTGCCTTTAACATATGCCTGTATAAAGCATTGTCTTGATCAAATGCTGCCTTTAACATATGACTGTATAAAACATTGTCTTGATTAAACGCCGCCTTTAACATATGACTGTATCAAACATTGTCTTGATCAAACGCTGCCTTTAACACATGACTGTATAAAACATTGTATTGATCAAACGCTGCCTTTAACATATGACTGTATCAAACATTGTCTTGATCAAATGCTGCCTTTAACATATGACTGTATAAAACATTGTCTTGATCAAACGCTGCCTTTAACACATGACTGTATAAATCATTGTCTTGATCAAATACTGCCTTTAACATATGACTGTATAAAACATTGTCTTGATCAAACGCTGCCTTTAACACATGACTGTATAAAACATTGTCTTGATCAAATGCTGCCTTTAACATATGCCTGTATAAAGCATTGTCTTGATCAACCGCTGCCTTTAACATATGACTGCATAAAGCATTGTCTTGATCAAACGCCGCCTTTAACACATGACTGTATAAAACATTGTCTTGATCAAATGCTGTCTTAAACATATGCCTGTATAAAGCATTGTCTTGATCAACCGCTGCCTTTAACATATGACTGTATAAAACATTGTCTTGAACAA
This sequence comes from Panopea generosa, assembly GCA_029582155.1. Taxonomy (NCBI): domain Eukaryota; kingdom Metazoa; phylum Mollusca; class Bivalvia; order Adapedonta; family Hiatellidae; genus Panopea; species Panopea generosa. The sequence goes on from CM055900.1 coordinate 2,705,079, forward strand.
ACGCTGCCTTTAACACATGACTGTATAAAACATTGTCTTGATCAAATGCTGCCTTTAACATATGCCTGTATAAAGCATTGTCTTGATCAAACGCTGCCTTTAACATATGACTGCATAAAGCATTGTCTTGATCAAACGCTGCCTTTAACGTATCACTGTATAAAGCATTGTCTTGATCAAACGCTGCCTTTAACATATGACTGTATAAAACATTGTCTTGATCAAACGCTGCCTTTAACATATACTTGTATAAAACATTGTCTTTATCAAACACTGCCATTGCAAAAATGGCTATAGAATTCACTGTCTTGAACAAATACTGTTTTTGCACATATGACTTTAAATTTTATTGCTTAATCAAACACTGCTTATAATTGTATAAAACATTGCCTTGATCAAACGCTGCCTTTAACATATGACTGTATAAAGCATTGTCTTGATCAAACGCCGCCTTTAACATATAACTGTATAAAGCATTGTCTTGATCAAACGCCGCCTTTAACATATGACTGTATAAAACATTGTCTTGATCAAAAGCTGCATTTAACACATGACTGTATAAAGCATTGTCTTTATCAAACGCCGCCTTTAACACATGACTGTATAAAGCATTGTCTTGATCAAACGCCGCCTTTAACATATGACTGTATAAAACATTGACTTGATCAAACGCCGCCTTTAACACATGACTGTATAAAGCATTGTCTTGATCAAACGCCGCCTTTAACACATGACTGTATAATGCATTGTCTTGATCAAACGCTGCCTTTAACACTTGACTGTATAAAGCATTGTCTTGATCAAACGCTGCCTTTAACATATGGCTGTTTAAAGCATTGTCTTGATCAAACGCTGCCTTTAACATATGACTGTTTAAAGCACTGTCTTAATCAAACGCTGCCTTTAACATACGACTGTATAAAGCACTGTCTTGATCAAACGCTGCCTTTAACATATGACTGAATAAAACACTGTCTTGATCAAACGCTGCCTTTAACATATGACTGTATAAAGCATCGTCTTAATCAAACGCTGCCTTTAACATATGACTGTATAATACATTGTCTTGATCAAACACCGCCTTCAACATATGACTGTATAAAACATTGTCTTGATCAAACGCTGCCTTTAACATATGCCTTTATAATACATTGTCTTGATCAAACGCTGCCTTTAACACATGACTGTATAAAACATTGTCTTGATCAAACACTGCCTTTAACATATGACTGTATAAAGAATTGTCTTGATCAAACGCCGCCTTTAACACATGACTGTATAAAACATTGTCTTGATCAAACACTGCCTTTAACACATGACTGTATAAAACATTGTCTTGATCAAATGCTGCCTTTAAAATATGCCTGTATAAAGCATTGTCTTGATCAAACGCTGCCTTTAACATATGACTGCATAAAGCATTGTCTTGATCAAACGCTACCTTTAACATATCACTGTATAAAGCATTGTCTTGATCAAACGCTGCCTTTAACATATGACTGTATAAAACATTGTCTTGATCAAACGCTGCCTTTAACATATACTTGTATAAAACATTGTCTTTATCAAACACTGCCATTGCACAAATGGCTATAGAATTCACTGTCTTGAACAAATACTGTTTTTGCACATATGACTTTAAATTATATTGCTTAATCAAACACTGCTTATAATTGTATAAAACATTGCCTTGATCAAACGCTGCCTTTAACATATGATTGTATAAAACATTGTCTTGATCAAACGCCGCCTTAAACATATAACTGTATAAAGCATTGTCTTGATCAAACGCCGCCTTTAACATATGACTGTATAAAACATTGTCTTGATCAAACGCTGCCTTTAACACATGACTGTATAAAGCATTGTCTTTATCAAACGCCGCCTTTAACACATGACTGTATAAAGCATTGTCTTGATCAAACGCCGCCTTTAACACATGATTGTATAAAGCATTGTCTTGATCAAACGCCGCTTTTAACATATGACTGTATAAAACATTGTCTTGATCAAACGCCGCCTTTAACACATGACTGTATAAAGCATTGTCTTGATCAAACGCCGCCTTTAACACATGACTGTATAAAGCATTGTCTTGATCAAAGGCCGCCTTTAACACATGACTGTATAATGCATTGTCTTGAGCAAACGCCGCCTTTAACATATGATTGTATAAAACATTGTCTTGATCAAACGCTGCCTTTAACATATGACTGTTTAAAGCACTGTCTTAATCAAACGCTGCCTTTAACATATGACTGTATAAAGCACTGTCTTGATCAAACACTGCCTTTAACATATGACTGAATAAAATACTGTCTTGATCAAACGCTGCCTTTAACATATGACTGTATAAAGCATCGTCTTTATCAAACGCTGCCTTTAACATATGACTGTATAATACATTGTCTTGATCAAACGCCGCCTTCAACATATGACTGTATGAAAAACATTGTCTTGATCAAACGCTGCCTTTAACATATGACTGTATAATACATTGTCTTGATCAAACGCTGCCTTTAACACATGACTGTATAAAACATTGTCTTGATCAAACACTGCCTTTAACATATGACTGTATAAAGCATTGTCTTGATCAAACGCTGCCTTTAACACATGACTGTATAAAACATTGTCATGATCAAACGCTGCCTTTAACATATGACTGTATAAAACATTGTCTTGATCAAACGCTGCCTTTAACAAATACTTGTATAAAACATTGTCTTTATCAAACACTGTCATTGCACAAATGGCTATAGAATTCACTGTCTTGAACAAACACTGCTTTTGCACATATGGCTAAAGAATAGATTGTCTTAATCAAACACTGCCTTTACACATATGGCGTTATAATACCTTGTCAGGACAAAGCTTATTTCATCATTCCTTAGGTATGAATTTAGTATCACAAAAACAAAAAATGACTGTGGTGCAAGACACCAGTTTCACTGAATTGACTGTAGTGCCAGACACCAGTTTCACTGAATTGACTGTGGTGCCAGACATCAGTTTCACTCAAACATCTCACTCAGGGAGAGCGGGAAGGGCTAAAATGACTGGTATAACTTAAATCGTTATAGGTATTAAAACTTAGTCAAAAGTTATGTCAAATTATTAATAAATACACAGTAATAGCTGAATCGATGTATATAGCGCCAGCACTTTATTCAAGTGTGGTCCGGAAATCTTGACATCCTGTATGAATCAAGTACTTCTTTGACTGCAATGTATGAAGAATTAAAAAAACACGAACTGACATGAATGCGTCTACAATTAGTTATAGAATAAGACACAAGAAGAGAAATGTTACACAAATCACATGAAGATACGAGCACCAACACCACCTCCATTATCTTGTTGCATTCAAGAGAGATCGTAGCAGAGTTTTAAAAGAAGCTATTTTTGAATGGGATTTAAGGCCATTTTCAACACATTTCGGGTTATGTATGGCATTTCCAACTTTACTGGTGGAGGAAGACCTCAGACTGAGTCAGACTGAGTAGAACTACCGTTCTTCCGCAAGTAACTAGCAAATTTTCTCACATAAATATTTTTTTGAGCGAGTGGGACTCAAACTCACGACCTAAGCGGTGAAAGGTAAGTGATCTTGAGACGGCGCCTTACACCATTCGGCCACGGAGGACCTTTTTTTATTATAGACGTGTACCTCCGATACAGGTATTGCAATGTCTGCTATGTACTATTTTGAGAAAAAGAGTTCTACAAACACATATGGCTAACTACAATATACCACCGATGTTTATTTAGATATGCTGTGCCACAGTCACGATAAGGGACACGTGGTATTCTATTTGTTTCAGGATATGAACCCATGGATGATATCACACTAAACGTACAGCTTTATCCAAACACACACACTGATCTATCCTCGCAGCAACTTTATTTGATAATAAATGATTAACTTGACAATGAATGAATAGCAGAAGCATGCGCAAATACTTCCAATGTTACAGAGGATGAACGACAAACATAACGACAAATAGAAAGGAATATCTCTATTTTGAAGTGCTTAATTATTTGTGCTCGTAAAAAAAATAAAATTTCTATGAACGTAAAAACGTTGTGCGTTTGCAATTGCTCTTACAAAAGGGTTACCGTTAATCATGATATCTTAAGTGTATGTCCTGAAATGGTAGTATACGGCTATATCTACAAGGTCAATGTTTGATTGAGATAACAACGACTTGTATCGTCTTTGTCCTTAAAGTGTCACAAAGTATCAATCTATCATCATCACTTAGTAATGACTGCATTTTAAATATTCATTTCTAACACCAGACTCGGTTAGCTCAGATGGTAATGAGTCTGACTTTCAATCTAGGGTTCGTGAGGTCGAATCTCCGCCCGTCCACAGTTTCGGTGATAATTGATATGCGGAATTTTGTCTCATGTTATTTGTCTCTCATCGCTGACTGTTTTAAGTGATAATGTTATCAGTTACTTGTGGGGATGGTACTGCTTGCGGTCTCGTTAACCTGCCATGGTCACAGAAAAGAGTGGCCATGTAACTGATCGTCTCTAAGCCGTAGATGGCATATAAATGGCGTTTAATATTCAAATAAAACAAATTTAACAAATAAAAAACTTGCACTGACCAATAAAGTACATGTTTCCAAATAATGCCCCCATTGTACCCGATAGATGACTTTTGAATTGTACAATAATTCATTTTGATAATCCGAACCCGGGTAGCTCAGTCGGTAACACGTTTGATTTTTAATTCAAGGGAAATGAATGTGATGCTTTGTCATGAAAACTCTGTTGTAGGGCCATGGATGTCCTATCTCTAAATATGTGGGGAAGTAGTGAATACCTAATAGCGTTAATTTGTGTTAAGTACTTGTTCACCACCCAGGAACAAAAAGCAGGTGCGTTGAACACTGTTATAAAATATCGGTGAAAAAAAAAGAAGCAGAAACCATACAACTAAATGCAAACAAATTATTATGACCGGCTAAATGCAAACGAACTAAAACTGACTGTTGTATTGTTATTGTCCTTAAAAAATAACGTCATAACAATACATGATGATAAATAAATAGCTGTTTTAATGTGTTTGATCCTGTTTAGTTTGACAATGTGAATCCAGTTGTACAGATGATATAACTTTTGATTACGTTCACTGTCGTACTAGGTGTAAGTGCTTTATACAAAACCAATACGACTAAAATGTCTCGCCCATGGACACACCGAGCTGTTTTGGTAGAGGCTCGAACATGTAGCCGTCAAAACTAGGAAATATGCTTAACCATTAATATAGTTTACGCTCCAAATCTTAGATTCAAATATATCTCGACGCTTTATATATAATTATTATCAAAAATAGTGATTACTTTTTAGGCTGGGATGTCATTGGTTTCCATATGAACGGTTTTGTAATGAAGATATTAATATATTAATTTATTAATGTATGCATATTGTATGTAATACAAAAGTATAATAAAACGATAATTGCCAAAAAAAAAAAAAGAGAAAAATAGTTAAAAATAACATATTTATATAATATAATACCATAAACTTATAACAACACGTGTCTTTTTGTGTATATTACCAAGAATTTATTTTGATACCTGCAGCGACATCATTAATCCATCAGGATATTAATTTATACAACAAATAGTGATATACGTTGCATTGGCTTTAGCATATATGAAAGTTAACTTACCAAAAGACGATTTCTAGAAAGTTCAAATTATATTATCATGAATTTATTCCAAAATATGTCTTTCCTGTGAAGAATACCGAGAATTTATGCTAGTCGCCAATGTACGTGACTTGGTAACCGACTGACCCGGGTATCACAGATTGGATGAACTTGTTAATCAAATAAGGTAAGTAGCTTTATCTATTCTACCAGTAGTAAAATAGTTTGATGTTTAAAAATAGATTAAAATTAATTTATTGATGTTTCGAATGTAACTAATGAAAAAATGTTTTGCTTTTTTTTATTTGTTATTGTGTAGATTTTTACCTTTAAAGGGAAACGCTTGGAAATTTTAATAAAAGCACACGTTTTTTAAAAAAACCCAAAAAAACCCAGCGTAATCGCTGCCAAATTCGCAGTCATGTAAAAAGACAATTTTTGTTTCAATAAGTAAACAATTGGCCACTGGCCCATATTACAAAACCACAAACTATATAAAGGACAAGAACGAGTTAAGATTAATATAAAAAGATAGTTAGACACAGAGTTAGAAAGTTGTACTGTCAGACGAGGTTAACAAACACAAACTAAAATACCAAATTTCAAAATGATGATGATGATGCTAATGATGATGATACTACTAAACTACTACTACTACTACTTCTACTAATACTACTTCTACTACTACTACTACTACTACTACTACTACTACAACAACAACAACAACAACAACAACAACAACAACAACAACAACAACAACAACAACAACAACAACAACAACAACAACAACAACAACAACAACAACAACAACAACAACAACAACAACAACAACAACAACAACAACAACAACAACAACAACAACAACAACAACAACAACAACAACAACAACAACAACAACAACAACAACAACAACAACAACAACACATACAACAACAACATCAACAACAACTACTAACTACTACTACAACTACTACTACTACTACTACTACTACTACTACTACTACTACTACTACTACTAGTATTTATTTTGTTACTACTATTACTATTTCTACTACAAATAAAATTAAGTATAAATATGAATTTGAAACCTCATAAAATTATACAAGAGAAGAGTATGTCCAATATCCCTGTGATCCTGAAGAACAGCACTACTACAACAAAGAACGTATGTTCGAAAATTGTTATACAGCGAGTATGATGTAGTTTGCACAAGTGATAAAATCTTTACGTGACGAGACACAAGTTTAAACTACTTAGTATTGGTGCTATTGTTTGATGATGAAAATAAGAAATATGAGTATTTGTATTATATATTTTAAATATTATTGATTAATCTATCATGCATTATAGTCAGTATGTTCGTTCTATTGTAGAGCTCAATTAATATTGCATTTTGTGCATAAAACATATGAATTATTATTGGTGTTGTTGTTGTATGGTGTTGTTGTTGTTATTGTTGTTGCTGTATTATGTTAAGCGTCTTTTTCAACACGTTTTCAGTCATATTGCGACGGTTTCTACTTGTTTTAAGCACTGCCACACTCTGGAGTATCATGCCGCAGACACATGGTATGATACCAAACCCAGTGACATAATACTAACACCGGGCCGACCAGACCTAGAATTATCCTCGACATGCTGTGCACCAAGCTTCTAGTTCAATTTTTCAAGTCTTAAGTTTGACCCGGCCGGGGATTGAACCCACGACATTCTGCAAGCGAGGTGGACGCTCTACCACTAAAACACATGAAAAAAAAGGAGATATGATAGAATGGAAGCACATTATATAATGCAGCATACCAAGACTTGGTACCTATACAAAGCCTACTTAGCCATTGACCTGAACCAATCCTATATTTAGTATGATAAGCATTTGTCTCATTGTGTGCACTTAAACAATCTAATAAAATTGTTCAAAAAAAAAAGGGGGTAAACGTGTTACTTTTGTCACTTGACAAAGTGAAACTAGAAGCTTTCTCGCTTGGCGCTCTACATTTCGAGGAAAGTTCAAGGTCTGGACGGCCTGCTGTCAGTATAAGGTCACATGGCTAAGTGGAACTAAAAGCGTCCTCGCTTGGCGCTCTACATTTCGAGGATAGTTCAAGGTCTGGACGACCCTGTGTCAGTATAGGGTCACATGAACAAAACAACAGCCAACACTAGCATTACAAGTGTAATTAACAAGAAAAATGACAACTTGAAAATAAGAATGTTCAAAGGACACTTGGACTTATACTTATGGGCACAGGATTGCCACTTGTCATTTATCACAAATCATCTACACACATGTATTTTTTACTTAAATACCGTTCCATATATTGTCAAAACACGCGTATCAACCAGCGACCACCCAACGATCTGGGAGATAAGTCAATGCGACAATAATGTAGAAATGTTTTATAAACCAAAACAACACCACGTACAAATCAAAGATTCAATGACAACATTATCATTAGGATGATGTCCCCAGGTAGGCAGATACATATTGTGATAAACCGAAAATAACTCATCTGTCTGACCTTTCCGAACTTAAATACGCATTAAAGGGACACACTTCAAGTTAGGTGAATTTTCACTTAACACTTTTTTTGTTGAAAATTGTGAACTTTTATGATACTACTATAAAATTAAAATACCAAAATGCATTGGTCGTTTCTATTTCTAAAAGCATTACTCTGGTACATGATAAAAACGCATCGTATATTGCACGGTTGTGTTAATTTTTTATTAAAAGTGTACACTTTATCTTGATGTGATACAATTTTATCGCTAGAGAAACCTTAGTTAAGTAACAACTTGTATTTTAAAAATTTATTCAAGGTTTCAAAAACTAGCGAGCAACTTCTAGCAAAAAAAACATTATCCATTTGTGGATAGCTAAAGGAAAATGTTCACATTCAGGAGTCAAAACTCGCACTGTTTTTCTGCGTACGGGTTATGAAAATAAAACAACACGCAAGGAAATACTACGACATTTCAAACGCCTCAAATCTGCTAATAATGTCATTAATGTTACATTAAGATAGTCATATCTTGAGATGAATATATCCCCATAAGGTCATTGATCAATGATTTGATGTGTAAACAAGGAGTTACACCGATCTGAACATTGTCGTATGTTCCCCTTTAACACATATCGCCTCTACGTCACACGTACGTCAGTATACCAAATTCGCCTACTTAACACTTGAAAAAATGACTTAAGCAAAAGAGCAGCATGTAAAAAGCATAACTCGCGCACTTACATTTGAAAGCATGTTTTATCCTACTAGCGGTAACTCAATATGAATAAATCCAGACTGTACACTGTAAAATATCACCACATTTATATCGTATCTTATGATATATTTTAAAGCATCCTTTCCAGCGTGTGAGTCCTAGTGATATATAGGTACGACAACGATATTCTCTCACATACATGAACTACTAGTAGTATTGTTGGAGAAAAGATCGATACAAAAACGGATTTATTGGAAAAGGCGGCACGTGGTGAAGATTAAACCAAGCTAACGGATGTTCTTGTTGTTAATATCTAAACACACTAAAGGTCAACTGACCCGTGTGGTTATGTACTAGATTTACAACCCACATACATCTTAAACATATCAATATAGATATACTAGTTACCGAAGTATATATTCACTGATATCGGTCATTGAAATATAAACCAGGAACATGTAAACTTTTAGATATACAGCAAACGATTACAAAAATGACGGAAGGAAACTTCCAAGCTCATAAGCCACTCTCATTTCGTATGTAGCTGGCAAACTCTCAGACCTAAAATTTTTCCGCCGATCTCGGACCTGTTCACCTCATGTATGGCTGTGGAGCAATTTTCAATTCGGAAGATATGTGTAACGTATGACGGGTGTCACCCTTCTGAAGCTGTTATTCGAGATAATAATATGACGCTGATGAAGCTACGATGATTTCTTTGGGAAATATACAGCTAATAAAGGGAATATATAGGATTTTTCAAAATTTTAAAATTGACTAAAAACATTTCCCCCCAATATATCATGTCTTTATTTACCCACTAGCGCGCCTATGCTAGATTAAATAGATTTCCCTCCTAAACTTGCTTATATTTTGTGATGTATTTAACGATTCGCGTAATTTCATTTTGATTTCAATTTGGTCCGTTATACAGGTTTTCGCGAAATGCAATTTATTTCATCTTAGAAAGAGTCGAAATGACGACGTAAAGGTCATCAAGCAGTATTTAAGTGCTGTCTACTTTTAAGATGGAATTTGCGTTTCAAGTTTAATACTACAATTTGAATATCGATTTTGTAACGTTTTGGTGGATTTGACATACCAAAACATTCGGATTATATGTAATAATGATAATGGGATACCTATATTTATTTTTGCAGACACAGATATCGTTTTTGCCTGATATATTCCCTTTACTATATTTATAAAAAAATCATCAAACCAACACGTGCATGCAGTTGTTTATGCAAAAGTAAGAATATTCTTATATGCCGTATAACGACAATGACCAACGTGAGTTCGCGTATGACACGTACTCTACTCGCCATTTTCTAGTCATCGAGCTAATACTTGAGTCAGGGCGTTTTATGGTTACATGTAGCTATAAAATAACAAAATAAATAAATCTGGCTCAAGTTGCCAAAAATGGTCACAGCAACCTAAATACGTATGCGCCAGCAAGTATGCACCAACTACGTTTTATGGAACTGATTATAAATCAGCCCATACCATATAAAATTGTACGATCAACTATTTGTTTTTAAGTGAGACCCGGGCTGTAAATCGTTAGTAATATATCAAACTTATGAAACGATACGGAACAGTTGGAGAGTTGATTTCCGCTAAGTATGCACTTTGCCAAGAGATTAATGTTGCACTATCAACTATTCAGTTTGACCGAATATGTCAATGTACTGCGGTGCTGTATCTCTGTGAAGATCTTAATGTATCGGTGGATCCCAGATGTATTGAATTGTAATTTATCGAAATAAAAATAAATTTTAAACCATTAGAATCGATATATTTTCAAACAGTCAATTTAAATATTTTATTATTTGGACTTCATTGTGTTAAATTTTGGCATATGGCAAACGATGATCCGAACATTGTTTTAGTTTATACAACGTGTTGACTACTTGCCGTGTCCATAGGTCACGAATGTAATACCAGGACCTGAAAGAACACACCAAGAACCAGTTCTACCCAGGAAGCGAACTTACTAGCTATTCACAATAGTTCTGTGCTTACTTCTCAATCGGATCCTCCGTGGCCGAGTGGTCTAAGGCGCCGTCTCAAGATCACTTTCCTCTCACCGCTAAGGTCGTAGGTTCGAGTTATCGCTCATAAATCTTTATGTGGGAAAGTTTCCTACGGAAGAACGGTGGTTCTACTCCACCAGTAAAACTTGATATGCCATATATAACTCGAAATGTGTTGAAAATGGCGTTAAACCCAATTAAAAAAAAATATATTTCTCAATCGAGAAGTATTAATCAATTGATCATCTCTATTTTTGAGTCCCGGACAAAGATAAGTAACGGTAGACACAAGTTGTCTGGTACATGTAATCATTCATTACAGTATTGTTTGTAATTTAAGTAATGGTAAATGGAATATGTTGAATTACCTACCACGACCGTGAGTATGCAGCCAGGAAAAAAGATGGGTTTATTCCAATTTATATTTTTCCTCCATTAATAAATGGTGTTGTATGGTGTTTAGGATTGCTTTCAATATGTTTTCAGTCATATTGCGACAGTGTCCACTCGAGACAGTATTCTAAACGCTTCAACACTATCGTACGTATTATGCCGCAGACTCATGGTATGTTACCCCACCCAGTTACATTATACTGACACCGGGACGACCTAGAATTGACCAATAACTGCCCTCAAATGATGAGCGCCAAGCAAGGAAGCTTTGAGTATATTTTTTCAAGTATTTGATTGCCCGACCGGGGATAAAACCCACAACCTTCCGCATGCGAGGCGGACGCTCTACCACCAGGCCATCGCCGCGATCAGTTAATAAGCTAGTTGCTGTAATATATAATCTATGGAAAATAGGGTAACCTCAGTAGACTGAAGTTGGTCTGTTATTCTTAGTTCGATTTTCAACTTAAAGCAAACTCTTCAACTAACTTTAATTACCCCATAGCTTTAATATCGAAAGCCGAAACGACAAATTTATCTGCTCCGAATCCAGTAGGAATTTATTGACGCAAGGATAGTCTTGAAGAAAAGTTAGAAATCAAATTCAATTTAAACGGTAATAGATGATTCATTTCCAAGAAAACACAGGGGGGACTAATCGGTAAAATATTTTGAAATATATTATTGTAGGAGTTACTACCCCTGACAAAACATTTTACTATGCCAAATCAAGTTGGCCTGTGATTCCTGACATTATCAAAGTTTATATTTTCTAGTTAAACAATATGTACAATTTACCATTTCCCATCGCTTTCAGGCAAACATCGCAACATAATATAAATATATCACTCTAAATTCCTTTGTATAGATTTATTTCATTTACGATTGTTTGTTGAGATATACGATTTTCACACAATCAAGTATAATGGCAGTCATACGACAGATAATTAAATTGACCTAAGAATACACTTTTATATTGAATTTAATACAATTATATATATAGGAATATATGAAATTGACCTTAAAATAAACTTTTATATTTGAACAAGTACAATTATACATGTAATAAATTATAACTCCCGAGGCCACACGACATTATTTCATGACCACTTTGGTTAACTATTCTACTTAGGGTAGTATAGTACATATATACGAACATGTATTATTCATCGGGCGTGCTTAAAGGAAGATACAAGTCAATGTGATTTGAATTACTATGCATGATCATGAATCAGAGAGAGAGAGAGAGAGAGAGAGAGAGAGAGAGAGAGAGAGACAGAGAGAGAGAGAGAGAGAGAGAGAGAGAGCGAGAGAGAGAGAGAGAGAGAGAGCTAAAGCGTGTTTAGACTTATAGAAAGAATCATTAAGAGACGAAGTGAAAGGGAAAGAAGGAACTAATGAGAGTAAGAGAGAGAGAGAGAGAGAGAGAGAGAGAGAGAAAGAGAGAAGATCGAGGAACGATAAAGTGTGTTGAGACATAATATTAAGAATTATTAGGAGAGAAAGCGAAAGGGGAAGAGAGAGAAAGAGAGAGAGATAGAGAGATATTATCATAAGAAGCAGTACACATATATTGATAAAAAGAACAGAGTGAACAACACAGCTTGTATAAAAAAAGAACGGGTCGGATGAACAGAAATACGAATCAATAATTCATGCGGCGAGTAAGTGGAAGGTGAAACAGTGGTATTGGTTGGTGTACAGATAAATCAAGATTTATAGAGAAAATGTCAGAAAGGTGAAATAACCACTTTACTTACGTATGTATTGATACACGTGATCTTAAATACTCCATTATGAGTAACCTTAAAAAACAGTACTAACTAGATATAAACTTATTTCGCACTTTAGACATATTAGAATACTACTAAACGGATTATACTCACATTTAAACACATGTTTCTTCCGCGGCAGCGCATATTAACTAATCCGTTAAAACAGACGTTGAAACACTATAACATTACAATGTATCATGGTCTCTTGAAAAATAATTACCGGTTTAAAGGTCAATAAAAAATAACCATTATACAGTCTGTAACTTTTCCAAAGGATGGATATGAGATGTAAGCTACTTGGTTAAAAAAATCGATGAAAACTCCCGAGAGAGTTTCGTATCTGTTTATTAGTAGAGAAGATAATGTTATGACGTAAACCGGATCTTACACAACAAAATACATTTAGCGAAATGTTTTAAAGGGAGTATATCAGGAAAAAATCGCTATACATGTCTTAAAAAATAACACATTTATTCAAATGGATACAAAGTACCTCAATAGCATTAATAAATAGAATCCGTATGCCGGTTTCGTGTGTAAAATCCACCAAAACGTTACAAAATCGATTTTTAAATTGGAGTTTAAAAGCTTGAAACGAAATCCCAATTTTAAAAAAAGACAACACTTAAATACTACTTAATGGTCTTTTTCATATAGTCATTCAGACTCTTTTTCTAGACCCCGACTGTCACCCTACCAAAGAGCGTAGCCAAAGTTAGGAAATCCTTTTTCAATATATTATTTTGATATGTTTAAATGGATATCATTTTGGCAATACGAGATCTGTAAGTATAAATAGGCATGATATATTGGAAAAATAGAAAAATATGTTTTGCCAATTTAAAGTTATTGAAATATCCTTAGATATTACCTTTAAATCACCACACTATTTGATAACGGTGAGTCTAGTCTTCTGTTGCGTTTCCAATCTTTCGTTAGTATAGTTTAAACATATATATGTTATACTTCTTTTCGCGCATAACACAAAATGGCCGAGCTACAAGTGATGCCAACATTAGAATCTCTCTTTCAAATCCGAATAAGATATTTAAGAGTAAGCAATTTGATACCAAATGTATGATGAATGTTCTGATATTTTGTTTGGCATCGAGCTTGTTCTCCCGCGAGTTTTTACACTATTTATTCTTTGGTTTAACACTATTTATATTCGTAGATAATATAAATATTACGTATAAAGGCCCACTGAAGCTAGCTTGTCTTCCATCTTTCATCTTTTGGTATTCAATTTGAAACGTGTCCTAGTTAAGTACTTAAATGTTGAGTTACTTGATTAGCAAATAACGAATAACAACCCTCGCCTATTCATGCTCTTGTAAACCTTATCTAGGCCCATCTCAACCGTGACTGCATAATCAATATTTGAAAAATAATACGTCCTATCTATTTACCGTACAAAAATCAAACGAACAACAGTCACTGTTTTGTTATTTGCGAGACGCATTTATAGGATGAAAACATATGTTTTAACTAAACAAGCCATAAATACAATCTGCTGCATAAAACATAATACGCATATGTTAAAGAAAATTGTTATATACGTTGCACATTTTCAAATAACAGTCATACAAGAGTTTCAAAACGTTGTAGACTGGCCCAGGAACAAGCGAAGACAGACAATTCTGGAAACCTGTGCCGTGTAATCAAATATCTTTTACCTTTAAATATTGGGCTTCATTCTCAGAAATATTCTATAAACACTACGCCTGCATATTTAGTATATTCAGAACAACATTTTGATAAAGACATTTTCATACTGATGTTATGTAAATGAAATACATGTAACAATTATCTTTCTCTGTAATTTCGAGCATTGAATTAAAATTTAACGATGTTGTCGTTTATAGTGAATTGCTTAAACTGATTTTTTACAGCCAAAAATCTATATTTATATCAATTCATGAATCCCTCGACCATTCAGAACATGTTTTGAATATCAATAACGCTAGGACAAAGGTACACCGCTATACGATGTAACACGAAGTACAATAATGAGTGAATTATCATACAGGTATGAAAGCGATAATTTTATATTAAACAATTGTTTTTTTCCAGTGATTTTTTATTAAAATGTTTCAAGGAATATAATGTCACCAAATACATGAATGACCAAGGGCCAGGCTTGGCTTGCTGAACATACATATAATTTAATCGTTACATTAGATACAAAAATACGTTTCATACGTTAATGTCTAATGAAGATAAAAATGTATTAGCTATTAAGGTCTCACAACACATTTGGACTTTGTTGTTAGTTCTATATAAAATACGGTATACGATTTCTACATTAGTTTTTTCATGGTAGGAATGTTATCACATATAAAATGCACAATTACTGAAGTACTCAAATGCTAAAAAATACATACATGTTAAAATCCTATAAGAGTCACTTTTTAACACCAGTGCTGTCTTATTGCAGCATATACTATGCCAATTTTTGCTCTACTCATCTGCAGCACTAATGTGTAGTGAGACGTGTACTGCAATATGTAAGGAGCTCTCGAGACACTTAAATTAACATTTCAATACAATCACGAGTATGTGCGTATTTGATAGTATGTTTAAACTTATTTCTAATTGAAATAAACATGAAATTGGGGCTTGGCCACATAATATATATTTTAGGTATTGCACTTATATGGAGAATAAATATTGTTCATAAGGAAATTGAAAAATGTTTTCACGTAATTACATGCGTTTGTCATTATTCTTTACTAGACCGGAGGGTTATGCGTACTTTATTTGACATAGATATATTGTCTATATTTTTAACAAATATGCACTTATGCATTTATTTGGATGCTATAGAAGGGAATGGCGGTGATTTTCGTATTTCATACACTGTCGTCTGTACTCATAAGCTCCAGATGTGATAACCCTCCCAATACTATTTTATGACATAGCATCGGTCTTACGTGTACACTTTTCTTTAGTTCAATCAATATTTTATTCACAATAAACATGGTAGTCATACATTCAATATTCACATTTCATTTCAAGGGGAAAGGTTCCAGAAGATATTTATAGTAGCGTATATGTTTCTGATTTGTAGTTATATTAAGGCGCTATTATAATGCTAAATAATGGTTAGATGGTGACCTGTTTGAGAAGCATTCCGTTCTTTATAACATTCATCCATGATAATGGCTAAATTGAATGAACAGATAACACATCGTTTGTTTGTATGGTTATGAATTTATTAAATGTCGGTATTTGTTAGATTATCAAATATACAGTCTATTCTCTTTGAACAAAGCATAGCAATAAGACACGCTGATGTTGTTACGATGTCAAACATAAATCACACGTTAAACGGAGGTGTCGAAGTAAACGAAATACTAATTCATTTAGCCATCAGTACAAGATGAGTCAACGATCAGTAGTATCTCCAAATTTAAATGTCTTATTAATGTTTCTCAAACAATCTTCACATGTAATAAATATATTGTACGGGAGAGTGATAAAAAGTTAATGTATATTTCGATCTGAATTTAGACATGCACAAAGTGGTTGTAGAAAAAGATTACTAAGTTTGCAGTGTTGTTAATTCAGATGTTGATATACATTTGTGATTATAGGACTTAACTGTTCAACATGTGGATGTAAATGTTTAAATACATACTGACATCAAATAATTGCTTAAGCCTACAAATGTATTCAAGATACTTTATTCAATGATTCAACTTATTATATTTAAGATTGCATCAACTTACTTGTTAAATGTAGATTTATCTATACAAATGTCTTTACGTTAATAACCAGTTCTGAATACTTATGTAAAGGAGTGATTACGTATTTGGATAATTTAGTTATAGAACTAAACAAAAAGTGTATATCAATAGATTCAACTAATTTTGAAACTATATTGTATTTTATTACGCTTAAAATGGTATTTATATTTTATTTCTACTAGTTTATCGATTCGTTCAATTATTTAGAACCATTCAAAAGAGTTAATAACTTTCATATCATATAAAGATTATTATACATAGTTCTGAACAAATATGAATATATATTTGGACGAGTATCCAGCTAAAAATTCATATTTGACAAATCGATACTACAACGTTATAGTACGACAATGTAGCAATTGAAAAAAAATACCTGAAAGCCAACTTTGACATGCTCAAAAAAGGTCTTACATAAGTAAATCGTTTAAGACTTGATATGATATGATAAAATATTAGTTTATAAATACGAGGACTTAAATACTGCACACATATCTTATCTCGAATTTAACCCAACTGTGCCACTTATTTTTCTGTGCTGTTTGGTGCATGAATCTTGTAATACGGTCCCTTAATTGATTTACACAAGGCTTCAATTAACAACTTTATTATGAATATTCCAAACTCGTGCAGTTCAAGCTAGCAGACATGTTATCAAGGATAACAGTTTGTGGAATGGTGTATATAAATGCAGATATGTAAATTAAAAAAAACAGCTGAACAATTAAAACTATTTCTATATTGAAGTTCAAGCAGATCCTACAGTAAGTGTGTAACGAAAGAAAAATTGATTTGGTAATACATTCTTTATATATTCCAAAAAGATTAACAAAAAAACCCGAAAAGACGACATACACACATTTAAAGGAAAGTCAATATGATTAAAAACAATATCATTCTGCAAACTAATTGATCAACATGTAACCAACATCCAAAAGAGGTATAGCTGACAATTACCTCTTTTTTCAAACTATCAATTAATGAATATCAAACAAAACTATAGTATTAATAGTTGTATCATTGAATAAAAAAAATCAACTGTTTTTTTAAATATGTGCACATGCTAAGTCACATATTTTTTTTATCATAATTGGTCAATGATATTATCATAAGTGGCTTAAACTTAAAAAAGAACTATTGTTGTTGTTGTATAATGTAAAGAGCTGCTTGTAACTCAACATGTTTTAGTTTTTAGTTATATCGCCATGGTATTTGCTCGAGACAGTTTTCTAAGTGCTATCAGACTGAAGTATCATGCAAGAGAGACATGGTTTATGATGACGATGATGAGATAATGATGTAGTGTCGATGGTGTTGTGATTGTTTTATATCATCCCCTTAAAGTTTATATTCAATTTGTGACTTAGTTTCTTTCCGAATAAAAAGCGACAATTTTACAAAATTGTACACAATCTAAGGTTTAAATGGTAAAGTAATTTCATATATTTTCAACAAGTGTTATTTACATTTAACAGATGCTATTTACACATAAGAAGCAAACAAATGAATTAATAATTTATTCGGGTACCTAAATTAAGTTGTTTATTTGTCTTTATATATTGAACAATATGTACCTTTTGGAATTTCTTTGCGCTATATTTTTGGTGTGATGGTACATTGAGTTATGAGATATTTACGCTTTGGAGCTTCAAAATCTCACATGTCGCAACACACCAAAAATGGGCTATAGACAAGACGTCTAGACAAGATGTTTAAAATTTGGAATCCCTGCTTGTCTGATTAAAAAAAAACAAATATTAAAGGTATACATGTCGGTGTTAACAATTATTTGATTAAACAACATGTAGACGACACCTCACTTATTTTTGATGGTACAGAAAAAAACGTATGAAAATAGAAATATAATATATGATTCTGAAAAATAGTAAATATTACGATCGAAGATACACTTTTAAAATGGTTCCAATTGAGAATAAATCACATATTTAAAAAATAATTAATTTAAAAAATAAATTTAATTGATTCAGATGTTTGCTTCATTTATCAAAGAAAAATTGACACACATTTTTTAAAAAAAATACCTGATTAAAAAGTGCAATAGATATGATACTGAACACTCCTCTTTAGTCGTAAAACGACATTGTTTAAATAGGTTGATCTTTACTGGTAAAACTGTCATAAACTGTCGGTACGGAAAGTCATGCTTTTGATCCATACAAACAGTTTATCAAAGTTCTATATTATACAGAACGAATTATTGCTAAAGCATGTTATTGAACCTTTGCAAAACTCTTTTGTCTTACGCTATTTGTTACAAAGGTATGCAATCTTATTGTTACAGTTTTCACAGGTTCCTGTATGACATGAACAATGATCTCCAGGATGGTTTTATTTCTGTATTGGGACACATTAAATGAGATGAAAGTATTGTTTTCTGATGTTGTTTTACGTTATTTACAATGTCGGTTTACTAGTGGCTGATGTTAAAAAAACACTATGTAGTCAAATTTGCTGCCTTTTATTTTGCCACCTAATTTATAAAATACCATATAATGAGAAAAAAAAGACAGTAAAACCTGTTTGTCCTAATGTAATTTTACTTCTAACAATGTGGAAAATGTTGATATACAACATCCGTGGTTATTTATAATAGTTATGGTGCTAGAACATTTTAAATGACCAACTTTAAAATTATTATTGTTATTTTCTTTGGTAATCTTTATTTAGCAATGTTGTTGTTTATCATTGATAGGATAATATATGGAAGCAAGAACTATTTTATTGATTTAAGTAGTTGTTTATTATTTTACATTCTCTATGTCAGATACATTAAATGGTAAGAACGATTTGTGTGTCCGTTCACAAGCAATTCTGGTCCAATTGAACGTCCATCGGTATTAATTGTTTCCTCTCGTTCGTACTTCCAACTTGGCTAATGCATTTAAAAAAATGTTTTGTTTTTTTCATTAACATTATCTTATATTTCTGCTTGTATTGAAACTAGTATAGCCCATTGCACCTCTCTCTGAAAACGATTTCTAGCCGAACAATACATATTTTTTTTCTCCTTACTTTTATCAATACATTTAAGCCATTTTTTTCAGTTAAACACACATAATTTCAAAGTCCTAAAAGGTTTTCGCTTCAACATGACTTATCGTATTTTGTCAACTTGACACAATGGTCTTACAGGGAAGTTCAGCGTACACTTCCTCTTTAACTAGGTTACACCATTATTACTCAATATTTGGTCCCCAACTTTGCCTGCAGACTCGTCTAGGCTCCTCTGTACCCTTTCTTTTATAATGTCAAAAGCCTCATCATGCTATAAATAGATGACAATGTTGACAGTTCATTATATTTTTTCGAGACTCAGCTAAATTGATCGATTATAAAGGTCGACACAAACTATTCATATTAGAAGCATTTTCATTAATATATGTATATCTGAGCAGTACAGTGTATTACGCAATTTGCAAATATATTTACAAATGTACCAGTTACACTTCTTGAAGAAATTAGTTTCACTGCAATTTATTTAACAAAACAAATTCAGCTTATAATCTTGCCAAATTTATTGTACATGTATTATGAATTCATAATAAAATATTTAAAATTAAATAAATGAATGATCTAAGTTTACCTTCCATGACTGCTCGTCCTCTGGAAACAATACAATTTTGATCTCCTCTAATGCCATATTCTCATCCATGTTTACAAAATTCACAACCATTTGAATTACATGTTCAGCAACAAATTCATGTGGATAATGCAGTACACCAGTGCCGATAGCAGGAAACGCGATGCTTCCGAACCCGTTCGAGTTCGCCATTGTTAAGCAAGCACCAACGATGGACTTCATTGTCTTTGGAAATTTTGTATATTCATGGATAAATATTGCTGTAATTAAGGGAAATGCCAAAATATCACACACACACAACATGTTGATACTTTGTTATATAACTGTACTTTTAAAGTCCATGGGTTTGAGGTTGGGATAAAACAACGGATCATTGTGTTAGCGGACATGAGGCAATGCCTTATTTCCGCGAAAACAATTATCACCAGGTTCGTATTTTATTCAAACTATAAACACAGATGTTGCAAACTAAACGCATGAAATATTTTTTTAATTTGATTTATCATTCTCATCATTTTCACCGTGATTGCTTTTAACACGTCAAACCAAACATTTATATACGTCAAGTCATAATTAGTCCCAACATCTTAGCGCGAGATTTTATCTTAACCCGGGATAACTATATCTAACACAGGTATGTGATAAACTTATCATCCAGTGAATTGTCAGAGCGATTGAATATTTCTTAAATTCATTGAGAAACAGATTTGTATTCCAATGTTAATGTTAAAATCAGTAAATGATACATATATATGTAAATGTTTGAGACGTTGATATGATTTGAATTTTGAAAGTCGCATCCGGTAATTTTGCCACATTCTCACTTAACACTATGTTTGACAAGTGTAAACCATTATCTAGATGATGTAAATATAAAAGTATTCCAATGTGTTTTGGGAAGGTAACATGATGAGTGCTTGAAAGGCGTTGTTCTTGGCAATATGTATTTATTTGTGACAAAATGTGCTAAATAATACTATATTTAACATTAAATAGTATATATCGATTGATAAAAACAGTTTCAAGGACTCGTACAGCCTTGCAGATAGTACGTTTTGAAATCAATATCTATTTACGGTAATATGCTCATAAGTGGAGCGCGTGGCCAAGTGGTAGAGCATCGAACCCATGATCGGAGGGTTGAGGGTCCGATCGTCCGCCACGGCTATGTATGGTGTCCGTGAGCAAGATGCTCGTACTGGTTTACCAAGGGAAACTTCGAACGTGATTTGACTCATTTGTAAGAACTTGTTTCACAATCAATGTATAATAAATAAATCTAAACTAAATATGTTCCTAGACAAATTTAATGCGTGAATACAAGTAAAATAGAATTCAACGTTTCCTTTTCTATTACATTGTATAAATACTTTGTAACAATTGCATTATTTATCAAATATATCAAACATATTGTATATAAAACCAGATTATCTTCCATATAGTACGAAAAAAAACAAACCTGTTTACATTCAGCTTCCCTCAATTTATCAAACTCTGGCAAAATGGCATGAATTTCAACGTTCCAGCAATGCTGTCAATTACAGTTCCGTTGGCTACAGGTCTTTTGATGTTGTGGTTGTTCAGCCATTACACATCTGTCCCAGCTGCTTTGTTGATAGAATATGTTATAGAAGAGACGTTGCCATTGCTGATATCCAAATTGGAGGACGCCGAATTGACTACAACATCCGCCTGAATGTGATAATTATCAAACAAAAATAAACAATGTTCAATTATTTCATGTCCAGTTTCTTCAGTAATGCATTTATTGTATTGTTCATATTAAAATACATATACATCTTTACTTTTTAAAAACAAATTTAGATACTAGTATATCTTGTATTAGAAAATGTAGATAATAAACAAACCTTTATATTCAATTTAAACAGCATTCATTGGACTGTTCCTTGCAAAAAATGACTTGTATATTTAATTCAATCGAGTATAGCTGGCCATTATAGGTATTTTAAAACTTTTCTAGTTGAAAATCGTCTCATCTTACTCTTAATGACAATGTTCAGTTCATTCATTTTAGTTGAATCCGGAAGACATAAAAATATCCCATATGAACAAAGATTATGCTTTCTTTGTAGCTCTGATCACGTTCATCATGTCATTATAAAATGTGCTTATTATGATATTTAATGAAACCAGTATCGATCCGAATGTCTGAATGGTAATTATAATGAATTTAATCTATTCATAAACCAATGAAAACGCCGGAAACGTATTTGTTGTGAAACTCTCCAAACTGGTACTGGACATGCTTACCAAACGAACATAGTTACTTTCTCTTATATTAGAAGCATTTTAATGATGTTTTATAAACGATTTACCTGTTCCTCTTCTGTTCGTCCTTTCTTTATCACTATGTTTGTTTTCTTTTTTATCAGAGCAACCCCGATATGGTGAGTTTCTCCTTCTACCTCTATTCCTTTTATTTGTTCTGCAATCAGTTGATTTGGTATTTCATACATATGTGATGATATATCCCAAATGACGTTACATACGTCGTTTACACATTCTACAGTTCCTGACACAATGCCAGTTTTCTCATTTAGGTTTAGTTCGAAACATTGTTCGAAATGTGTTTTTTTTCCAAATCAGCTTTCAGACGTGTCCAAAGGAAGTCGGTTTTATAGTAAGCTGAATAGTTTCGGAGCTAAAACATTTCTAGAATTCTTTCAGTCTTTTTTCTACTTCAGACGAAATTTCAGCGGTAACTGCGATTACAATTTTTGGCAATTAAGTGTAATCAATAGCGATTTTATCTGAAAACGTTTGCGCTATTTCCTTTTCAAAGTGTATCCAGAGTTTTGTTTGTACTACTTGTTCATTAATAGGGTCAAATGACAAACACTTAACTACATCAACGGTTGCAGCAGTAATATTTTGAACCGTCTCATCGCCTTGACCTTCTACATACAGCTTGTCATTGAATACTTTCCACCAAACAGGTTCAATTGTTTAACTCTAGTATTTCGTTGATATAGCTTTCAACCGTTTGTTTTTGCATACGAAGATACTGACATCTTTCAATTCTAAAAGACTTCAATCACTCTTTTCCATTTCTAAGCATGTGTCGCATCTGTGACATGCTTTCTCTGACGTCGTCTTCAAAGCCTTTGATGGTTACAAAGTTTCCATCTCTATTAATGTCAACACTTTATGGCGCTAGTTTCATTTTTATATCTTCAATTCTCTCATTTGCGCTCTCTGCGCCGATGAATACATTTGTTGAAATGACTAATTGTCTCTTTACGATATCTACTAAAGATCTGACAACTGTTCGTTGGTTATCGCCCACAAGCACTATCCATATTTTAAATCATTCAGGCTGCTTATACGCCTTAATGTCCGTATTTTTCCTGACAAAGCTATCAAAATGTTTCAGTGTCATTTCATATTTATATTCATCAAATTCTTCAGAAATACAAATGAGTTCTTTTTCCAGTTTCGAAAGTTTTGCAATTATTTCTTTTGCGAACACTTCAATATCACAACTGTCCTGTGTGTTGCGTACGTTAATAAGTGTGACTTTATTTCCCTTCAACGTCATAGTGATTAAACTATTTCTTCCATAGATATTTCTCAAACTTCCTACTAACCGTATTTTAGCGAAAATGAAAATAACTTTATATTTTGAGAGTCCACATTCCTCAATACTTTTCTGAAAGTAAAACTGTAAAATATCAAATATGACAATAGAATATAAAATGGAATGAAAATTCATTCACGCCATAACTTTTATTGTCTCGTGATCATTTGGAATATAAAAAATGGTATAAAAAATACCGAACAATAAATCAAATGTAAATATGCATCGGTTTGTTTAAATGTAGCTTTTCATAATTTTGCAGCATATCATGTAATATCAATGCCTTGTACATATACAAAACAAGTGTAAAAAACAAAACATTGTAGTCTCCATTATAATACGCACATATTTGAATCACCAGTTTGTAAATGAAACTTACCACAGACCATTAACCAAATCTAAAACTATTTTATATGCCCATAGGTAAAATTATTTGTTCCATCTTTGTTCAAGTTCGAGTCACTTCAAGCATATATGAATTACGTTTTAGACACAAATATAGATCGCAGAAACGAAACGCTCTTTAAAATTTGCTAACTCAGTTATAATATGTAGCTTCTCTTATCAATTTGTCTAAATATTTTATAACAGTCATAGCCTATTTACATAGACTATGAATGACGAGCGACAAAACGAATGGATATATTGTTATGCCATTGTAGACGTAATATATTCTTGATGAAACTTGTTCCAATTTTTTATTTTGAGACATAAAAGTGAAGAAATTTATCCGCTCATTGTATTGAATAGTATTAATGAACTATAGTGCTTTGTTTGAAAATGGGTCACATCAATTATTGTCATAGATGTAAATGGTAGTCATACATGTTGTTTGTAGTTGGAAATTACAACTGACTCGGGAGTTTGAATTTGTGATGTTTGATATACGACAGTGTCTCTGAGACGAGATGTGTTTCATTATCATTCGTATGTCATTGTTGATTCAAGTAGGGACCCTATCAGTTATTTGCTGAGATGGGATGTGCTTGTGTACTGGTTAACCTTTCAGGATTCCAGGAAACAGTGGTGAGGTTAACTGATCGTCTGTTAGCCTTTGATGGCATAAAAATGACGCTAAATATTCAATCAACCGGTCAATACAACTGGCACATGGCACATGGAATTTTACTTTTTAAAGAAGCCAACGTGTGCTATCTATCCCATATAAAACATGATGAAATTATTAAAAAAGAACTGTCACTAGTCAATCTCCACAGGAGTGTATTCTCGTCTCAAAATCAAGCAGAGTAAGTAGAGGCAGTCTCTACAGTTATGTAATATCGTTTAAGACACAAGCAGCGTAAGATGTTGCAGTGAACAGTGTATATTTAGTCAGTCGCTACAGGTGTGTAATCTCGTCTCAGAGACAAGCAGCGTTAGTTGTAGCAGTGGGCAGTGTATACCTAGTCCGTCTCTACAGTTGTGTAATCTCATCTCAAAAGCAAGCAGAGTAAGATGTAGCGGTGGACAGTGTATACCTAGTCAGTTCCCTACATTTGTGTAGTCTCGTCTCAGAGACAAGCAGCGTTAGATGTAGCAGCGAACACTGTATACCTTGTCAGTCTCTACATGCGTGCAGTCTCGTCTCGGTGACAAGCAGAGTAAGATATAGCAGTGAAGAATGTATACATAGTCAATCTATACAATTGTGTATTCTCGTGTCAGAGACAAGCAGCTTACGATGTAGCAGAGAACAGTGCATTCGTAGTCAGTTTCTACAGTTGTGTATTCTCGTCTAAGAGACAAGCAGCGTAACATGAAACAGAGGGCAGTGTACATTTAGTCAGTCTCTTCAATTGTGTATTCTCGTATCAGAGACAAGCAGCGTAATATGTAGCAGTGAACAGTGTATACCCAGTCAGTCTCTAAAGTTTTGTAGTCTCGTCTCAAAAGCAAGCAGCGTAAGATGTATCAGTGGACAGTGTATAGCTAGTCAGTCTCTACAATTGTGTAATCACGTCCCAAAGACATGCAGCGTAAGATGTTGCAGTGAACAGTGTATACCTAGTCAATCTCTACAGGTGTGTAGTCTCGACTCAGAGACAAGCACCGTAAGATGTAGCAGTGGACAGTGTTTACCTAGTCAGTCTCGACAGATGTGTAGTTTCGTCTCAGAAGCAAGCACCGTAAGATGTAGCAGTGGACAGTACATACCTAGTCAAATCCTACACTTGTGTAGTCTCGTCTCAGAGACAAGAGCGTAATATGTAGCAGCGAACAGTGTAAATCTAGTCAGTCTTTGCAGGTGTGTCGTCTCGCCTCAGAGACAAGCAGAGTATAATGATGCAGTGAACAGTGTATATCTAGTCAATCTCTACAGTTGTGTATTCTCGTCTCAGAGACAAACAGCGTAAGATGTAGCAAGAACAGTGCAAACCTAGTCAGTTTCTACGTGTGTCTATTTTCATCTCAGAGACAAGCGGCGTAAGATGAAACAGTGGACAGCGTATATTTAGTCAGTCTCTACAGTTGTGTATAATGGTATCAGAGACAAGCAGCGTAAGATGTAGTAGCAGTGAACAGTGCATACTGTGTCAGTTTCTACAGGTGTCTAGCCTCGTGTCAGAGACAAGCAGCGTAAGATGTAGCGGTGGACAGTGTATACCTGGTTAATCTCTACAGGTGTATAATCTCGTCTTAGAGACAAGCAGCGTAAGATCGAGCAGAGAACAGTGCATACCTAGTCAGTTTCTAAACTTGTGTAGACTCGTCTAAGAGACAAGCAGCGTAAGATGAATCAGTAAACAGTGTATACCTAGTCAGTCTCTGCAGGTGTGTAGTCTTGTCTCAGAGACAAGCAGCGTAAGATGTAGCAGTGAACAGTGCATACCTAGTCAGTTTCTTAAGTTGTGTAGTTTCGTCTCAGAGACAAGCAGCGTAATATGTAGCAGTGAAGAGTGTATACCTAGTCAGTCTCTACAGTTGTGTATTCTCGTATCAGAGACAAGCAGCGTAAGATGTAGCAGCAGTGAACAGTGCATACAGAGTCAGTCTCTACAGGTGTCTAGCCTCGTCTCAGAGACAAGCAGCGTAAGATGTAGCAGTGGACAGTGTATACCTAGTCAATCTCTAAAGGTGTGTAGTCTTGTCTCAGAGACAAGCAAAGTAAGATGTAGCAGTGTACAGTGCATACCTAGTCAGTTTCTTAAGTTATGTAGTCTCGCCTAAGAGACAAGCAGCGTAAGATGTAGCAGTGTACAGTGTATACTTAGTCAGTCTCTGCAGGTGTGTATTCTCTTATCAGAGAGAAGCAGCATACGATGTAGCAGCAGTGAACAGTGCATACAGAGTCAGTCTCTACAGGTGTCTAGCCTCGTCTCAGAGACAAGCAGCGTAAGATGTAGCAGTGGACAGTATAAACCTAGTCAATCTCTACAGGTGTGAAGTCTCGTCTCAGAGACAAGCAGTGTAAGATGTAGCATTCGACAGTGCATAACTAGTCAGTTTATAAAGTCGTCTCGTTTAAGAGACAATCAGTGGAAGATGTAACAGTGAACAGTGAATACCTAGTCAGTCTCTACAGGTGTTTATTCTCGTCTCAGAGACACGAGCGTAAGATGCAGCAGTGGACAGTGTATACCAAGTCAGTATCTATTGGTCTGTAGTCTCGTCTCAGAAACAAGCAGCACGAGAGGTATCAGTGCACAGTGTATACCTTGTCAGTTTCTAAAGTCGTCTCGTCTCAGAGACACGCAGTGTAAGATGTATCAGTGGACAGTGCATACATAGTCAGTCTCTATAGGTGTGTAGTCTTGTCTCAGAGACAAGCAGCGTAAGATGTAACACTGAACAGTGTATACCTAGTCAGTCTCTACATGTGTGTAGTCTCTTTGAAAGACAAGCAGCGCAAGATGTATCAGTACACATTGCTTACCTAGTCAGTCTTTACAGGTGTGTAGTCTTGTCTCAGAAACAAGGAATGGAAGATGTAGCAATGAACATTGTATACCTAGTCAGTCTCTACAGGTTGGTAATCACGTCTCAGAGACAAGCAGCGTAAGATGTAACAGTGAACAGTGTATACCCAGTCAGTCTCTACAGGTGTGTAGTCTCGTCTCAGAGACAAGCAACGTAAGATGTAACAGTGAAGAGTGTATACCTAGTCAGTCTCTACAGTTGTGTATTCTCGTCTCAGAGACAAGCAGCGTAAAAGTAATAGTGAACGGTGCATGCCTAGTTAGTTACTACAGTTGTGTAGTTCCATCTCAAAGACAAGCAACGTAAGATGTTGAAGTGAACAGTGTAACCCTTGTCAATCTCTACAGTTGTGTAGTCTGGTCTCAGAGACAAGCAGCGTAAAGAATTGCAGTGAACAGTTTATACCTAGACGGTTTCTACAGTTGTGTAGGCTGGTCTCAGAAGTAAACAGCGTAAGATGTAGCAGTGAACAGTGTATACCCTGTCAGTTACTACAGGTGTGTAGTCTTGTCTCAGAGACAAGCAGCGTAAGATGTAACAGTGAACTGTGTATACCTAGTCCGTTTATACAGTTGTGTATTCTCGTCTCAGAGACAAGCAGCGTAAAAGTTAAAGTGTACAGTGCATACCTAGTTAGTTTCTACAGGTGTGTAGTTCCGTCTCAAAGACAAGCAACGTAAAATGTTGCAGTGAACAGTGTAACCCTTGTCAATCTCTACAGTTGTGTAGTCTGGTCTCAGAGACAAGCAGCGTAAAGAATTGCAGTGAACAGAGTATACCTAGGCAGTCTTTACAGTTGTGTAGGCTGGTCTCAGAAGCAAGCAGCGTAAGACATAGCAGTGAACAGTGTAAACCTAGTCAGTCTCTACAGTTGTGTAGTCTGGTCTCAGATACAAACAGCATAAGATGTAACAGTTGACAGTGTATACCTAGTCAGTCTCTACAGTTGTATAATCTCGTCTCTGAAGCAGGCAGCGAAAGATGTAGCAGTGGACAGTACGCACCTAGTTAGTTTCTACAGTTGTGTAGTCTTGTCGCAGAGTCAAGCAGCGTTAGATGTAACAGTGAATAGTTTATACCTAGCCAGTCTTTACAGGTGTATAGTTTTGTATCAGAGACAAGCAGAGTAAGATGTAGCGGTGGACAGTGTATACCTAGTCAGTCTCTACGGTTGTGTATTCTCGTCTCAGAGGCAATCAGCGTAAGGTGTAACAGTGAACAGTGTATACCTAGTCAATCTCTACAGTTGTGTAGTCTCGTCTCAGAGACAAGCAGTGTAAGATGTAACAGTGAAGAGTGTATACCTCTTCATGTCTCTACAGTTGTGTAATCTTGTCTCAGAATCAAGCAGCGCAAGATGAAGCAGTGGACAGTGCATACCTAGTCGGTTTCTACAGTTGTGTAGTTCCGTCTCAAAGACAAGCAACGTAAGATGTTACAGTGAACAGTGTAACCCTTGTCAATCTCTACAGTTGTGTAGTCTGGTCTCAGAGACAACCAGCGTAAAGAGTTGCAGTGAACAGAGTATACCTAGGCAGTCTCTACAGTTGTGTAGGCTGGTCTCAGAAGCAAGCAGCGAAAGACGTAGCAGTGAACAGTGTAAACCTAGTCAGTCTCTTCAGTTTTGTAGTCGGGTCTCAGATACAAACAGCATAAGATGTAACAGTGGACAGTGTATACCTAGTCAGTCTCTACAGTTGTGTAATCTCGTCTCTGAAGCAGGTAGCGTAAGATGTAGCAGTGGACAGTACGCACCTAGTTAGTTTCTACAGTTGTGTAGTCTTGTCGCAGAGTCAAGCAGCGTTAGATGTAACAGTGAATAGTTTATACCTAGCCAGTCTCTACAGGTATAGTTTTGTATCAGAGACAAGCAGAGTAAGATGTAGCAGTGGACAGTGTGTACCTAGTCAGTCTCTACGGTTGTGTATTCTCGTCTCAGAGGCAATCAGCGTAAGATGTAACAGTGAACAGTGTATACCTAGTCAATCTCTACAGTTGTGTAGTCTCGTCTCAATGACAAGCAGCGTAAGATGTAACAGTGAACAGTGTATACCTAGTCAGTTTATACAGTTGTGTAGTCTCGTCTCAGAGACAAGCAGTGTAAGATGTAACAGTGAAGAGTGTATACCTCTTCATGTCTCTACAGTTGTGTAATCTTGTCTCAGAGTCAAGCAGCGTAAGATGAAGCGGTGGACAGTGCATACCTAGTCGGTTTCTACAGTTGTGTCGTCTCATCTCAGAGACAAGCAGCGTTAGATGTAGCTGTGGATAATGTATACTTAGTCAGTTTCTACAGTTGTGTAGTCTCGTCTCAAAGACAAGCAGCGTAAAATGTAGCAGTGGTCAGTGTATACCTAGTCAGTTTCTACAGTTGTGTAGTCCTGTCTCAGAGTCAAGCAGCGTTAGAGATAACAGTGAACAGTTTATATCTAGTCAGTATCTATAGGTATGTAGTCAAGTCCCAGAGACAAGCAGAGTAAGATGAAGCAGTGGACAGTGTATACCTAGGCAATATATACAGTTGTGTAGTCTCGTCGCAGAGACAAGCAGCGTAAGATGTAACATTGAATAGTGTATATCTAGTCAGTTTGTACAGTTGTGTAGTCTCGTCTCAGAGGCAAGCAGAGTAATTTGAAGCAGTGGGATGTGTATACCTAGTCATTCTCTACATTTGTGTAGTTTCGTCTCAGAGACAAGCAGAGTAAGATGAATCAGTGGACCGTGTATACCTAGTCAGTCTCTACAATTGTGTTTCTACACATGACCTTGAATAAAGTATTGTCACCTATATAGGCTGTACAAATTATGTGGTCTGGAATAAAATATTGACACATATATAGTCTGTACAATACACGTGACCTTGAATAATATATTCACACATATATAGGCTGTACATATACAAGTGACCTTGAATAAAGTATTGACACATATAGAGGCTGTATAATACATGTGATATTGAATAAAGTCTTGACACATATATAGGCTGTACAATACACGTGACCTTGAATAAAGTATTGACACATATATAGGCTGTACAATACACGTGACCTTGAATAAAGTATTAACACATATATAGGCTGTACAATATCTCTTTTTGTAGATGACGGCAATTCTGATCTCTACCTTCTATGTCCACAAGGTCTGGGACGCTATAACACTCAGGAACACAAACAGGAAAGGTAGACGTTATCTATTTTATCAGTTTATAGATAGGAATATAACAAAGTGTTGATGCATATTCAATAATACTTCTGTTCTTTTAAGAAACTACTTCTGCCGGTTAAGATTGACGTATATTTCATTATAAGCAAATTGAAATGTTTTTTGTTTAAAACTGAACCATCATTTTAACATCTTATTATTGTGCCCTGAACTCTTACAGAGGACAATCTGTCTGCACATCAACAGTGTTTAGAAGACACAACAATGAAATACACCGAATACACACGTAAAAAATACTTTTATAATAAATTATTTTGTCTGATAGTGGTTATGATGATTGTCCATATGCTGTTACCACTATCATCTTTATTAAGGACATTTTTATTATCGTGTTTTGTATTTCACCAGTACTGAATAAGATGTAAAGAATCTAAAGAAGTTTTTTTGGAGACGTGGTTTGAAATTTGAAATCGACGACCCAAGAACATATGAAAATGATGATTTAACAACCGCTAAACTGTCTGGTTGCTTCAAGGCCGTCAGAAACATGTTAAATGGAGTTCTATCAAACAAATACTACTGCTTCATTTGTGTGATATTGCGTCACGGTAACGAGGTTTGTAATATAGAAATTATTCTGGTGGACATATAAACATGGTCTCCATTAATTTTCTCCACTTATTGTCTCCACTAATTGTCTCCACTTATTGTCACCACTCTTTGTCTCCACTAACTGTCCCCACTAATTGTATCCACCTATTGTCTCCATTAATTGTTTCCATTTATTGTCACCACTAATTGTCTTCACTTATTCGCATATTTTTTCTCGTATTATTATCAACATAATCACCATTTATTATCATGACTGACAATATTTTGTAGATCGAGGAAATGCAACAGCAAAGATGTCTTGTTATATACATTTAATAAGTGTTTTCTCTTCTTCTTCTTCTTCTTCTTCTTTTTCTTCTACTTCTTCTTCCGGATAAGTGCATCACCATGTAATTGGCATCCTCATACGTTTTGGCTGAAGACAGTTTCCTGGTTTAAATACTGTAAGCTACACGTGGTGATTCACCACTTCGTCTAAAGATATATTATTATACCTTCTATAGCACTGTCAATTTTCGGCATACCCATTTTGTACTCCAGTTGTTTGTGGCATGTGAATGTAATTCCTACATGTATGTTTGCATATTAGTGAATTTTGTGGACTTGGCGGGCTTTGTTTGAAAATAATAGACAATTCAAATGTGTTTCTGAACGGGTAAATAACTTCTCGTAATGTATTCAAGTTGAACTAAGACCCTGTACTATTTCAGTAGGGCAAGACCTTAAAATGTAATTTAATTACTTAAACGCCCTTCTGATAAAAAGGGGTTGGTAGTAGGACAAACATTTCTTTTTTTTGATTATCGCAACCCCAATATCTCATAAATCACAATTATCCAACATAGATATATTCTTGGCTAAAAGTTAGAACCATGAATGTAGATCTACCCTAGAACCTGTGTACGTTTGTTTATAATTCTTTATTTAAGACTGACTGCGAAGTAAGCTCATGGTTTATGATGAACCGCCCTCAAGTCCGTTTCCTGAGTTTTGCTTTTTAAAAGGGTTGATTTGTGGATTGGACCCATAGCCTCTGGCGTGAGAGCCAGCACTATATCAAATGCACGACAGTACGACAGTCACATTCAAATGAAGCTTTACTTTTTAAAAATTACATAGCCTTATAATATTTGTTTTGAAGCCTGTATCTTTGCAGTGGCAAAGAAAATGACATTTTTTCAACTAAAATATTTGAGAAAAGCCATACGGTAGGTAGACGCTAACATTCTAGTTTAACCTCTCCTGTCGTGAATTGGAGGAAAGCCATACGGTAGGTAGACACTAATATTCTAGTTTAACCTCTCCTGGCGTGAACTGGAGAAAAGCCATACGGTAGGTAGACGCTAACATTCTAGTTTAACCTCTCCTGGCGTGAACTGTTAGTGATTGCTCTTACGGCCGTCGTCCGTCCTTAACTTTTGCTTAAAACGATTTAATTTCTTAAATCGCAGATTTGCACCAAATTTAGCGTGAAACACCCGTTGTGCCATATTTAACATTGTCTTCCCTATCTTTCAGAATGGTATTATGACCAAAGACGGGATGTTATCTACAGATGAAATACGACATGGATTTAACAACAAAAATATACCTAAATTTACAAGTATACTTTGAACGTCTCGCACTACATTTATTTTTTCACTGTTCTACAGATAGAGAAATGCACTTCTGGATCGCTTAACACATTACCAATGGTTTTTAAAGTAACATGGTTTCCCAGATAGTCATCCAATTTTGCAGGAAAATATTTTTTTTCATGATGTTGACCAGATTGTTTTTTTTATAGTTAGTTTAATGACACCCCTTCATTTCCGGTATTTCCGTCCTTGTGTTGTTATAGGGTATCCCTACCTTCAAACTGTCATATATTCACCAACAACGCCCAGTGTCATCCAAATTTGGCAGAACTCATGCAAATGTTCCAATTGTCTTATCTGTGCAAAGAAACATGACCATTATATATTGTATACAGCTCTAAATAGCAAACATCTTGTGATCGTCACCAAGGGAGGTAATTGTCAAGTAAAGACCAGTGATGTATCTATGTTAGTAAGTCACTGGTTACATCTAGTCTGTAGAACGAGCCCAGCTCTTCCGATTGGGTCCGTTGAAAAGTTATTGTAACAAGCACGCGGATTGGTCAGTTGCTTCAGGGAAAGTTTGAATGACGTCACAGTTTATTAAGCGTTCAATTGCTATGAATTGTGGGACAGGCATATAATTCCCTGCTTTTTTCATTGGTGGTTAATATACCTGATTTGGGAGATATTAGGTTCTTGGATAGCCGAGGTTAGACCTTAAAACTGGACAATCCCTGTTTTACGCAAGGTCAAGATTTTACCATGAACGTATGCTACACATAACATATTCAAGCCCTATCATCTGTACTTCAGGAGCGTATCTACAACAATTTTATGTATAATAATTATGAAAATGTTTGAACCTATTTTGACCAAATATGTCCACAGGGTCATGATTTGAAATAACGTAATATAGGGCCACAGCTTAAAGGTACCGGCATAATAAATATACTCAAGAACCTGTCGTTTTAGAAGATTTTATATGTAGAGTTTTTTTTATTGTTTTTAAAATGTTTGATGCCCATGGGTGAGGGCAATTCTGCCATGAGGCGTATGATTTGAGGGTAATTATGACACCAGGCTAATGATTTGAGGGCAATTATGACACCAGACTAATGATTTGAGGGCAATTATGACACCAGACTAATGATTTGAGGGCAATTATGACACGAGGCTTATGATTTGAGGGCAATTATGACACAAGGCTAATGATTTGAGGGAAATTATGACATCAGGCCAATGATTTGAACATACTTGAAAAGACTGGTCCATATATAGCATAAATAGTAATCTAGTCCCTCTATTTTAGATGAGTAGATTTCTTCAAAGTTTCCCAAGGACTTTCCAACCTCTGTATACAGCTACGTGAGTACCATAACCAGTTTCAATACACCAAAAGTTAATTTGATATGTTTGGAATGACAAAATGTATGACGCAATCTAACAATCGCCACACTGTCCTTTACACTATAACAACATATGTTTTTGTGTTCAAATTCAGGTCGCCCAAAGTTATTCTTTATACAAGTATGCAGGGTGAGGATGTGTAAGCTTCTGCTCATGTCGACGATGAAGCGGATGACCATAACACGGCTGACACCAGGACGGAGGACGAGTCTGATGTCACGATATACCTTCCCACAGACGCTGACACTCTCCTGGCATTTTCAACTACACCAGGTTTGTACATGCAAAGGTAAAAGAGGTGGTTTGCTTTGCACATGGTCCAGCGGTAGAGCATTGGATCCAAGATCGGAGAGTCGTGGATTCGATTGTCCGCCATGATTATGTGTGGTGTGCATGAGCAAGACTTAATAAACTTAATCAACTTAGAGACATTGAGCGTGATTTGTGCAAGTTGTAAGCGAAGTAAAATAAATAAGTTTTAAACAAAACAATTGTTACCATCCGCATAATAAAATTGGGAATTGGGATTTAGTTTATTTTGAGAACATCATTTAAGTGATATTAAGGTCACGTGTCTGTTAAAAAACTGCAATGATGAACTTATTTGTTCATATTCACACATCCATCAATCAATTTGATCCCCTCGGCCTTTATGCTATGTATTATACGGAGGATCCGGAAATACCCGATGTTTCACGATTGATCTATCAATCTTTTGACACCTGAGGAGAAAGTAATCTCTAAGTATTATTATCTGATTGAAGAAAAAGTATTAACATTTTTTCATAAAAATTGTAAAGTCACGTTTGTCATGGAAACGTCAATAAACATCTTTTTAAATACAAAATCACATTTCCTTGGAATTGTTACTACCATGCTGATAATAACTTTTGAAAATAAAGCATGTTTTATACTTGTTGTTATAAATGACTATGAATAAGCAAACCGTTTACAAGAACTACGGCAGTCCCCCCAAAAAGGACCAAAACTAACGTTCATTACACAAACTGGGGGTATTTCAATTTTATGTCTGCTTCATCAAGATGTATAATTTTCAGAAATAGATTTCAATGAAAATTTACAAAGATAGCCATGGCAGCGTCCCTTAGATATAAATGAAAGCCATGGCAGCGTCCCTTAAACATAAATGAAACTTTCCTGAGCAAGCATATGGCCAATGAAACCTACAGAGTTGACAAAAAGCAAGTTCAGTAACACTTTGTAATCTTAACAATAAAACTACACGATTGCATAATGGAAGTAGATTTCATTTCGTCCCAATTTGCTTATGCTACAAGAAGCATGCATGCATTTCTTACATAGTTAAATTTTGTGAATGGAAGTATTATTGAATTTGATTCTCGCTGTCCAGATAGAGGCATCTAATTTGTTCTAGTAATATTAATATTAACAAAGAAATCACTAGATTTATACTTTTAGATTTGTTGATGTTAGTTAAAATGTTATCAATTCTTATTAACTGAGTATTTATCATTGTATGTTGTTACAAATGTGGCCATATATTTGAGAGTGATACATATTCGATCAGGGCACACGGCACAGTTCATAAATTTAAACGTTTTCTCTGAAAATTGTATATCTACGTGATGCCAATATTGATAAGGGATGCGTGCACAGACCCTTAATTTCATTTCCGTTTTAACAAAGGGGCATAACTCTTACACATGGTTGAATATTCATGGTCATTTATCACAAAAAGAATTACATTTATTACTTGATTATTTAATTTTCATCAGTTTTCTTCAGCATGATAGGATATTCCAAGGAATAATCAATTGGATTTTTTTTAAGGATTTTATATGTTTTATATTTTATGGTTTATGTTACATAAGCTAGTGCGATACCATTAGTTTTATGACAAGACAGACACATGTTTTAAGCCTATGTCACTTTATCTGAAGTATGAATGCAAACATGGTCTGCTTGTGATTGTATCTGTACATGTGAATATATAATTACATATTATGTTTGTATGTGTTTTCTTTAGTAGCATAGCATTTTGTTTATATGTTTGTATGTGTTACTTGTCCTCATGTTATGTACATAAATATGTATGTGTGTTTTTTCTTCACTAGACTTCACATTTTCTGGGTTTCTTTGTGTTACTTGTACATATATTCTGTACATATTTGTAAGTGAAATTGTTTCTAGTTCACATTTTCTGTGCATATGTTTGTATGTGCTATTATTACTTGTCGTCATATCCTGTACCTATGTTTCTATGGGCTATTGTTACCTGTCATATTCTGCACCTATGTTTGTATGTGCTATTGTTACTTGTCGTCATATTCTGTACCTATGTTTGTATGGGCTATTGTTACCTGTCATATTATGTACTTATGTTTGTATGTGCTATTGTTACTTGTCGTCATATTCTGTACCTATGTTTGTATGGGCTATTGTTACCTGTCATATTCTGTACCTATGTTTGTATGTGCTATTGTTACTTGTCGTCATATTCTGTACCTATGTTTGTATGGGCTATTGTTACCTGTCATATTCTGTACCTATGTTTGTATGTGCTATTGTTACTTGTCGTCATATTCTGTACCTATGTTTGTATGTGCTATTGTTACCTGTCATATTATGTACCTATGTTTGTATGTGCTATTGTTACTTGTCGTCATATTTTGTACCTATGTTTGTATGTGCTATTGTTACTTGTCGTCATATTCTGTACCTATGTTTGTATGGGCTATTGTTACTTGTCGTCATATTCTGTACCTATGTTTGTATGTGCTATTGTTACCTGTCATATTATGTACTTATGATTGTATGTGCTATTGTTACTTGTCGTCATATTCTGTACCTATGTTTGTATGGGCTATTGTTACTTGTCATATTATGTACTTATGTTTATATGTGCTATTGTTACTTGTCGTCATATTCTGTACCTATGTTTGTATGTGCTATTGTTACTTGTCGTCATATTCTGTACCTATGTTTGTATGTGGTATAGCTACCTGTCATATTATGTACTTATGTTTGTATGTGCTATTGTTACTTGTCGTCATATTCTGTTCCTATGTTTCTATGGGCTATTGTTACTTGTTGCCATATTCTGTACCTATGTTTGTATGTGCTATTGTTACTTGTCGTCATATTCTCTACCTATGTTTGTATGTGCTATTTTTACCTGTCATATTATGTACTTATGTTTGTATGGGCTATTGTTACTTGTCGTCATATTCTGTACCTATGTTTGTATGGGCTTATTGTTACTTGTCGTCATATCCTGTACCTATGTTTCTATGTGCTATTGTTACCTGTCATATTATG
The DNA here is from genome assembly GCA_029582155.1 of Panopea generosa. NCBI lineage: Eukaryota > Metazoa > Mollusca > Bivalvia > Adapedonta > Hiatellidae > Panopea > Panopea generosa. The sequence continues at coordinate 2,743,097 of CM055900.1, forward strand.
TACTTATGTTTGTATGTGCTATTGTTACTTGTCGTCATATTCTGTACCTATGTTTGTATGGGCTATTGTTACTTGTCGTCATATCCTGTACCTATGTTTCTATGTGCTATTGTTACCTGTCATATTCTGTACCTATGTATGTATGTGCTATTGTTACTTGTCGTCATATTCTGTACCTATGTTTGTATGGGCTATTGTTACTTGTCATATTCTGTACCTATGTTTGTATGTGCTATTGTTACTTGTCGTCATATTCTGTACCTATGTTTTTATGTGCTATTGTTAACTGTCATATTCTGTACCTATGTATGTATGGGCTATTGTTACTTGTCGTCATATTCTGTACCTATGTTTGTATGGGCTATTGTTACTTGTCGTCATATTTTGTACCTATGTTTGTATGGGCTATTGTTACCTGTCATATTCTGTACCTATGTTTGTATGTGCTATTGTTACTTGTCGTCATATTCTGTACCTATGTTTCTATGTGCTTTGTTACCTGTCATATTCTGTACCTATGTTTGTATGGGCTATTGTTACCTGTCATATTCTGTACCTATGTTTGTATGGGCTATTGTTACTTGTCGTCATATTCTGTACCTATGTTTGTATGGGCTATTGTTACTTGTCGTCATATTATGTACTTATGTTTGTATGGGCTATTGTTACCTGTCATATTATGTACCTATGTTAGTATGGGCTATTGTTACTTGTCATATTCTGTACCTATGTTTGTATGTGCTATTGTTACTTGTCGTCATATTCTGTACCTATGTTTCTATGTGCTATTGTTACCTATCATATTCTGTACCTATGTATGTATGTGCTATTGTTACTTGTCGTCATATTCTGTACCTATGTTTGTATGGGCTATTGTTACTTGTCATATTCTGTACCTATGTTTGTATGTGCTATTGTTACTTGTCGTCATATTCTGTACCTATGTTTGTATGTGCTATTGTTACCTATCATATTCTGTACCTATGTATGTATGGGCTATTGTTACTTGTAATCATATTCTGTACCTATGTATGTATGTGCTATTGTTACTTGTCGTCATATTCTGTACCTATGTTTGTATGGGCTATTGTTACTTGTCATATTCTATACCTATGTTTGTATGTGCTATTGTTACTTGTCGTCATATTCTGTACCTATGTTTCTATGTGCTATTGTTACCTGTCATATTCTGTACCTATGTATGTATGTGCTATTGCTACTTGTCGTCATATTCTGTACCTATGTTTGTATGGGCTATTGTTACCTGTCATATTCTGTACCTATGTTTGTATGTGCTATTGTTACTTGTCGTCATATTATGTACCTATGTTTGTATGGGCTATTGTTACCTGTCATATTCTGTACCTATGTTTCTATGGGCTATTGTTACCTGTCATATTCTGTACCTATGTATGTATGTGCTATTGTTACTAGTGTCATATTCTGTACCTATGTATGTATGTGCTATTGTTACTAGTGTCATATTCTGTACCTATGTTTGTATGTGCTATTGTTACCTGTCATATTCTGTACGTATGTATGTATGTGCTATTGTTACTAGTGTCATATTCTGTATCTATGTATGTATGTGCTATTGTTACTAGTGTCATATTCTGTACCTATGTTTGTATGGGCTGTTGTTACCTGTCATATTCTGTACCTATGTGTGTATGGGTTATTGTTATGTGTCCTCAAAAGCTGTACAGGTGCAAGTCCGCCATTGATTTTTATTCTTTATTGTAAAGCAAATAAATAACGTTTGAAGGCTTGTCATTCATAGAGAGACCCTAAACTTTTATCTGCAGCTCGTCAGATTCTGAATGACCATGACATTTATTAACGAAACAACAGACTATGTGAAAGATATATGCAAGCAGTTGTCTTAACATGGCAATGTAAATTTGTCAGACCAATCCCTGTTTTTATTACTTATTGATTGTTTAATGTCTGATGTACCAAGAAAACCTAACTCGGAACGTGTTATATTTGCGATTTTTGAACCAGATATTTTTTTCTAAAAAATCCAATTAAAAAGTTGTGCTGCAATTTCCATACATCCGTACTTATAGTGAAAACTAAAAAGACAATTAAAGCATGTACATTTTCATTTGAAAGGGAAGATTATAATCAAGGACCGAGGTCCTACAAGCGCAAATAATCACTAAAACATGTTTTTCACCTGGTTGATAGTTTTTTTATACCCCCATTTTCAACACATTTCAGGTTATATATGGCATATCCAGTTATATTGGTAGAGGAAGACCTCGGAATAAATCTTAGTAGAACCACCTTTCTTCAAATAATTGGAAAATTCAGGAGCGAGCGGGATTGTAGCGATGAGAGGTAAGAGATCTTGAGACGGTGTCTTAGACCACTCGGTCACATAGGACCATAACTTCTTTGCAGATTTAAAACTAGATCTATTTTAAAACTAAAAATTAAATGTGTTTATGCTATGAATCAATACTGCTGTTTTGTTAATATCAGAACAATTATAAAATAATGTTGACATAAAAGATATATCACTGTAAAACTCATTCCACTCAACTTCAAGACATCACATCATATATAATTTGTAAAATTCAAAATGAAAGAATCACTTTAAATAAACACCGGTTAAAGTCATTCCTAACTAAAAGGTCCACACAGAGCGTGTAAAATTTCTTCTTCTGGATTACAAACAATTGCGTGTGTTTAACCTTCTCCACGATCTTGTCAAAATAATGTTGTTTTTTTTTACAAAGAATACTGTTTTTCTTAATGATCATTGTAAGAAGTTTTCCACTAGGATATTGCACTGACTGCCATATTACATTTATATTGTAGTATACGGTTTGTCCATATAATGGGGCCTTTTTGTAATTTGTTGTATCAAACAATCATTATAAAACTCACTCCACTCCACGACACCACTCCGTATAGTATACCATTCCTTGCAGTACAAGTAGTATCTAAATCCTCAGACCGACACATTTGAAAATAAGATAAAATATTAGACTAAGTGGTGTAAACACGGTCACATAACATAATGCGGGGACGCGTTAATACACACTATATGTATTTTTGATAGATAGCTATACAACTCCAGTGTGCTACGCTATTATTGATTGAAACATGTGGTTTTGAGATTTTGTACACGTTATGTATTTAAAATGGAAGTTCTGTTTATAATATAGGTTCGGTTTGTTGGTGTGTTTTAAAGGAATTTATAAATAAATCATAAACAATGGCTGGTGAAAACGAAAAGCAGATTCATCTGAACCTGTTGACGGACATATCTGATCTAATGGACCCGAACAGCCCGGAGTACGACAATTTTATCGAGCACATGAAACAGTATGTGCCTAAAGGAGTCCTGGCTCGCAATCCGACTTTGTTGAAGAAACTGCAGGCACTGGCAACAAAGGGAGGTTTAGGAATAGGAAACTACGATGCTATTAAGAATATAGCAAAGCGTAGCGGTAACGACGAGGTTTATGAGTTGATTGTTAAAACAGAAGAAAAAATTAAAGCTGTAGTCAACCAAAAACAGGAAGTAGCGTGTGTTAAAGGTTTGTTTATACGTGCCTTTGTTATCGATTGTAGACTACAATTATGCTAGGTTATATTGAAAGTTTTACATTTTTACCAACTTCAAAATAAAACAAACGATTGTATTGGGCAATATTCTAAAATAATGTTAAGTTTGCTGATCAGGTTGTGTATTGATGAAACTTGATTTTATAAACTATTATATAATGTGCAAGAACTACATTTTCCTTACAACTAATGACATTAGCAGGCCTTCTCGGCGGAACCCATGCTCAGAACACATAATGGAAGACATTGGGTAAAACACATGGCAGAGCTTGAAGTTTGGAGTTTATATGTTAATGCTTCCTATTTCTATTTAATTAAACCTAAGTTTACATGTTTATGAGTAATATCATTTCTAGCAGTTTGGTATTAAAAAACTGTAGGCCTACTTTTTTCACTACGTGTTAACATATGCATTATTTGGTATTTGAAATAGATAGATAGATAGATAGATAGATAGATAGATAGATAGATAGATAGATAGATAGATAGATAGATAGATAGATGGATGGATGGATGGATGGATGGATGGATGGATGGATGGATGGATGGATGGATGGATGGACGGACGGACGGACGGACGGACGGACGGACGGACGGACGGACGGAAGTGATGTTGTGGGGTGCGGTTTTTATATGTTATAAAACATCTTTTTTTCATAAAACAAAACAAAACCTTTTTTCTTTCTAACCCTAATGTCACAAACCTTGAGATCCAACCCTAATGACACTGAAAAAGAATGAAAAAAGGTAAAAAAAAAAGTAAAAGAAAAATGTGAAAAAATGAAATTGACCCCAAAATGCCATTTAGACGCATTTTCGCACTTGTGGGGTGATCATTGCACCCCACAAGTACCAAAAAACCCACAATGCCATTCTGTACTGGCAACGCAACCCACAAATGCTGCTCCAGACGTACAGATGGACGGATGGATGGATGGATGGATGGGTGGGTAGGTAGGTTGGTAGATAGAGGTAGGTAGGCAAAACAAGACACATTCATACTTAAACAAGTGACGAGTTTTAAAGCAAAACGTTTGTGTTACAAATTTACAACACCTAACGCCCTAATCAAATAACATAATTATTTGACAATGTAAAATTGATGAATGATTTTTGTTAAAAACCAATCCAATTTGGTCATATTCATACTTGGACAATTCAGAACACCTTGGAATATTCCAACATTAGCTCATTTAGCCAAAATCCTTATGATCACATGGCATTTGATTTGATTTTGATAAATCCTGATAACTTCCTTTAAAAAGGCCACTAAGAGTGGTACCATAGGAACATTAGCCTTATTATCACCACCTCATCCCATCTAGAACGTCAAGCTAAGCTTCTGTTGAATAAGTCCCTAAATAAGTCATAACAAAAGTTCATATCTACAGACAGATGCTACTATAATGATGTAAATGTAATTGTCAGCATGGTCATTATTTACATTATTTAACCCCTATTGACAGTTGCACACCGCCCCCCCCCCCCCCCCACACACACACAAAAGGAACAAAAAAAAATTGAATTTGAATCCATCAAAAGGTTATTGGTTGTACCAAGCCAACAACTTGAATATCTATCGCATTCTAAGTCAATGATGTAGCAGAAAGCTACCAGAACAACAATTAATTGAACTCTATAATCAAGAAGTATATATGTTCCATTGATAATGATAGCCAAATTTACATGTTGGTTTTCTTTGTCTATTTTACACATTGTAGGTCTCACTGCACAGTTGCGCCACTTTTTTACCATTGTACTTAATAAAAGTACTATGATATTTGGTTTGAAATATTGGTTCGTAGGGGCTGAGATTTCTTGCTGCAGATTAGTAAAGCAAAAAAAAAAAAGCTGGGCGTAGCCGGCCTGTGATAAATAAGGTGAAATATGCCCTGCAAATGTATTGAAACGTTCACGAATATTGTAGTTAGAACTTGAAGAATCTGTTTGAATCTTGCAGTCTGTGGCTACCACTTATGTCACAGACTGAAATGGCCCATTTCTTAATTATATCATAAAGGTATCAGCCAATACATTAGTATACATTATGATTTGATCAATTGAAATTTTATACGTACTGGAAAATTATTTAATCAGCAGTAAGGTGTAGTAGTGAACGGTGTTTACCCAGTCAGTCTGCACATTTGTGTGGGCTGGTCTCAGCCGCAAGCAGGGTAGGTGTAGCAGTGAACAGTGTATACCAAGTAAGTCTGCACATGTGTATAGGCTGGTCTAACAAGCAAGCAGGGTAAGGTGTAGCTGTGAACAGTGTGTACCCAGTCAGTCTACACATGTGTGTAGGCTGGTCTCAGCAGCAAGCAGGGTAGGTGTAGCAGTGAACAGTGTATACCAATTCAATCTGCACATTTGTGTGGGCTGGTCTCAGCAGCAAGCAAGGTAAGGTGTAGCAGTGAACAGTGTATACCAAGTCAGTCTGCACATTTTTGTAGGCTGGTCTCAGCAGCAAGCAGGGTAAGATGTAGCAGTGAACGGTGTTTACTCATTCAGTCTGCACATTTGTGTGGGCTGTACTCAGCAGCAAGCAGTGTAAAGTGTAGCAGTGAACAGTGTATACTCAGTCAGTCTGCACATTTGTGTAGGCTGGTCTCAGCAGCAAGCAGGGTAAGGTGTAGCAGTGAACAGTGTATACCAAGTCAATCTGCACATTTATGAAGGCTGGTCTCAGAAGCAAGCAGTGTTAAGTGTAGCTGTGAACAGTATATACCTATTCAGTCTGCACATTTGTGTAGGCTGGTTTCAGCCGCAAGCAGGGTAGGTGTAGCAGTGAACAGTGTATACCCAGTCAGTCTGCTTATTTATGTAGGATGGTCTCACCAGCAAGCAGGGTATGATGTAGTAGTGAACATTGTATACCCAGTCAGTTTGCACATTTGTGTAGGCTGGTCTAACCAGCAAGCAGGGTAAGGTGTAGCAGTGAACAGTGTATACAGAGTCAGTCTGCACATTTGTTTAGGCTGGTATCAGCAGCAAATAGGATAAGGTGTATAAGTGAACAGTGTATACCCAGTCAGTCTGCACATTTGTTTAGGCTGGTTTCAGCAGCAAGCAGGGTAAGGTGTAGCAATGAACAGTGTATACCAAGTCAGTCTGCACATTTATGTAGGCTGGTCTCAACAGTAAGCAGGGTAAGGTGTAGCAGTGAAGAGTGTATACCAAGTCAGTCTGTTTGTTTAGGCTGGTCTCACCAGTAAGCAAGGTAAGGTGTAGCAGTGAACAGTGTATACCCAGTCAGTCTGCACATTTGTTTAGTCTCGTTTTAGCAGCAAGCATGGTAAGGTGTAGCAGTGAACAATGTATACCCAGTCAGTCTGCACATTAGTTTAGTCTGGTTTCAGCAGCAAGCAGTGTAAAGTGTAGCAGTGAACAGTGTATACCCAGTCAGTCTGCACATTTGTTTATTCTGGTTTAAACAGCAAGCAGTGTAAAGTGTAGCAGTGAACAGTGTATACCCAGTCAGTCTGCACATTTCTTTAGGCTGGTTTCAGCAACAAGCAGTGTAAAGTGTAGCAGTGAACAGTGTATACCAAGTCAATCTGCACATTTATGAAGGCTGGTCTCAGAAGCAAGCAGTGTTAAGTGTAGCTGTGAACAGTATATACCTATTCAGTCTGCACATTTGTGTAGGCTGGTTTCAGCCGCAAGCAGGGTAGGTGTAGCAGTGAACAGTGTATACCCAGTCAGTCTGCTTATTTATGTAGGATGGTCTCACCAGCAAGCAGGGTATGATGTAGTAGTGAACATTGTATACCCAGTCAGTTTGCACATTTGTGTAGGCTGGTCTAACCAGCAAGCAGGGTAAGGTGTAGCAGTGAACAGTGTATACAGAGTCAGTCTGCACATTTGTTTAGGCTGGTATCAGCAGCAAATAGGATAAGGTGTATAAGTGAACAGTGTATACCCAGTCAGTCTGCACATTTGTTTAGGCTGGTTTCAGCAGCAAGCAGGGTAAGGTGTAGCAATGAACAGTGTATACCAAGTCAGTCTGCACATTTATGTAGGCTGGTCTCAACAGTAAGCAGGGTAAGGTGTAGCAGTGAAGAGTGTATACCAAGTCAGTCTGTTTGTTTAGGCTGGTCTCACCAGTAAGCAAGGTAAGGTGTAGCAGTGAACAGTGTATACCCAGTCAGTCTGCACATTTCTTTAGGCTGGTTTCAGCAACAAGCAATGTAAAGTGTAGCAGTTAACAGTGTATACCCAGTCAGTCTGCACATTTGTTTTAAGCTGGTTTCAGCACCAAGCAGTGTAAAATCTAGCAGTGAACAGTGTATACCCAGTCAGTCTGCACATTTGTTTAGGCTGGTTTCAGCAGCAAGCAGTGTAAAATCTAGCAGTGAACAGTGTATACCCGGTCAGTCTGCACATTTGTTTAGGCTGGTTTCAGCAGCAAGCAGTGTAAAGTGTAGCAGTGAACAGTGTATACCAAGTCAGTCTGCACATTTGTTTAGGATGGTTGCAGCAGCAAGAAGTGTAAAGTTTAGCAGTGAAGAGTGTATACCCAGTCAATCTGCACATTTGTTTAGGCTGGTTTCAGCAGAAAGCAGTGTAAAGTGTAGCAGTGAAGTGTGTATACCAAGTCAGTCTGCACATTTGTTTAGGCTGGTTTCAGCAGCAAGCAGTGTAAAGTGTAGCAGTGAACAGTATATACCCAGTCAGTCTGCACATTTGTGTAGGCTGGTCTAACCAGCATGCAGGGTAAGGTGTAGCAGTGAACAGTGTATACCCAGTCAGTCTGCACATTTGTTAAGGCTTGTTTGAGCAGCAAGCAGTGTAAAGTGTAGCAGTGAACAGTGTATACAGAGTCAGTCTGCACATTTGTTTAGGCTGGTATCAGCAGCAAATAGGGTAAGGTGTAGCAGTGAACAGTGTATACCCAGTCAGTCTGCACATTTGTTTAGGCTGGTTTCAGCAGCAAGCAGGGTAAGGTGTAGCAGTGAACAGTGTATATCAAGTCAGTCTGCACATTTATGTAGGCTGGTCTCAACAGTAAGTAGGGTAAGGTGTAGCAGTGAACAGTGTATACCCAGTCAGTCTGCACATTTGTTTAGTCTGGTTTTAGCAGCAAGCATGGAAAGGTGTAGCAGTGAACAATGTATACCCAGTCAGTCTGCACATTTGTTCAGTCTGGTTTCAGCAGCAAGCAGTGTAAAGTGTAGCAGTGAAGAGTGTATACCCAGTCAGACTGCACATTTGTTTATTCTGGTTTAAACAGCAAGCCGTGTAAAGTGTAGCAGTGAACAGTGTATACCCAGTCAGTCTGCACATTTCTTTAGGCTGATTTCAGCAACAAGCAGTGTAAAGTGTAGCAGTGAACAGTGTATACCAAGTCAGTCTGCACATTTGTTTAAGCTGGTTTCAGCAGCAAGCAGTGTAAAATCTAGCAGTGAACAGTGTATACCCAGTCAGTCTGCACATTTGTTTAGGCTGGTTTCAGCAGCAAGCAGAGTAAAATCTAGCAGTGAACAGTATATACCCAGTCAGTCTGCACATTTGTTTAGGCTGGTTTCAGCAGCAAGCAGTGTAAAGTGTAGCAGTGAACAGTGTATACCCAGTAAGTATGCACATTTGTTAAGGATGGTTGCAGCAGCAAGAAGTGTAAAGTTTAGCAGTGAAGAGTGTATACCCAGTCAATCTGCACATTTGTTTAGGCTGGTTTCAGCAGCAAGCCATGTAAAGTGTAGCAGTGAACAGTGTATACCCAGTCAGTCTACACATTTGTTTAGGCTGGTTTCAGCAGAAAGCAGTGTAAAGTGTAGCAGTGAAGTGTGTATACCAAGTCAGTCTGCACATTTGTTTAGGCTGGTATCAGCAGCAAGCAGTGTAAAGTGTAGCAGTGAACAGTATATACCAAGTCAGTCTGCACATTTGTGTAGGCTGGTCTAACCAGCATGCAGGGTAAGGTGTAGCAGTGAACAGTGTATATCCAGTCAGTCTGCACATTTGTTTAGGCTTGTTTGAGCAGCAAGCAGTGTAAAGTGTAGCAGTGAACAGTGTATACATGTCAGCCTGCACATTTGTCAAGGCTGGTCTCAGCAACAAGCAGTGTAAGGTGTAGCAGTGAACACTGTATACCCAGTCAGTCTGCACATTTGTTTAGGCTGGTTTCAGCAGCAAGCAGTGTAAAGTGTAGCAGTGAACAGTGTATACCAAGTCAGTCTGCACATTTGTTAAGGCTGGTTTAAGCAGTAAGCTTTGTAAAGTGTAGCAGTGAACAGTGTATACCAAGTCAGTCTGCACATTTGTTTAGGCTGGTTTCAGCAGAATGCCGTGTAAAGTGTAGCAGTGAAGAGTGTATACCCAGTCAGTCTGAACATTTGTTTAGGCTGGTTTCAGCAGCAAGCAATGTAAAGTGTAGCAGTGAAGAGTGTATACCAAGTCAGTCTGCACATTTGTTTAGGCTGGTTTCAGCAGCAAGCGTTGTAAAGTGTAGCAGTGAACAGTGTATACCAAGTCAGTCTGCACATTGGTTTAGGCTTGTTTCAGCAGCAAGCAGTGTAAAGTGTAGCAGTGAACAGTGTATACCAAGTCAGTCTGCATATTTGTGTAGGCTAGTCTAACCAGCAAGCAGGGTAAGGTGTAGCAATGAACAGTGTATACCCAGTCAGTCTGCACATTTGTTTAGGCTGGTTTCAGCAGCAAGCAGTGTAAAGTGTAGCAGTGAACAGTGTATACCCAGTCAGTCTGCACATTTGTTAAGGCTGTTTTCAGCAGCAAGCATTGTAAAGTGAAGCAGTGAACAGTGTATACCAAGTCAGTCTGCACATTTGTTTAGGCTGGTTTCAGCAGCAAGGAGGGTTAAGTGCAGCAGTGAACAGTGTATACGCAGTCAGTCTGCACATTTGTTTATTCTGGTTTCAGCAGCAAGCAGTGTAAAGTGTAGCAGTGAACAGTGTATACCCAGTCAGTCTGCACATTTGTTTAGGCTGGTTTCAGCAGCAAGCAGTGTAGAGTGTAGCAGTGAACAGTGTATACCCAGTCAGTCTGCACATTTGTTTAGTCTGGTTTCAGCAGCAAGCAGTGTAAAGTGTAGCAGTGAACAGTGTATACCCAGTCAGTCTGCATATTTGTTTAGGCTGGTTTCAGCAGCAAGCAGTGTAAAGTGTAGTAGTAAATAGTGTATACCAAGTCAGTCTGCACATTTGTTTAGGCTGGTTTCAGCAACAAGCAGTGTAAAGTGTAGCAGTGAAGATTGTATACCAAGTCAGTCTGCACATTTGTTTAAGCTGGTTTCAGCAGCAAGCAGTGTAAAGTGTAGTCTTTTCAATAAATGTGGCTTTAGTTCAAGCAATAGTACTGATATTCACACCTTGGTTGGGGGAACAAAGACCAGCACCTTAGGGACAAGTAGGCTATATACATACTTTAAAAATGTAAACAAAAATTGTTTTGTTGTGTTTGCCATTTTATACCTGATATAAATATGGATTTAAAAATCCAAGATGACTCTTACATACGAGATTTATTTGTTATGATAAGAATTATAGATACATCTAGGAAGGGGGTGCTATCCGCAGCATTTATGATACTGTGAATAAATTGGGTACGTTTCCGAAACACTAGTTATCAATCGTTTCAAATGAATAAAGAAGGATACACTGGTTAAAAGTACTTATTTTGTAATGATTTGTCAAAGTCTGTTGAATAGCTAAATTTTATCTGAAACCAGAACAATCTTAGAAAATTAGCCGTGTATGATACCAAAATGTCACGTGGTTTCATCACCCTGTTTATAAAGTAAACTTGATTTCTATTTCAAAAGGACATAACTCGAATTTTTTACGCTAAGTCACACATTTTGGTTAAATCTAGGTTTGATATGACTAAAACTTGTTAAATATGTAATTTTTCAGATTTTTACATATGTGGGAAAATTTCCAAACGCCGACAACCCACTAGTATAGGGTACACCATTTACTCAATATGTAATAACATAAAAATGTATTCATTACTACCTATCAGTTCCATGGTAGTTTTATTGATATACACTGATACATTCATTTCTTACCAGCTATCAGTATCATGGTATATCTAGAGTTTACAATATTCAATAATTATGCATTAATTTATTATCGTCTATCCATCTCATGGTCTCTGCAACCAGTACTTTAATTATATATGTCACAACATTTGCTTTTCACTCCATATAACACCACAATCTAAAATCATTTATAACAATGACTAACTACATCATACAATTCTAGCGTGTTTTTTTTCATTACGTCATCACACACATTTGTCGAATGAATTAGACAGTAAGAACGTTGACTTTCCCACCTGTCATCACGTCTGCTTGGCATGATGCTTTATGCTAAACTGATACAAAATACCTTTTTATCATGCCAATGCATTCATTTCTGTTGATTATTTGCCTACCTGATAAACATTTATCACGTCATTGCAAGTTTATCAGGCACATTACGCTATTATGTATAATTATACATTTTGACCTGGACGGAACCGCTTTTAACGGATTTTCAATTTCATAAAAAAAGACTTATAAATATGGACATGATAAAGAGAATACCTGTATAATGTCTGACATTATTAACTTGATCAGATTCGGCAGGACATAATAATATCAGACACTAATATGATATTCTCTATAATCCTTCAATTATATAGTCAAATTTTGCCACATATGTATGTATGTAAGACAGCAAAACAAATGTGAAAATGCGCTAATAAATATGAAATAACAAGACATTTCTAACATAACATGACATTTATTCACCTTTCAAGCTACATATAAACATAATTTGTATAAATTAAGACACTTTTAAATGTTCTTAAATCTTAACGGATTTTTATAAAATAAACGTCATTATGACTTATTATTTATATAAGAAATCAGTGACTTAATTACAGAGACTGGCAGGCTAATATCAATATAATATACACGACGAAACTTTCGGATGGCACCTAAAGTATTTATTTAATAACTTTTTGAATCTTTATTTTAATATTGTCCTTTTTCCCTATGAACTCAATCGCCTTCAACACATACGGCAGATCTTCAATAACGCATGCTCTTATATCTTAACAGATGTCTCACAAGACGCACGGGGAAGCAAAAGAAAAACAGAAGGTAAGTTTATGTACTGCGACACCCATCTCAATTATGGCATCACGACGTTGTTATCATCGTGTTGTCGTGTTATCTCAATTATGGCATCCCGTTGTTATCATCGTGTTGTCGTGCTATCTCAATTATGGCATCATATTGTTACCATCGTGTTGTCGTGCTATCTCGATTATGGCATCACGTTGTTATCATCGTGTCGTCGTGCTATCTCAATTATGACATCACACTGTTATCATCGTGTTGTCGTGCTATCTCAATTGTAGCATCACTACGTATTTACCATCGTGTTGTCGTGCTCTCTCAATTATGATATCACGTTGTTATCATTGTGTTGTCGTGCTATCTCAATTGTGGCATCACGACGTTATTACCATCGTGTTGTCGTGCTATCTCTATCATGGGCATCACGCTGTTATCGTTGTGTTGTCGTGATATCCCAATTGTGGCATCACCACGTATTTACCATCGTGTTGTCGTGCTTTCTCAATTATGATATCACGTTGTTATCATCGTGTTTTCATGCTATCTCAATTGTGGCATCTCGACGTTGTTACCATCGTGTTGTCGTGCTATCTCAATCATGGCGCCACGTTGCAACCATCGTGTTGTCGTGCTCTCTCAATTATGGCATCATGTTATCATCGTGTTGTCGTGCTATCTCCATTGTGGGATCATGTTGTTACCATCGTGTTGTCGTGCTATCTCAATTCTGGCATCACGTTGTTACCATTGTGTTGTCGTGCTATCTCAATTATGGCATCACGTTGTTATCATCGTATTGTCGTGCTATCTCAATTATGGCGTTATGTTGTTATTATCGTGTTGTCGTGCTATCTCAATTATGGCATCACGTTGTTATCCTTATGTTGTCGTGCTATCTCAATGATGGCATCACGTTGTTACCATTACTTATTCGAATATGTAACATAACGCATACGAATATATTCGAATTAATGTGTGAAATCACCAGTTCGATTTCGTAATATAACGTTTACGAATATGCATTGTCACAAATTCGAAATGGAGTGAAATTACCAATTCCAATTCGTAATTTAATGTAAACGAAAATGTGATGTCACACATTCAAATTGAATGAGTGAAATCACCAATTCGATTATGTAATGTAACGTATACCAATATGTATAATCACACATTCAAATTGGAGTGAAATTACCAATTCGATTTAGTAATTTAACGTAAACGAATATGTGATATCTCTAGTTCAAATTGAATGAGTACAATCACCGATTCGAATACGTAGTATAACATATATGTGATAATACCACAAACTACAATTTAAAAGAAAAACGGCGCCCCACAGAAAATAGTGTACAATACCGTTGCAGTAGATGCTGATATTAAATTGTGAACGAGGTTGGGATCATGTTTTATTATATAGATTTTCATGATAAATAGTTTTCATTTACAACAACTTATGCTGGTAGTTCATGCATATTTATTTCATATTTCTGTGACATTATAGTAGATGGAGTAGTGGAGGTGCTGGGACTCCCGCTGTTGTAATGTACATATACACGTGACCTTGAATAAAGTATTGACACATATATAGGCTGTACAATACACGTGACCTTGAATAAAGTATTGACACATATATAGGCTGTACAATACCCGTGACCTTGAATAAAGCATTGACACATATATAGGCTGTACAATACACGTGACCTTAAATAAAGCATTGACACATATATATGCTGTGCAATACACGTGACCTTGAATAAAGCATTGGCACATATCGCTTCTTGTAGATGACGACAATTCTGATGTTCTCTACAGTCGATGTTCACAAGGCCTGGGACGCTATGACACTCAAGACAAGAAAGGATACTTACTTCTATTAAACTCGACAGAAAACAGGAATGGTAGACGTTCTCTATTTTATCAGTTTATATATATGATTCTACATAGTGTTAATGCATATTCAATGATACTTTTGCTCTTTGAAAAAACTACTTCTGCCGGTAAAGATTGACGTATATTTCATTATAAAAAATGAAATGTCTTTTGTTTAAAACTGAACCATTATTTTAACATCTTATTATTGTACCCTGAACTCTTACAGGGGACAATCTGTCTGCACATCAACAGTGTTTAGAAGACACAATAATTAAATACACCGAATACACACGTAAAAATACTCGTATAATTCATTATTTTGTCTGAGTGGTGGTTATGATGATTGTCCATATGCTGTTACCAATGTCATCTTTATTAAGGACATTTTTATTGTTGTGTTTTGTATTTTACCAGGTACTGAAGAAGATGTAAAGAAACTAAAGAAGTTTTTTGGAGATGATGGTTTGAAATTTGAAATTGACGACCCAAGAACATATGAAAATGATGATTTAACAACCGCCAAACTGTCTGATTGCTTCAAGGCTGTCAGAAACATGTTAAATGGAGCTCTATCAAACAAATACTACTGCTTCATTTGTGTGATATTGAGTCACGGTAACGAGGTTTGTAATGTAGAAATTATTCTAGTGGACACATAAACACGGTCTCTATTAATTTTTTCCACTTATTGTCTCCACTAATTGTCTCCACTTATTGTCACCACTCTTTGTCTCCACTAACTGTTACCACTAATTGTCTCCACCTATTGTCTCCATTAATTGTCTCCACTTATTGTCTCCACTAATTGTCTCCACTTATTGTCACCACTCTTTGTCTCCACTAACTGTTACCACTCTTTGTCTCCACCTATTGTCTCCATTAATTTTCTCCACTTATTGTCTCAACTAATTGTCTCCACTTATTGTCACCACTCTTTGTCTCCACTAACTGTTACCACTCATTGTCTCCACCTATTGTCTCCATTAATTGTCTCCACTTATTCTCATAATTTTCTCGTATTATTATCAACATAATCACCATTTATTATCATGACTGACAATATTTTGTAGATCGAGGAAATGCAACAGCAAAGATGTATTGTTATAAACATTTAATAAGTGTTTTCTCTTCTTCTTCTTCTTCTTTTCTTCTGGATAAGTCCATCACCATCCTCATACTTTTTGGCTGAAGACAGTTTCCTGGTTTAAATACTGTAAGCTACACGTGGTGATTCACCACTTCGTCTAAAGATATATTATTACACTTTCTATAGCTCTGTCAAATTTCGGCATACCCATTTTGTATTCCAGTTATTTGTGGCATGTGTATGTAATTCCCACATGTATTAATACATATTCGTGAATTGTGTACACTTGGCGCGCTCTGTTTAAAAATAATAGACAATTCAAATGTGTTTCAGAACGGGTGACTAACCTCTCGTAATGTATTCAAATTGAACTAAGGCCGTGTACTATTAACTAAAATGTAATTTTATTACCTAAACGCCTTTTTGAAAAAAAAATGGGTTGGTAGTAGGACAAACATTTCTGTTTGATTATTGCCACCCCAACATCTCATAAATCACGATTATCCAACATAAATATACACTTGGCTAAAAGTGAGAACCATGAATGTTAATCTACCCTAGGACCTGTTTACGTTTGTTTATAATGCTTTATTTAAGATCAACTGCAAAGTAAGCTCATGGTTTATAATGAACCGCCCTCAAGTCTGTTTCCTGGATAGAAGCAGTACTGAGTGTTGCTTTTTAAAAGGGTCGATTTGGGGATTGTACCCCTAACCTCTGCCGAGAGAGCCAACACTATATCAACAGTACGAATATCGCGCTCACACGTAGCTTTATTGATTAGAAAATACATAGCCTTACAATATTCAGTGTCTTTACAAGCCTGTTGTATTTTTGGGGTGAAATAAAACATGAATTATATTTTTTCAACTAAAATCTTTTTAAAAAAGCCAAACTGTAGGTAAGCGCAAAATTTTTTTAGTTTTACCTCTCCTGAAGTGAACTTTTTGCGATTGTCCCTACGACTGTCGTCCGTTGTTAACTTTTGCTTAAAACTATTTATTTTTTATTAAATCGCTGATTTACACCAAATTTGGCGTGAAGCGTCCGTCCGTTGTGGCATATTTAATATTATTCTCTCTGTCTTCCAGGATGGTATTAGGACCAAGGACGGGATGATATCTACAGACAAGATACGACAGGGGTTTAACAACACGAATATGCCTAACTTTGCAGGTAGAACGCCTCACATACCATTTATTTTTTTCACTGTTCTGTTTCCGTCCATGTGTTGTAGTGTATCACTATGTACTGCCATGTCTGGTGTGTATCACTATGTACCTTCATGTCTGGTATTTCCGTCCATGTGTTGTAGTGTATCACTACGTACCTTCATGTCTGGTATTTCCGTCCATGTGTTGTAGTGTATCACTACGTACCTTCATGTCTGGTATTTCCGTCCATGTGTTGTAGTGTATCACTACGTACCTTCATGTCTGGTATTTCCGTCCATGTGTTCTAGTGTATCACTTCGTACTATCATGTCTGGTGTGTATCACTACGTACCTTCATGTCTGGTATTTCCGTCTATGTGTTCTAGTGTATCACTTCGTACTATCATGTCTGGTGTGTGTCACTACTTACCTTCATGTCTGGTATTTCCGTCCATGTGTTCTAGTGTATCACTTCGTACTATCATGTCTGGTGTGTATCACTACGTACCTTCATGTCTGGTATTTCCGTCTATGTGTTCTAGTGTATCACTTCGTACTATCATGTCTGGTGTGTATCACTACGTACCTTCATGTCTGGTATTTCCGTCTATGTGTTCTAGTGTATCACTTCGTACTATCATGTCTGGTGTGTGTCACTACTTACCTTCATGTCTGGTATTTCCGTCCATGTGTTCTAGTGTATCACTACGTTCCTTCATGTCCGGTATTTTCGTCCATGTGTTCTAGTGTATCACTACGTACATTCATGTCCGGTATTTCCGTCCATGTGTTCTAGTGTATCACTACGTACCCTCATGTCTGGTATTTCCGTCCATGTGTTGTAGTGTATCACTACGTACCTTCATGTCTGGTATTTCCGTCCATGTGTTCTAGTGTATCACTACGTACCTTCATGTCTGGTATTTCCGTCCATGTGTTCTAGTGTATCACTACGTACCTTCATGTCTGGTATTTCCGTCCATGTGTTGTTGTGTATCACTACGTACCCTCATGTCTGGTATTTCCGTCCATGTGTTGTAGTGTATCACTACGTACCCTCATGTCTGGTATTTCCGTCCATGTGTTGTAGTGTATCACTACGTACCCTCATGACCGGTATTTCCGTCCATGTGTTGTAGTGTATCACTACGTACCCTCATGTCCGGTATTTCCGTCCATGTGTTGTAGTGTATCACTACGTACCCTCATGTCCGGTATGTCCGTCCATGTGTTGTAGTGTATCACTACGTACCCTCATGTCTGGTATTTCCGTCCATGTGTTGTAGTGTTTCACTACGTACCCTCAAACTGACATATATACACCCTACTACACTTAATGTCATCCAAATTTGACAGAACTCGTGCAAATGTTCCAATCTTCCCAAATGTACAAAGAAAGATGACCATTTCAAACAATTTCAACATAAACTGGGGTCATGCTTTAAATTAACTAGATAGAGGACCACAGCTTTAAGTTACCGGCATAATATAGAAGCTCAAGAACCGGTCGTTTTAGAAGAGTTTCTATGTAGAGGATTTTTTGTTTTTAAAATGTTTGATGCGCCTGAATGACGGTAATTATGACATGAGGCTAATGATTTGAGGGCAATTATGACACCAGACTAATGATTTGAGGGCAATTATGACACCAGACTTATGATTTGAACTTGCATGTGCCTGGCAAGCCTGGTCCACAGAACATAAATAATTATCTAGTCCCTACATTTTAGATGAGTAGAATTCTTTTAAGTTTCCCAAGGATTTACCCATCTCTCTATACAATTACTTGAGATTCCCTATCGGCCCCTATCACAATCAGTCCCTACCAGTACCATAACTAGGTTCGATCCTTGCCACGGCCATCAGTGGTGTCACAATCAGTCCCTACCAGTACCATAACTAGGTTCGATCCTCGCCACGGCTATGTGTGGTGTCACATTCAGTCCCTACCAGTACCATAACTAGGTTCGATCCTCGCCACGGCTATCTGTGGTGTCACAATCAGTCCCTACCAGTACCATAACTAGGTTCGATCCTACGCCACGGCTATGTGTGGTGTCACAACCAGTCCCTACCAGTACCATAACTAGGTTCGATCCTACGCCACGGCTATCTATGGTGTCACAATCAGTCCCTACCAGTACCATAACTAGGTTCGATCCTACGCCACGGCTATCTATGGTGTCACAATCAGTCCCTACCAGTACCATAACTAGGTTCGATCCTCGCCACGGCTATCTATGGTGTCACAATCAGTCCCTACCAGTACCATAACTAGGTTCGATCCTCGCCACGGCTATGTGTGGTGTCACAATCAGTCCCTACCAGTACCATAACTAGGTTCGATCCTCGCCACGGCTATCTGTGGTGTCACAACCAGTCCCTACCAGTACCATAACTAGGTTCGATCCTCGCCACGGCTATGTGTGGTGTCACAATCAGTCCCTACCAGTACCATAACTAGGTTCGATCCTCGCCACGGCTATCTGTGGTGTCACAACCAGTCCCTACCAGTACCATAACTAGGTTCGATCCTACGCCACGGCTATGTGTGGTGTCACAATCAGTCCCTACCAGTACCATAACTAGGTTCGATCCTACGCCACGGCTATGTGTGGTGTCACAATCAGTCCCTACCAGTACCATAACTAGGTTCGATCCTACGCCACGGCTATGTGTGGTGTCACAATCAGTCCCTACCAGTACCATAACTAGGTTCGATCCTCGCCACGGGTATCTGTGGTGTCACAATCAGTCCCTACCAGTACCATAACTAGGTTCGATCCTCGCCACGGCTATCTGTGGTGTTCTTGAGCAAGACACTGTTTCTGCATATGCTTACTGGTTCTACCCAGGAATACTTCTAACGTGGTTTGTATAGGTTGTAATAACTTAATTCACAATCGAAATAAAATCAATAAGATTAAACTAGTTTCCGTACACAAACAATTAATTTGTTATGTTTGAAATGACAAAATGTACGACGGTATCTATCAATCGCCACACAGTCAATTACACGCCTATCATGTTCAGTATTTGGAATGACACTTATAAATGTTTGAAATATGTTTTTCTTTTTTCGTGTTCAAATTCAGGTCGCCCAAAGTTATTCTTTATACAAGCATGCAGGGGTCAGGAAGTGCAAGATTCTGCTCCTGTCGACGATGAAGCGGATGACCTTAACACGGCTGACACCAGGATAGAGGACGAGTCTGACGTCACCATAAACATTCCCACAGACGCCGACACTCTCCTGGCATTTTCAACTACACCAGGTTTGTACATTCAGAGGGAGTAGAGGGGGTTTGCTGTGTCAAGTGGTAGAGCATTGGATCCAACATCGGAGAGTCGTGGATTCGAGTGTCCGCTATGACTATGTGTGGTGTGCATGAGCAAGACTTAGTATACTTAATCAGCTTAGTACTGGTTCTACCCAGGAAGACATTCTGTGTAATTTGTAAAAGTTGTATGAACGTGTAACACAAGCGAAGTAAAATGAATAAGTTTAAAACAAACTATTTGTAACTATTCGCATAATAAAAGTGGTAATTGTGAATAAGTGCAACATTTATTTTGGGAACATCATTAAAGTGATATCAAGCTGACATGTCACATGAAAGTTACGTTTTTTCTTGTTCATGTATCAATCAATCTCTAAGTATTACATGTTTGTATGTGCTATTGTTACTTGTCCTCATACATTTTCTGTACACATGTTTGTATGTGCTATTCTTACTAGTCCTCATATGCTGTACCTATGTTTGTTTGTGCAATTGTTATTAGTTCATATATTCTGTACCTATGTGTGTATGTGCAGTTGTTACTAGTCAACATATTCGGTACCTTTGTTTGTATGTGCGATTGATAGTAGTCCACAGTTTATGTACATATGTTTGTATGTGCTATTGTTACTTTTACACATATTATGTACCTATGTTTGTATGTGCAATTGATACTAGTCCACATGTTATGTATATATGATTATATATGCTATTGTTACTTGTCCTCATATTCTATACCTATGTTTGTATGTGCTATTTTTACTTGTCCTCATATTCTGTACCTAGGTTTGTATGTGCTATTGTTACTTGTCCAAACATTTTTTACCTATGTTTGTATGTGTTAGTGTTACCAGTCCACATACTCTGTACCTATGTTTGTATGAGCAATTGTTACTAGTCAACATATTCTGTACCTATGTGTGTATGTGTAATTGTTACTAGTCAACATATTTTGTACCTGTTTTTATGTGCGATTGTTACCAGTCCACATATTCTGTACATATGTTTGTATGTGCAATTAATACTAGTCAACATATTATGTACCTATGCTTGTATGTGCGATTGATACTAATCCACATATTCTGTACCTATGTTTGTATGTTCTATTGTTATTTGTTCAAATATTCTGTACACATGTTTGTATGTGCTATTGTTACTAGTCCACATATTCTGTACCTATGTTTGCACGTGCAATTGTTACTAGTCAACATATTCTGCACCTATGTTTGTATGTACCATTCTTACTAGTCCTCATATGCTTTACCTATGTTTGTATGTGCAATTGTTACTAGTTCACATATTCTGTACCTATGTTTGTATGTGCTATTGTTACTAGTCAACATATTCTGTAACCGTGTTTGTATGTGCTATTGTTTCTAGTCAATATATTCTGAACCTATGTTTATATGTGCAATTGTTTACTAGATAACCTAAGTCCATATATTCTGTACCTATGTTTGTATGTGCAATTGTTACTGGTCAACATATTCCGTACCTATGTTTGTATGTGCAATAGTTACTAGTCAACATATTCCGTACCTATGTTCGTATGTGCAATTGTTACTAGTCCACATATTCTGTATCAATGTTTGTATGTGCAATTGTTACTGCTCAACATATTCCGTACCTATGTTTGTATGTGCAATAGTTACTAGTCAACATATTCCGTACCTATGTTCGTATGTGCAATTGTTACTAGTCCACATATTCTGTACCAATGTTTGTATGTGCAATTGTTACTAGTCCACATATTCTGTACCTATGTTTGTATATACAATTGTTATTAGTCAACATATTCCGTACCTATGTTTGTATGTGCACTTGTTACTAGTCCACATATTCTGTACCAATGTTTGTATGTACAATTGTTACTAGTCAACATATTCCGTACCTATGTTTGTATGTGCAATTGATACTAGTCCACATATTATTTACATATGTTTGTATGTGCTATTATTACTTGTCCTCATATTCTGCACCCATGTTTGTATGTGCAATTGACACTAGTCCACATACTCTGTACCTATGTTTGTATGTGCGATTGATACTACTCAACATATTATGTACGTATGTTTGTATGTGCGATTGATACTAGTCAACATATTCTGTACCTATGTTTGTATATTCGATTGATACTAGTCTACATATTTTGTACCTATGTTTATATGTGCAATTGATACTAGTCCACATATTCGTACCTATGTTTGTATGTGCAATTGTTACTAGTCCACATATTCCGTACCTATGTTCGTATGTGCAATTGTTACTAGTCCACATATTTTGTACCTATGTTCGTATGTGCAATTGATACCAGTCCACATATTCTGTACCTATGTTTGTATGTGCAATTGTTACTAGTCCACATATTCTGTACCTATGTTCGTATGTGCAATTGGTACCATTCCACATATTCTGTACCTATGTTTGTATGTGCAATTGTAACTAGTCACCATATTCCGTACCTATGTTTGTATGTGCAATTGATACTAGTCAACATATTCCGTACCTATGTTCGTATGTGCAATAGTTACTAGTCCACATATTTTGTACCTATGTTCGTATGTGCAATTGTAACTGGTCACCATATTCCGTACCTATGTTTGTATGTGCAATTGATACTTGTCAACATATTCCGTACCTATGTTTGTATGTGCAATTGTAACTAGTCACCATATTCCGTACCTATGTTTGTATGTGCAATTGTAACTAGTCACCATATTCCGTACCTATGTTTGTATGTGCAATTAATACTAGTCAACAAATTCCGTACCTATGTTTGTATGTGCAATTGTAACTAGTCACCATATTCCGTACCTATGTTTGTATGTGCAATTGATAATAGTCAACATATTCCGTACCTATGTTCGTATTTGCAATTGTTACTAGTCCAAATATTCTGTACCTATGCTTGTATGTGGAATTGATACTAGTCAACATATTCCGTACCTAAGTTCGTATGTGCAATTGTTACTAGTCCACATATTCTGTACCTATGTTCGTATGTGCAATTGATACTAGTCAACATATTCCGTACCTATGTTTGTATGTGCAATTGATACTAGTCAACATATTCCGTACCTATGTTCATATGTGCAATTGTTACTAGTCCACATATTTTGTACCTATGTTCGTATGTGCAATTGATACCAGTATACATATTCTGTACGTATGTTTGTATGTGCAATTGTTACTAGTCCACATATTCTGTACCTATGTTTGTATGTGCAATTGTAACTAGTCCACATATTATGTACGTATGTTTGTATGTGCAATTGTTACTAGTCCACATATTCTGTACCTATGTTTGTATGTGCAATTGTTACTAATCCACATATTCTGTAGCTATGTTTGTATGTGCAATTGATACTAGTCAACATATTTTGTACCTATGTTCGTATGTGCAATTGTAACTAGTCACCATATTCCGTACCTATGTTTGTATGTGCAATTGATACTAGTCAACATATTTTGTACCTATGTTCGTATGTGCAATTATAACTATTCACCATATTCCGTACCTATGTTTGTATGTGCAATTGATACTAGTCCACATATTCCGTACCTATGTTTGTATGTGCAATTGTAACTAGTCACCATATTCCGTACCTATGTTTGTATGTGCAATTGATACTAGTCCACATATTCTGTACCTATGTTCGTATGTGCAATTGTTACTAGTCCACCTATTCTGTATCTATGTTTGTATGTGCAATTGTAACTAGTCACCATATTCCGTACCTATGTTTGTATGTGCAATTGATACTAGTCAACATATTCCGTACCTATGTTTGTATGTGCAATTGTAACTAGTCACCATATTCCGTACCTATGTTTGTATGTGCAATTAATACTAGTCAACATATTTCGTACCTATGTTCGTATGTGCAATTGTTACTAGTCCACATATTACGTACCTATGTTTGTATGTGCAATTGATACTAGTCAACATATTTTGTACCTATGTTCGTATGTGCAATTAATACTAGTCAACATATTCCGTACCTATGTTCGTATGTGCAATTGTTACTAGTCCACATATTACGTACCTATGTTTGTATGTGCAATTGATACTAGTCAACATATTTTGTACCTATGTTCGTATGTGCAATTGTAACTAGTCAACATATTCCGTACCTATGTTTGTATGTGCAATTGTTACTATTCAACATATTCCGTACCTATGTTTGTATGTGCAATTGTAACTAGTCACCATATTCCGTACCAATGTTTGTATGTGCAATTGATACTAGTCAACATATTCCGTACCTATGTTCGTATGTGCAATTGTTACTAGTCCTAATATTCCGTACCTATGTTCGTATGTGCAATTGTTACTAGTCCACATATTTTGTACCTATGTTCGTATGTGCAATTGTAACTAGTCAACATATTCCGTACCTATGTTTGTATGTGCAATTGATACAAGTCCACATATTCCGTACCTATGTTTGTATGTGCAATTGTAACTAGTCACCATATTCCGTACCTATGTTTGTATGTGCAATTGATACTAGTCAACATATTCCGTACCTATGTTCGTATATGCAATTGTTACTAGTCCACATATTCTGTACCTATGTTTGTATGTGCAATTGTAACTAGTCAACATATTCCGTACCTATGTTTGTATGTGCAATTGATACGAGTCAACATATTCCGTACCCATGTTTGTATGTGCAATTGATACTAGTCAACATATTCCGTACCTATGTTCGTATGTGCAATTGTTACTAGTCCACATATTTTGTACCTATGTTCGTATGTGCAATTGATACCAATCCACATATTCTGTACCTATGTTTGTATGTGCAATTGTTACTAGTCCACATATTCTGTACCTATGTTTGTATGTGCAATTGTAACTAGTCACCATATTCCGTACCTATGTTTGTATGTGCAATTGATACTAGTCCACATATTATTTACATATGTTTGTATGTGCTGTTGTTACTTGTCTTCATATCCTGTACCTACGTTTGTATGTGCGGTTGATACTAGTCCACATATTATGTACCTATGTTTGTATATGCGATTGATACTAGTCTGCATATTCTTTACCTATGTTTGTATGTGCAATTGATACTAGTCCACATATTCTGTACCTATGTTTGTATGTGCAATTGTTACTAATCAACATGTTCCGTACCTATGATTGTATGTGCAGTTGATACTAGTCCACATATTATGTACCTGTGTTTGTATGTGCAATTGTTACTAGTCAACATATTCCGTTACCTATGTTTGTATGTGCGATTGATACTAGTCCACATATTTCGTACCTATGTTTGTATATGCGATTGATACTAGTCCACATATTCTGTACTAATGTTTATATATGCGATTGATATTAGTCTACATATTATGTACATATGTTTTTATGTGTAATTGTTACTAGTCCAAATATTCTGTACATATGTTTGTATATGATAGTGTTACTTGTCTTCATATTTTGTACCTATGTTTGTATGTGCGATTGTTACTTTCCCTCATATTCTGTACTTTGTTTGTATATGCGATTGATACTAGTCTACATATTCTGTACCTATGTTTGTATGTGCAATTGACACTAGTCCACACACTATGTACCTATGTTTGTATGTGCGATTGATACTTGTCCTTTTATTCTGTACCTATGTTTGTATGTGCTATTGTTATTTGTCCTCATATTATGTACCTATATTTGTATGTGCGGTTGATACTTGTCCACATCTTCTGTACATATGTTTGTATGTGCTATTGATACTTGTCCTCATATTCTGTAGCTATGTTTGTATGTGCTTTTGTTACTAGTCAACATATTCTGTACCTATGTTTGTATGTGCAACTTTTATAGTCCACATATTTTGTACCTATGTTTGTATATGCGATTGATACTAGTCTACATATTTTGTACCTATGTTTGTATGTGCAATTGTTACTAGTCCAAATTTTCTGTATCTATGTTTGTATGGGCTATTGTTACTTGTCCTCATATTCTGTACCTAAGTTTGTATGTGCTATTGTTACTTGTCCTCATGGCCTGTACTTACGCAAATATTCCGTACAGATGTTTGTAGGTGCTTTCTTGCTTGTCCTCATATTCTGTACCTATTTTTGTATGTGATATTATAACTAATCTATATTTTCTGTACACATGTTGTATGTGCTATTGTTACTTGTTTTCATATTATGTACATATGTTTGTATGTGCAATTGTTACTAGTCAATATTTTCTGTACATGTTTGTTTGTCCTATTGTTACTTGTCCAAATATTTCATACATGTTTGTATGTGCTATTGTTACTTGCCCACATATTCCGTACATGTTTGTATATGCTACATGTATAGTTACTTGTCCTCATATTCTGTACATATGTTTGTATCTTGTCCTCATATTCCGTACATGTTTGTATGTGCTACTGTTACTTGTTTTTATATTCCATACATGTTTGTATGTGAAATTGTTACTTGTTTTCATATTATGTACATGTTTGTATGTGCTATTTTTACTTTTCCTCATATTCTGTAAATATGTATGTATGTGCTATTGTTACTTGTCCACATATTCCGTACATGTTTGTATGTGCTATAGTTACTTGTTCCCATATTCTGTGCCTATGTTTGTATGTGCTATTGTTACTAGTCTGTACATATATTTAAGGATACCGGTCATTCCGACGGACTAAAGGACCTGTTCAAGGCTCATGGTTCATTATCGAGTGTATGAGGGTGTTTGACAAATACTGGACGACACAACATGTAGAAGACATGCTCATAACAGTGCGAGAAAGAGTTGCTCTGGAATGGTGTAAAGTAGATGGCGGAAAGCAAATGCCCTGCGTTTGGAGTACGCTAACAAAACGACTGTTCCTCAGTCGAAGGGTGTTGTGATGCTTCATCTGGTTCATTCATTTTCAAACAAGTACATTAGGATTTTCAAAATTTTGTCATAACATTTTTTTCCAATATATCATCGTCTGTTAGCCCTCAATAGCATAAAAATGACACTCAATATCAATCAATCAATCAATCAATCAATCAATCAATCAATAAATAAATCAATCAATCAATCAATCAATCAATCAATCAATCAATCAGTCAATCAATCAATCAATCAATCACAATCAATCAATCAATCAATCAATCAATCAGTCAATCAATCAATCAATCACAATCAATCAATCAATCAATCATTCCAATATGTCATATCTTTACATACATTGCACTGATCCTGTAGTGTCATAAGTATATGTATTAAACATGAGACAGTTATATACTGGATCTTATAGTCCAGTGGTCAATCATTGAACTCATGATCGGAGGGTTGTGGATTCGATCCTCTGTCACAGCTATGTGCGCTGTCCTTGTTTTTAAAGAAAATGTTTCAAATAAATTATGATTTCTGCAGTTTCAATTGAGTTTGACAGAATTTCAAAGGTTTTTCTGAGAATGTTTTCTAATAGATTAAGCGTTGACGTTACATTGAACATTTGGAATTGAAAGTGTAATGCATCAATTTGAAATACATTTTTGTAGAACCTGATCGTGTTGTTAAGATTATTTTCAATACCTTACTCCCTAAGTACTCGTATTTAAGTATGGTATTTTATAAAGAAACCTCCCACTATACTCAAGAAAGCATTCCGACTTATTCTTAAAATTAAGTCAGCGGTGATGGCCTATCTGGACGTAACATATTAAATATCGAGTTGGAAATGAATACTCGGTAAACGTTCTCATAAAGTGTACTTGTACTGTAGAGAAGTAAGTATGATCAAAACGTTGGTTCTGAAAGTTTAGATTTATTACAAAGCGATGTCAAGAAGTGGGACTTTATCCAAACTTTCTCACTAATTTAATGAAAAATATTTAAGACATGTTTTCATATCTGTACAAGGACATACATTTTGTAAATGAAACTTGTCGCTCATACCGTCTTTATTCTAATTTACAAGTTTATACACGTACACGTATCAGCGAATATCTCATTTTCACAGGATATGTAAATCTACATGGCGAGTGTTTGTAACTGTTTTGTATGGGTTAGGTGTCAGTTTATTGCACAATTTTCATCTTTTGTGAGGTTTAGGTGATATTAGAACTTTCACAGGTTTTCAAAGTGCTATAACTCTGTCGTACTTGTCACTATCGGAGCTGGTTTGTGACTTGAACTTCATCTGTACGGCGGACGAAAGGATGACTAGCCCAATCACCACAATATACGACTCTGATATGACATCAAAATACAAAATTTGATTGTGATAAAGGCTTCCACTCCAAAACACTCCCCGAGTACACATGTGAATTATGCAAATCAATCATAAATGTTATTATCTACGAATATAGATAAAATTATAAGAAAATAAAACAACATTTGTAAGCTAAATCAATAGATGGTTAACTTTAGTCTTTATAAATAATGACTCTGCCTTGCATTCCTAAAAACAATATTTGGTTGCTTGCTTTTGTCTTTATTATCATTAACTATACTTTTTTAATAAATAAAAACTGTACTTGGCATACATGTATCTATAGACCAAAATTGGGTTGCGATTCTTTGCCTTAACCATTGTTTGTTCAAACATGAGCTAATCTAATCACCCTGTGCCCTTCTTACGTCAGTTTGAACTTTCCTGTTGTGTGCATTTTTCATTCGATCTTCACCAAACATAGTAGCTATATAAACATAATATTTCTATAAGTGACCAAATTAGATTAACGTCAGAGTTATGGTCCTTGAAACATAAAAAATGGCAACATTAAAGCTTGTTTGCATTTTGAAAACTCATATGGATTCATTTGACATGTTATTTATTAGTAGAATGGAGTTAAAAAGTTAACCGATAGAAGATACAAGTTAACTTACAAAATATGCGGCATCATTATAGCTTTTGAAAAATACAGGTGCTGGAGAAGTGACAAAAAGTCAAACATTATTTCCCAAGATCTTACACTTACATATAATAAGTACTGTGTAGAAGATTCAATAAAAACTTCAGGTTCTATCATGCACATAAGGCCTTATAATACAATTTTTGATAATTCAATAGGCTTGACTGAGACAAACAAGAAAATATCGGTGGAACCGATGGATACTCCCCAAAGTGAGTGTTCGACTCTGTACCATATGGTAATGATATTGAACACGGGAAGTAACTTTGAGAGTTTTAAAGAGAAGTCGATACATTTTTTTTTATTTCGTGATATAATACAGTGTACAACATACTTTGAAATAGGTGATTATGATGCATCCTAGCAAGTTTCATAAAATTCCAAAATGGGGTTGTAGAGAAATAGCGTGGACAATCATTTGGTCACAGACAGAATCAAAGGGCCATAACTCCGTGAAAAAAATCATCGAACTGGAACACAAAGACAATGTGCGCATCTGCACTTGGTAATAATACATCCTATCAAGTTTCATAAAATCCTAACCTGAGGTAGAGAAATAGCTTGGACAAGAATTTGGTCACAGACTCAATTAAAGGGTCATAACTCCCTGAAAAATCATCGAACCGGAACACAAATATAATATGCGCATCTGCACTTGGTAATGATGCATCCTAGCAAAATTCATAAAATTACAATCTCAGGTTGTAAAGAAATAGCGCGGACAAAAATTTGGTAACATACTCAATTAAAGGGCCATAACCCCATGAAAAATCATTGAACTGGAACACAAAGACAATATGCACGTCTCCACTTGGTTGTTATGTATCCTAGCAAGTTTCAGAAAATACCAACTTGTGGTTGTTGAGAAATAGAAGTGTAAATAGAGTTTAACTGAAGTTTAAATAGAGTTTGAATGAAGTGTAAATAGAGTTTAACTGAAGTTTAAATAGAGTTTGAATGAAGTGTAAATAAAGTTTAACTGAAGTTTAAATAGAGTTTGAATGAAATGCAAATGGACTTTAAATAAAGTGTAAATAGAGTTAAAATGAAGAGTAAATGGAGTTTAAATGAAGTGTGAATATTGTTTCAATGAAGTGTAAATATTGTTTAACTGAAGTTTAAATAGAGTTTAAATAAAGTGTAAATGGAGTTAAACTAAGTGTAAATAGAGTTGAACTGAAGTGTGAATGGAGTTTAACTGAAGTGTAAATAGAGTTTAAATTAAGTGTAAATAGAGTTTAAATGAAATGTAAATAGAGTTTAAGTGACGTGTAAACAGTTTAACTAAAGTGTAAATTAAGTTAAAATGAAGTGTCAATAGAGTTTAGATGAAGTGTACATAGAGTTTAAATGAAGTGTAAATAATAGAGTTTAAATGAAATGTAAATAGAGTTTAAGTGACGTGTAAATAGAGTTTAAATGGACTGTAAATGCAATGTAAATAGAGATTAAATGAAGTGTAAATAGAGTATAAATGGAGTATAAATGAAGTGCGTACATTGTATTACTTGTAAAACACCTAGCATGATATCCAGCTGATCTTCCCTCAGTTCTAGATGCTGACTCAGCTTTTTAAGACAGTTAATAGCATTGAGGCGTACGCTCTCTATTTCATCATTAAACGTGTCTGCTATACTGTCCTGACACAACAAAGCAAACACGGGACAATGACTGGCCAGCTCACACATGGAGTCCAATGTACAGTTACGCACCTCTGTAATAAAATCATGCGTGTACTTTACCTTCAGTTTAATAACAGAACTCAACGTGTATTCCAAAGGGAGATAACTAAAAAATACTCCAATCCTGAGTTATTGCCCTGGATATGATGTAGTGGTGACCTTGATCTACAACATCTGTTAATTTGACGATCAGTTGACCTAACCACTGTTTCCTGGGATAAACCAGTTCTCGAGCACACCCCATCTCCGCAAGTAATTGATAACTTTCCCACTTGAATCAACGGTGAGAGACGAGTGATGCCGTATATCAATCATCACGGAGACTGTTGCCGGACAGGGATTCGAACTCACGATCCCAGGAGCGATAGTCAGACGCGTAACCGACTGAGCTAATCGGGCCCAGACACAAGCGTGAATATGTATGGAGAAACAGACAGCTATACTGACATACCGACATACCAACCGACCGACCGACCGACCGACCGACAGACAGACAGACAGACAGACAGACAGACAGACACACACACACACACACACACACACACACACAGAGACAGACACACAGACACACACACACACACACACACACACACACACACACACACAGAGACAGACACACACACACACACACACACACACACACACACACACACACACACACACACACACACACACACACACACACAGACACACACACACACACAGACACACACACACATATACACATCCGCGCGCGCGCGCTCGCGCGAAAAGACGCGCACAAACACACGCGTACACACACACACATACGTGATTTAAGCTGTAAGTACTTGTATGACAGTCAATGTAAAATATATTCGTTTGCGGAGAATGCTCGTCAGAAAATGCTCATGTTTCATATATAGCTCTTACCCTAACCCTAACCCTAGTTATCACAGTGGGTAATCAGAGTGGGTAATCATGAGTATAGAGTAAAGAGTAATCAAAGTGGGTAATCAAAGTAGGCAATCAAAGTGGGTAATCAAAGTGGTTAGTCATGAGTATAGAGTAAAGAGTAATCAAATGGGTAATCAAAGTGAGTAATACAAGTGGGTAATCAAAGTGGGCAATCAAAGTAGGTAATCATAGTAAAGAGTAATCAAAGTTGGTAATCAAAGTGGGTAATCAAAGTGGGTAATTGTGAGTAAAGAGTAATCAAAGTTTGTAACCAAAGTGGTTAGTCATGAGTAAAGAGTAAAGAGTAATCAAAGTGGGTAATCAAAGTTGGTAATCATGAGTAAAGAGTAAAGAGTAATCAAAGTGGGTAATCAAAGTGGATAATCAAAGAACATGTAGGTAATCAAAGTAAAGAGTAATCAAAGTTGGTAATCAAAGTGGGTAATCAAAGTGGGTAATTGTGAGTAAAGAGTAATCAAAGTTTGTAACCAAAGTGGGTAATCATGAGTAAAGAGTAAACAGTAATCAAAGTGAGTAAAGAGTAATCAAAGTGGGTAATCATGAGTAAAGAGAAAAGAGTAATCACAGTGGGTAACCATGAGTAAAGAGTAAACAGTGATCAAAGTGAGTAAAGAGTAATCAAAGTGGGTAATCATGAGTAAAGAGAAAAGAGTAATCACAGTGGGTAACCATGAGTAAAGAGTAAACAGTGATCAAAGTGAGTAATCATGAGTAAACAGTGATCAAAGTGAGTAATCATGAGTAAACAGTCATCAAAATGAGTAACCGTGAGTAAAGAGTAAACAGTGATCGAAGTGAGTAATCATGAGTAAACAGTGATCAAAGTGAGTAACCATGAGTAAAACTAAACAGTAATCAAAGTGGGTAATCTTGACTAAAGAGTAATCATTTTTGGCCATTTTCGGGAATTTGGGGTTTGTCTGTGGGACCCCAATAAAGGGGCTTAAACCCAATACTTACTCACAAAACGCGTTTTTAGAAAACTGTTCATATAATTATCTACGGTGAAACATAAAAAACATAAGCCCAGCTCAAAGAATAAGTCTTGGACAGCGTTTTGAACGTGACACAACAATCAACAAAAAATCGAAAAAAATGGCAAAATCTGAGTTTTGCATGACCTTCAACTTAACATTGTGAACTTATTAATAAAGCTATTTTAATGTTTTTTATGTCATTGATTAGTGCAATCAACTGTCGAAACAACTATATAAACAACATTTTCGTATCTCTTCTGGTTAAGCCGTAGTGACCGTTCCTCAGAGCACATCAGATCCCTATTTTGACCGTTTTAGCCCGTTTTTGGGTGACCTCCAACCACTGAAATGAGGGCCTCAGGATGGACCCATTCTATCGATATCTACATGAGTGTTTAGAAAATTTAATGCTCTAAAGGACCATTACAAAGCCAAAAGCCTCAACCTTAAACCGAACTCGAGCCACACGTTCCGCAGAGACCTATGTCGAAAAAAAATGAGGAAAAAAAGAAAAAGAAAAAAATGAAAATAACAAAAAAAGTTTAAGTTATTTTTAAAAACGGTAAGAAGAAGCTGGCATTATTTTGATGAGATCTACACAATTAAAACAGATTTAGGAAGTTTGATTGATTTTTTCATTCGTGCACGTGCCACGTGCACCCATTTTATTTCTACTTCCAAAACGCGACGTCAGTGTTTCAAGTATGTCCAGACCTTTCGAACAATACCAAACTTAAAAAAATCAAACGAGAAGTGGCCTCTGTCACGGGTCCGAATCTTGGTATCTCGATAGGGTATTGTATGGGATTTTTTTTTCTGACTGAACGGTTAACGTTAGCCCAAGAATTTCTATACAAAAGTTGCTCAGGAGGGTTTTCTCTACAACATGTTAGAAGATAAGCTCAGTGCACGTGCTTCCCAGAATCGTGCACGTGGCACAATGACCACATAAACTCTTCTAACCCTAATGACATTTTAACGAATAAATTCCAGCCTGTACTATATGGCTACCTTTAGATCTATTCAATACCTACCAAACGACACCAAGATCAACAAAATCGGAAAGAAATGGCCTCTCGACAGAGTCTCGAACATGACACCCCCATAAATGTGTACATTCCCTAAAATGTCCGTGTTTGCACGGGATTTTTTTTTGAGTAAACGGAGAGAGATCGCTTATGTATATGAGAACAAAATTTTTTTTAAAAACAATTGATCTACAACATATTTTTGGTATGTATCTATCATGTTTGCGCGTGCGGCACGATCGATTCTGCAACGATAAAACATAATTTTGGTATAATTATTGTTAACATTGATTAGATCTAAATGGTGCAAAAATACAGAATAATATTAACATATAATTGTTGACAATTGTTAAATATAATATTTAATAATTATTTATAATTATTTCATAAACATGTATCATTTTACACGTCTTACATTTTAAATCTAAATAATTTCCTACAAATATCCTTCCATTCACTATCACATCATATTTACAAATAACATTAAGGATAGTGCAGAGTAAAGATTGTTACTAAAAATATCGACCAATCAATTCAAAGATCACGTGACAAATTTCAGCCAATCAACGAACAAGAGGTGCAATTCAAAGATGCAAATTCGTCAAACACTCCTACCCTTACCTCGATTTTTGTTAAAGTATTTTTTGTTGGAGGAGTGGGGAACAAACCTGCGACCCTGGGTTTGTAATCCATGGTTTGGACCACTTATCCACTTCACTTGGTCAAAATCAGTTTAAATGAAATCAAAGACCATGAGAAATTGCAGACACACATAAAATTGGCATATTTAATTATATTTACCCGAGTTTTTCGTTTGGTCAAAATAAGTCCGTTAATAAAATTCAAAAAGGACGTTTTATCTTTATTTTCAAAACTAGCGTGACCTAATTTGTTTCATGAAAATATTTTTCTGAAATAGTATCAGATAATGGCGCTTGGTGATTGTTATGTATTCATAACAGTTACGATTGATCCGATGCTTAAACATAAAACTCAATTTCATGTGTCAACTGATCGATGGCTTCTGCTTGACGAACGCTTTACATTAATACTTTAAAACTTAACATAGATTTGACTGGTTTCTTTATTATATTATCGATATGAATGAAACAATTTGCAGTTTTACTGGAGCCAGTCAAAATCACAATCACATATTTGCGTTTCGTAGATTTAAGTTTTTAAGTTTTTAAGTATATGTTTGTGAAACAGAAGCCAGGTGGTATTTGTTATAGCGTTTATCGCCGTTTTTAAGACGTGGCAGGCTGTATATTGCATATCAAGGTTTATTGGCCCCAAAATGAACCGAAGCAGAACCAGACTTTTTACAAGTTACTGATACACTTTCTCTTGTCCGTTGCTACTACTGATCGATAACGGGTCACATTAGGTGGATTGATCTTTCAATAATCGCTAACGCTTAGCCTTTTTAGGATCTATTTGACGATTTCAAGTAGTTCAAATGAGTTATCTCGTGATTATAATAATTAAAACTCCTCGTGAAGCAATCTAACGATTTTTTAGACTTTCGTATCAAAAAAGGATTAATTGTTGTTTTTGGGATGAACTTTTCTTTTACGATTTAAAGAATGTTTGTATTTACAGTTAATTTGTGGTAAATTTTTTAGTTTGAAATGTTCGTGTGACAGGTTAAGTATTTTTGTTTATTTTAGTAAATTAACAGTTCCAGTGAAAATAGTTGTTTAATATAAACATTGACATAAAATTTGTAATTAAGACACTGATATAAACTGTCACGTGTCTTAATTACCAAAGCCACCTCCCTCCGACCCCCAACACACCACACACACACACACACACACACACACACACACACACACACACACGATGCGAGAGCGTTTACAATACAATATGGTCCAAGATATGTTCATAGCACGAGGTATATTATTTTAATCCCAGTATCCCCATAAGTCACCCAATTAGACATGCTAATTTTTTGTTATTTTTTTTTACTTCTTAATTGAATAAATTTGGTATAAACAATTTGTTTATGTTGGAGGTTTCATTAACGGGGTAAAATGAGCTATTTTACAAACTACATATATACTTGAACGATAAATGTTGTTGTATCGGGATTAGCGTCACTTTGAACAAAAAAGTTCATATCGCGATGGTGTCTATTTTACATTACTTAAGACACCTTTCTTAGTGCTGCAACATATGGCATGAAATCTTTCAGTCTCATTATACTGACACCGGGCCGACAAGACCTAGAACTATCCTATAATTGCTGATCGCCAAGCGAGGTAACCTCTAGTACCACAATTAAAGTATTTTGTACGACGCGGTCGGGGATCGAACCCAAGACTTTTCGCATGGAAGGTGGACTCTCTATTACTACTTGACCAACGCTCCGACCATATTTTAACGTTTTCCTAAGATCAGTAAAATAATATTCAAATCTAATAATCCTTGTACAAAAAAAATACAGAGCACTCCCCCACCCCCTGCCAGTGTTTATTTATGAACTTAATTACCCCCTACCCCTGCACCGGAGGCAAAACTTGTAATTTTATTGGGGATTATAATATAATCTACTAGAATGTAATTGAGTAATTACATTTCAACACAAGTTTGTTGTTCAGCTTTTTAAAAGTAGTTATTTGATTTGACATCGATATTCAGATAAATTGATAATAAATTTAAATTTTATCAACAGATAATAAAGCGGGGAAAAAAGAAATAGCGGCATCTACAAATATGTGTATATTTCAATTATGCGATTGCTTTATTAATTAAATGTGTTGGTAATAATTCTTTAAACAACTTATTTTTTATTTAACTTCGCACATGTAACTATAATCTTCTTTCGTAAGTCACTTATTTAAATGATTATGACAACATCCGTAAGTGACTAACTGGCTCAAAATGCAAACCTCTACAAAGAAACAACCATTACCACCAACATTAACCTTAAGTCTTGATATTGATATGAATGATTTTGCACATTGTTTCGTTAAATATCTATTTTAAAACATATCGCGTGTTTCAATAGCGTACTAACATGACATGAACGGTAAGAAATATTTTGTGAATGTTTTAGTGTTTACTTTATTAAACAGGAAACACTAAAAGGAATTAAAGCTTTAGATAATTGCGGTATTACTAATCAAAGCAAAGAGATTTGTAAATCTGCTGCGTAATATATCAGATATTCACATTTATTAACTTACTAAAATACTTTAAAGGGACACGCTGCAATTTTCACTTAAAACTATTTCTGAAAAGTATATATACTTATTATGTAAAGTTACATAACAATAGCATATGTTAAGACTATTTTTGTTCCTGTGTTGAAAAAAGTGCATAACTCTTGTAAATGGTTTAAAAACATTATATTTGGCAGATCTTCGACAGCAAGTGCAAATCATATAAATATTAATTTCCGGAGTTGTATCGGAATGATAGAATTTATTTCAAGTATATAAAGATGAATATAGTAGAACTTCGATAGACCGAACCCGACGAGACTGAACAAAATAGTTCGAACGAAGAGTGTCAAAATACAGGTAAATATGTTGGCTGGACCTAATTTCTAGTTCGACTCGGTGTTCTAGCCATCGGAGGTAGAATAATAGAATTTAAAAAAAGTATTTCGGCCGGGACCAGATAAGTGGTTCGAGCCATGTGTGGTGTTCAAGCCATCCATGTTCGAACCAACGAAGTTCTACTGTGTATCAAAGTGGTTTGTAAAAATACTAATCTGTTGTAACAATATAATTTTATGATATTATAACACGAGGTACTTTAAAGAAGTTGTTAAAAATCGATTTTTGTCAAATACTGTTTTAGGCTTTATTTAAAACGCATGCGCTAATTTAAAGATGTGTTTCAAACAACCATAATAAATATATTTTAAAAAACAACAACATAAAGTTTAAAATATCATTTGAATATCAGTGCACTTGTCCCGTTAACTCAGACAGTAATGCGTCCGACTATCGACCCTCGGGTCGTGAATTCGAATCCCCGACGGCACCAATCTCTGTGATGATTTATTCACGTCATTATGTTTTATTGTCATTCTGTCTCTTTCAAATAAAGATTTATATAATCTAATAACCGTAATAAATT
This sequence comes from Panopea generosa, assembly GCA_029582155.1. NCBI lineage: Eukaryota > Metazoa > Mollusca > Bivalvia > Adapedonta > Hiatellidae > Panopea > Panopea generosa. The sequence goes on from CM055900.1 coordinate 2,780,738, forward strand.
TATCAATTATAGTAACACAAAATAATCAATCATTATCTGTTGATTGATAATAAAATAAACTTTATCAAAGTATATTGAAATTTGTAATTAAAATCATTAATCTATGTTATAATTTTGAACATTAAATTAAATCAAATGATGTTAGCGTTAAAGTAGAATTCATTAATTTCTTTTTTGTACTACACATCATGGTTACTAAAACCAAGGACTTATACAAGTCCTTGTCAAAACGAATAGATATATCCCGAGGGCATATAACACGTCGCGCCTACTCGATCTTAGTGTCAGAGCGGAGCGATACCTATGTTTTATCACGGTATAAGGGAAGTAATTGGAGTAATCTCCAAAATCATCAAAATGCACAAGGGCAATTATCGGAAAACTCTTTGGAAATGTCTGAAATAGTCCAGTATGCGAACTATGTTTCAACTTACCCGAATATATAAATGACTCCGATGTGTCATGGTAAAGTGACGTTCTTTTGAAACGTTACGTCACAGGACGAATGGCGGAAACAACTATGCAGGACTTTCAGACATAATATGTTAAAAAAAAGTAGTAAATATACTTATTTTTTTGATTAATGTAATAAAAAGAATCTTACATTTGTTCTCATTTACTACTGAATTTGTTAAACTCATTGGCAGATATGATATAACGCTGGGCATTAAACATGATACAGCATAATTTCTTGTGAAAACGTGATAAAAGTTAGTATGATCAATTAACGCACTAATTTGTTATGTATACGATAGTTTTTTTGTTGGCATAACGTTTAAGTTGCCATGCAACCAACTAGGCAACACTATGCGTAATTTATAAAATGTAGTTACTAAAGTGGGTGGGTTAGAACACCTTAAAAAAGCATAAAATTAAATGACGAAAAAAGTACAAGGTTAGAAAAAGGCCAATTAAATGGTCATATGGGGTAACAGAAGTTTTTTTATATCCTAAATCTCTGAAAAATGACATAATGATAACAAGAAGTGAAGTAAGACGACGCAGTCGTTTTTTACGAAACATAAATTCAGTCACTGTGTATATTCTAAGTTTAACAATAATTATTACTTAATAACCGTTGAATTGGAAACAAATAAATATTAAGTTATCAACTGGTACTATTCAATTAAAAAACACTGATATCAACTGGAACCCTCCAATTGGAAAACTTCGGTTCCAATTGGCCTATTTTAAAAAAAGATTTCCTATTCTAAAAATAGCTTTCCGATTCCAATTTGGCAATTGCAGGTTGGAAATTAGAAGTTCCAATTGGAAATATAACTTTTCAGCTTGGACAAAACGACTTTCCAGCGGGAAAACATGCATTTTTTTGGGTCTTTAAATTATAATTGTGACATAAATCGGCAATTGATAATTATTTGTGACCGCACTCTTCAAACTGCGATACTTTGTCAATAAAAATAAAGATAGATAAAAATAAAGTTTTTGGAAAAAGAGTTTTTCAAGAAATTCAGTTTTAATCGATACGATTGATATGATACTTTTCCAAAGAAACAGCCGTTTGTGTTCCTTTAAAAGAGTTTTTCTAACAAAGTTTCAAAGACTAGCGTGATTTCACTTGTTTTATAAAGAAATATAGACAATTACCTAAAAATAGTTTACGAAAATACGTTTCGGTATAAAAGCGTAGTGAAGTGAACGCATAGTCTAATTCGTTAGGAAGTCGATAAGTAATCTATGAAAGACTTAAATATCACACCTTTTTAAACCAATGATAAGTGAGGGATTTTCAAATATTATTATTGTGTAACACTTCATGATTAAGTGGGTCAATATTGTGCACGGAGCAAAAATAAATTTATGAAATTATTACGGCCATCATTTTTTAAAAAAATTCTTACTTGTCATTTGTTGAAAAAAAATGTTTGAAATTTAAGTTTTAATCGCAATTGTCAGCTTGTATTTCGAAAAAGGGATGCCTTTCTATGGTAAAGTTTTATCTTTTGGGGCGGGGTCCACTTCCATATAGGACGGTGGAGGGGGTATGGGTAGTGATCCAGATTGATATTGAAATTGTTGCTGAAGCTGTTGTTGCTGTATCTTTAATTCCTGTAGCTGCTGTTGTAATTGCTGCTGATGTTGCTGATTTAGTTGCTGCTGCATCTGAGTCGACTCTTTTTGTTCTTCCATCAGCTGGTTAAGAGCTGTGAATTGATCTTTCAACTTTTTCAACTCATCGTTGACAATTTCTCTTGAATCAGACGTTGAACTTGCCGCTATTGTAGTGACTTTAGATGTTTCCTGTTTCGGTTTCTGGACTGGCTTAGTTGTGACGGTTTCCTGTTTCGGTTTTGGAGCTTGTTTTGTTTTGGATGTTTCCTGTTTCGGTTTTGAAGCTGGTTTGTTTGGACTAGTTTTAAGATATTCTCCATAGATAGTCATGACGTACATGGCATATATGGTTACACATGCCATTATAACACCAGATGCCAGTATCACGATGGCTAATACTTGATTTTGTGCAGCATGCACATCTCCCTCGTCACGTGACAACCGTTTCGAACTAATTGTAAATCCGATACACATGCCTGAACCAACCAACAGTGCGAAAAGCATCAGTTTCTGAATATCTACCTGAAAATAAATGATTTTAGTTAATTATTAAAAATAGTAACCATGGTTAGAAAAATTACTAACTTTGAAATAAGAGTAATCGAAATAAAGGTCTGAATAAATACAAGGATACCTTAATGTCATATTTGAATAATGTAGATATATACTTTTAGACACTATATATATAAAGTGAGATAATTAAATTCACTACAACGGAATTTACGATTTTTGGGATCTTTTCAGATGCTCATTCACAATGCATGATATATATATGGAGATAATTATAATTATTTGTGAATAACCAAGACATAAATGTACAGACCAGACTACGGCGAGTGCGCCTAGCTACAATGCAAACCAAATATCAAGACCTCTGCCAAACCAATAAATTTGGTGTCGACCATGACTTATATACTATGGAATTACATGCAACACATCTGGACAGGGTGGACAGATTTACATACATGAAATGATAGCTTTATATGAGTAGGATCCAGTTCAGGATTCGTGACTTTTCACATGCTATATAAAGGACAGATTTATAAACCCGTTGGATCATATAGATACAGTGAATTCATATATATTTAATTTCATAAAGTGAGATAATTAAATTCACTACAACGGAATTTACGATTTTTGGGATCTTTTCAGATGCTCATTCACAATGCATGATATATATATGGAGATAATTATTTGTGAATAACCAAGACATAAATGTACAGACCAGACTACGGCGAGTGCGCCTAGCTACAATGCAATAAATATGTGTACTCTATTTATAAACGCAAACAGTGACCAAACGAACGAAAAGCAGACGGAAAACGGATCGCATCGGTGCTTTCCCTCCATTCTCTTTTGTTAGAGGATTACATACAAGCAACCTCTGTTACCAAACATTTAAAAGTAACATGTCGTTCAAATGACTTTTATTACCAAATATGTGTAACAAATTAAAATTTAAACGAAGTGAACGCAGCCATTTGCTTTATACGAAGATGTATACTGCTGAATAATCACAAACGCCTGAATTATTAGACAGTGTCATAATCGAATAGTTGCACATTTTATTTCCGGCGTGTTACAATGATAGCACATGTATTTGTGTTATAGTAAAGGACTCTTCAACTTTCCATATAAATAGTTCCATGTTTTGAAATAGTTATATAAGAAACATATAACACCGAACTGCAAACAAAGTGTGTGTCGTGTAATGCTTATTATGTGCAGGAAAATTGTCAACAACATTATTTTACACTCATCTTTGGATATTCATGGATGTCTTTTCAGATACTCTCCGGCATCCAAAGTTGAATGAATGATGAAGTATAGACACACCCGTGGGTATCCAGCGATGCTGTAGACTAAACGTCCTACTGCGTTATTGTTTTTTTTAGTATACCCGTTACATACATACATTTCCAGTTTTGTGTGTGTGCTTATATTTCCGTTTTCATCTTAGCAAGACGTACAAAGTTTCCAAATGGTAATGCGTTCATCGGTGTAAATATAAATCTGGTGTGTAAAAATGAAAATAAATTAAATTCCAAATTGTCGTGTACCCCTTTAATAGAAACACCAAATATGATCAAATTGTTAAATACAGTTTAAATACTTATACCAGTTTACAACTCTGCAGATCTATAAATGTAAAATACTTCTTACCAGGAAGGTGACTTCTTTTTTCTTAATCGCATCACTTGTATGGGGGCATTTCCGAAACACGCATGTGTATATGCAACCTTCCAGAAGTGTCTGTCGATAAAAAAAGGCATTATTATATTTTTACAACATAAAATCATCCTGCATGATACAGTGTCTATACATCCCATGGTATATTGGCAGTTTGGCGGTAACATACTGATAAAATATGGAGCCGGTGTGTGTGTGTGTGTGTGTGTGTGTGTGTGTGTGTGTGTGTGTGAACATCCCTATCCTTAATCTTGAGAAGAAGCCCATAGTTACGCTTAATTGCTTAAAAATGGCATACGCACCCCTCCCCCCTCAGACGATTATATTTGAATTAAGTTCCTGAAATGACACATTTCCCCTCGCTGTAAAACCACGAACCAACTATGCAACCCCTACCCGCATACGTGTTGAAAATCTACGATCCCACAGCCAAACATAGACATCAAGTCGCGAATCCGCCGCTGGTAATTATGATTTCTATGGTTCTACATTTTGTTAAAACAACATAAACTTTCAACAAAAGTACTGACTAGACCTTCATATTTCATAAGCGGGGTAGAAGTGTAGTGGGTAGAGTGTTGGCCGCCCATGTCAGAGGTTACGGATTCGATTCTTAGCTCAACTTGATGCCTCTCAAAAACCACACTCGGTACTGGTTCTACCCAGGACGCGGCCTCGAAAGCGCTTCATATAAGCTTGGAGCTTTCTTCGTAATTGAGTTAAAATTATTAGTTTAAATTAACAAGACCCTTTCCAGTACTTGGGAGTTAATTTGCTGTTCGTTTTCTGTCTTTCGGTAGTTTAGTTCGTAACTTCTTAGTACTGGAGGCTGAGATGGTTTATGGTTTGTTCCATATGGAAAATCGAAAGACGAAACACAATTATCATACAAACTTCAGTATGTCCTTATCTTATGCTTGAGACAATATTTTGAGCGCTCGTTCGCTGCTACACTTTTCATGTATCATGCCGCGGATAATTGGTATGATACCCCACCCAGTTAAATAAATACTGACACTAAACTGGTCAAACTTTGACCTATCCTTTAAATAGAATTGGTGTAGTTTTTTTTTAAATTTTATAAACAGGTTTTAATGAAAGTTCAAAATTTTAAAGATTAGTGTCACATATACAAAGAATGATAGCTCATCGTACTTTTTTGTTAATAGGTCACAGACAACACACATGTGAATTAAGTAGTAAAAATGGAGGTACAGTGTGCATTACATGTCATGAGATATATATGCAACATTTTACATACCAATTTTTAGAGTAAAACTTATTTGTGATTGCATGCATATTCTAAAAAGGTTTTATAAAAGTTTATATTAAAGATGTATGTCCACCATTGACTTTTGTTCTTTATTCTATAGTAAATAATAAAAGTTTGAAGTCTTGTCATTCATAGAGAGAACCAAATGAAAGAAATGAAACTTAAATTTTACTGTTCAACCTCTGCACTATCAAAATATGATGAGAAAAGTAGCGGTCATGTGTCATATAAGAGATTTTTTCTGCCCAGTGTGTACAGTGTTGACAAAGTTAAAGTAGACTTCCAAAATCATGTATTCATACCCCAATTTCTAAATATCATTTTATTTTCTAAATTCATAATTCAAACATGACAATGCTTTCAAAATGTTAAAAATACATCAATAATGCAATTCAAATAAAAGATGAGTATTAAAATAAGAAGAACACATTTTTTAAAGAAGAAGAAACAGGTTTATTTGTAACCGACTACCCCACGGAAGCACTTCCTATTTCCAATGGTTTTATATGCCTAAAGCTAGAATTTGATATTTAATAAAACAAATAATGCTTTTCAACAGAGTGAATATTTTAGAGAGTTTCTTATATATATATATATATCAAATAAACTGCAAACACGCATACATGTATGTAAAATGTTATTTAACTCTCACATATAACACATTGTTATACTTTTGAAGAAAAAAAGACATAAAATACATTTGCCGCGTAGTTAAGAAAAATAACTTTAAAACAATGTCGACTGATTTATTATACGAATACAAATGCGAATATGCATGCATATAAAACACTTAAATACAATTATTTATACTTGAACAAAAGTATTTTTTATACTTTAAATCGACTGTAAATAATAACTCGGACAAATGAAGCTCAATGACATTCTTGGTAGAACATTTAGCATGTGCGGATAACGTGTGTTGCTCAAGATCACTACACATAGCCGTGGCGTCGGAGGATCGAACCCACGGGTGTAATACCTTATATTCAGGTAACGTTGTTATTACCAAATCAACATTTAGGCGACAGAGAGTCTTTCTTCAGATGCATCCAAAATGGGTTAGGCAATTCGAAACATTGTCAGTCAGATTAGTTATCTGCCTATAATTAATTGAACAGTCAAACTAGAACTTTGCCCCCAGGTTTGGTCGACTATATTTGTGTTAATGTTTATTTTAGACAGTTTATTTATTATGAACGGTATTTTTGTCATTCATTAATATTTAGTTTCTGTGAATTAAAATAAAACTCCATTGAAAGACAAAATTAAGCGGTATCAAAGGAGTCTCTCTTCTTGTTTATGCGCATCACTGCACACGAATTGTTATATAATTTTATATGATTTTAAAAGTTGTGGGCAAGTAAGGCCTATTTCTAGTGCCTATTAGGTATGACTCTATGGCCCGGCGTAGGATTGAGCACATAACCTTCTGCATGCATGCTCAAAAGAAGATCGTTATATGGTTATGTGCGGATCCAGGATGTCAGGTTTTTTTTCAGTAGAAATATAGTAAATTTTAATAAAATATGGTAGATTAGTGGGAGGGGGCCGAGCGCCTGGTTTTTCTAAAGAGTAGAATCGTCATTGGTTTTAACAAACCAAAGAAGACCGAACGTACACTGAGACTTACCACCGCTCCTAGTATAAAGCTGCAAACGAAGAGAGGCATCGACTGGCCTTCAATGTAGCTATACCAGCAAGTCGACATAATCCCACAGACTACCAGCACTATTCCAAACACCAACAACACCAAGGCTAGCAACTTGGTTTGGACAATACCCCTCTTTTTGCCTATCTCTATAAGAAATTAAAATATAAAACAAATTGACTATTATGTCTCTTATAAGCTGTGGTGGTTCATATTACTACAATATGATGTTCGATTGAAATGCACATAATTAAATTACAATATCAAAAATTGTTATATTTTGTTAACATACTAGTTTTCAAAATCTACTAAAGCTGGTAGGGGAACTGGCGGCCATCAAAGATGGCTACCAGGTGTCATAAAAAACTCATTTCTTAAAAGATACCCACTCAAGGTAGAGTGTGACCTAGTTTGAGACAATAGTTTTGAATAAAGAGTTTTAAAGATAGTGTTGACGTGTTGAGATGGACAGACAAGTGACGGACAAAAATCGGCCAGAAAAGTCCACGTGTGCTTTTGGCTCGCAGTTTAATATTTTTTATCATATCAATATACAATGAAGAAATTTTATAAATTTTACGCTTTTAGTCTAGTCTGTAGTATGGACCCAGCTCTCCCGATTTGGTCCGTTAATTAGCAATGTTAGGAAACCTGCATTTGAGCACGTTGATTGGTCAGTTGCTTCAACTGAAAGTTTTAATGACGTCACAGCTTAGTAAGCGTTCCATTGCTACTGATTGTGAGACAGGCATAGAATTACCTGCGTTTTCTTTGATGGTTAATAGACCTGAATCGGGAGCTATCAGATTCTGAGATAGACTACTCTTAGTCGTAGATGACCCAAACTGTGCGAACTAATCTAGGAGAATGGCTAAATATGACGCAAAGTGTGCGAACTAATCTAGGAGAATGGCTAAATATGACGCAAAGTGTGCGAACTAATCTAGGAAATTATGACTAGATATACAGCAACGAATCATATCATATAATTATAAACAAATTGTCAACGTCAAAATACGTTGCACGACGTTCTAGACATAACTGACAATAAAACAACATTAATCAATAATATTTTACCCTAATACTTATACGTCCCTTTCCTTTAATAATTTTTAGCATTCGCTTTGGTAGAGATGAATATAAGATTCTTATGTAGGTTAACGGAATGTTACTCCAGATATCCTTAATAGCATGTTCAAGTTCTACTGCATATACAGAACACCTATTAATACCAAGATTCCTGGCAATTTCTGCATATATTTTACCCTTCTCATAACTCATAACATCATATAAGATATAATATCCATTCTTGCAAAACCAGTTTAATATGCTTTTAAACATGACCCACTTGTTGATCGATATTCGTGTCAGCCATTTTGTTTATAATAATATGATCCGCCGCTGTATTACAATCATTAAGGATAAATCTGAAGAACTATCGATATTAAACGCCATAAAGTCGGTGAATAGACCACAATGAATAAGAAAATTACCGTTTTCGTTCATATTCAAACTACACCTGTGGTATTTATAGATGAGATAAAATGTAGCACCTCCGTTTCCTTTTATAATTCACTACGTAGTATGTATCAATTTCACAATATTTCACAATGCCCCGATATGTATCACCTGTAACCAGGTACATTCCATATGGACAAACAGAATATAAAAAAAACTCTATTTAACTTCAGCATAGAAATCTATATGATCATCCGGTGTTATGATTGTACTTATATTGATCGTTTCTATTGATCGGGTAAACATTTCGCAATAACTACTATTAATAGATAACCTAGGTAACCTACTAGTTACACACTTTGTCATTCAGATTGTTGCCCGAATGCTTTGTTATATATTGCAGTGGGGTAGCTTGGTTGTAAACGATGTGTAGGCACAGTTGTAGGGGGTTCGGTGCCATGCTCCCCCGATTGATATTAACATTAAATTCACTGTGTTATAACCAAACAAAATGAAATATATGGATCAAATTCAATGATTTTTTTGTTACAAATTTATGGTTGACCCCACTGACACCACAGGGGTCCGATTTTTATTGATTTTTGGTTCATTTTTCCCGTAGCTCAAAAAATAAAGGGTTAAGAAAGTGGAAGCTACGCCACTGTATAGATTTAATAAAATCGAGGGACTCAGGAAGTATGTATATTAAAGTGAAAAGTGTCAGACTGAAACCATTTGAACGCAACACTGACCTTACATATAAATGGAGCCCGCCCCCACCCCAAATGTTCAGGTGGAGAGGGGAGCAGCATATACCCGCACCAATCCCCCAATATTGAGATAAGAATGTGCTATTACGTGCTCGCCCTGGCGATAGGCCAACAGACTCAAATGTACATTAAGAAAATCATGTTATTAAAGAGAACAGTTAAAATTCTAAACAAAAATTGTATTATTGAATATAATATCAACATTTTGCCTCTACCATCCTACAGAACATAAAAAACTGTTCACTTTCAAATCTGATTAGATCAATAAATAACCTGGAAATACGATAGATTGACATATCACATGGTGAAAAGGGGTGGAGTTCCACAATCCCGCATCCACAACACGTCAAAGTGCCTATACCCTAAACCTAACCCTAACCGTAACCCTTCTCTGGGTATACCTTGGGTTCACCCAGAAGTTATAACCTGGATATATCTTTGGGTACACCAGGTTATACCTAGGGTATACCTTGTGGGTGTACCCTGGATATACACAGGGTATACCTTCTGGGCATGCCATGATACCCTTCTGGTCTCACTGAACAATTACCTCCCTTACATGACGGTAGCAAGATTATTACGCCCAAGAAATTAGAGCTGTGTAAAGCGGTTGGGTAATTTTTTTTAAAAAAATGCATAAAATGTCATATTTCTTTGTGCATATGGGAACATTGGAACATTTTCATGATTTTGCAAAGTTTGGGTGACCCTGGGAACTGTTTGATGATGCTATAACAGTTTAAAGATGCGTAGTGATACACTGCAACAAATGGGCAGAATTGTCAAAAATGAAGGGGTGCCATCAAACCATCAAAATTGTGAAAAAGCAACCTGGTCAACCCCATGTTTTTTTTTGCATATTTGGACCAACAGAGGACTTTCTATGGGAATAAGGCACTTTTAGAACAATTGGTAATGTATCCAGTGTTCCAGAAGTGCATGTCTCTATATGTAGAACAGTACAAAATTAATTGGTGTGTGAGACGTTCTGGGTGTACTCCTCAGTGTATATCCAGGGTACACCCAAGGTATACCTACTGGTCGAGCACGTTGTATAATATAAACTAATTTCAATTTAAAGCAACATTTTACCCTCGAGACAGTGATATATAAATTAGTTACTTAGTCTTAAGAATGAGGTCAGGAAGAAGTATTTATTGATTAGATGTTATGTCTAGCGGACTTAGTCATTTTTAAATGATGTCTGTTAATTGGACACACAAGTGCAGAATGTTCAGTTCTATTGTAGTTGTTGACACATGAAAGTTCATCCGGGCGCCACGATGTGCCAACTCGCTCGAATGTACATAAAGAAAATAATGTAGCTAAAGAGAACAGTTAAAATTCAAAACAAAAATATCTTTCTTAAATACATTTCAACGTTTTTCACTACCATCATAAAATACAAAACATAAACTCCTGTTAAGTTTCAAAACTGAATAGATCAATAAATAACCGGAAATAAGATATATTGATATATCACTTGCTGAAGGGGGTGGAGCTCCGCAATTCCACACCCGCAACACGCCAACTTACCCTAACCCTAACCCTAAGAAATCAGAAATAATGACCAAGTCAACGTACAATGCTACTCTTTACAGCCACCATTCACATTTAGTAAACCTTTTTATAATTATATTTAGTTTCTAATTAACTTATTTTAGCATACAATCTTCAAGCCCCTGATGTTACTTATATTGCATATACTTCATTAGCCTTATGACGTGCATAGTTCGTAATAGCGACACAGTATTCAACTATGCATGCTGGGTAAAGGAGCTGTTGCCTCATAATGATAAAGAAAAATAGCCGCTGGTATATGCTGGCATCTTTTGAATGTGCATAGGTCTATATTTGTTAACGTTAATGTATACAGCAGCTGCAATTTCTTCAAGCTTCAAGTACTTATACGTACATTAAACGTTATTGAATTATTAACAGTTGACTGGCATGCTTGCATATTTGAAGACACAGAATGTGTTAATAGCTCCTATCAGAATATCCACAAAAGCTTTATTTTTAAAGCATAGTACTATCAGTATACATCTATCTATTTTGTGCCATCTGCTAGACTAGTATTTGACAAAATGTGTTCAATGTTTAATTAACATTTGTCAACCTAAAAAACTATTTATGACATAATATTTCTAATTTAATTGAATCTAACGTAATATTGATTGTTTGTTTATTATTTGCATAAAATGTGTTGTATTTGAATTTCGAATATGTTATTAATGAGAAATTTTTAATTTGTATTTGAATTTTTTAATTTGGTAAAATATTGACTGATATGGAACAGGGCTTTGTGAATGAAAGTAATCAAGATATAATATCGTCAAGAAATGATGCAACAAATACTTAATTCGAATATGTTAAGCTGTTTGGTTACACCCGGTATGACATCGCGTGTGATTTATTGTAAAAAAAACATATTTCACACTTGTTTGCACTTAATCTGACACATTGGCTTCCTTTTCACAATAGCAATAGATATATACTGGAAGGATAAAGAAAGGCCGGGTGAATTGAAGAGCCACAAATCATTGTAAGCGATACATGTATTTACATATTTTAGAATATGCACAATGTATGTACAATATATGTAACGGTTTTTCATTAATGATTTAGCCAATGATAATGATCATATTAATAAAAGCAATAAGGAAAAAGGTTTACATACATCTTCTTCTTAATATAATTTTCATTTCTTGTACAGATGAATATAGATTGATTGATTGAATATTTAGCGTCATTTTTATGCCATCGAGGGATAACAGACGATCAGTTAACTTAAACACTGTTTTCTGGGATTAACCAGTACTCGAGCACACCCCGTCTCCGCAAGTAACTGGTAACTTTCCAAATTGAATCAGTGGTGAGAGACGAATGATAATGTGACACGAAAATGAGAAAATGGAAAAGTTACTGGCAAAGTTTATAGTACTCGCCTTCAACGTTATCTACTGACTCAATTATTTATCAAATTCACCCAAACATGAATTGAACAACAGTAAAACCATCTATATCAGTTTCGGTATCAGTCAATTACTCCATAAACATACGCGTGTTCAACTGAAACATTGAATAGATACGAAAGTCTCAAAAATGGCAAAATGTGAATTTTAAGTGCTTCGAATAGACACAAAAGCAATAACGAGACAATTCAGACCGTCATGTTGTTACCTTGAGAGTTAAATACCTTGAGACTTAAATATTTTAGACTTTCGTACTTATTTGACAATTTGATATTTATGTAGAAATATCATAACCCAGATAGATATTTACCCTGTCATTTATTTCAGGTTTAAGCAATGTTAGCCAAAATAATAGCTGGATATGTTGTGGTGGAAGTGTTTAGGTGACATCCTGAATATCTACCTGATTGTTTGTCATCATTTTGTGTGCCAAGATACTCAACCTACAAAAAAAAGTGTTTTTTTGTGTTAACTCCCACGCATACTATATAATGTTTTGATCGTGGGGACAAAGAATTAATTCATGTATCAATATATATATAATTCAAGTTTAATTTAATGCGCTTGTGTATTTCGATTTGTATATTATTCGGCGGTTCAGTCGGAAATTCAGAATTGTTTCATTGTAATTCAACTTAAAAGATATTTTCACCATTTGATCAACTTATAAATTCACTTTGATTTATTTTAACAGTCAGTTTATACTTACACTGTTGAGACTTAAAGTTACCGTAATGGGTATATACAATGAAATGTTGTCTGTGTTGTTGATTTTTCTAGAATAAAAATAGGTCTATCGCGGTAGGGCAGCACATTTATTATCCAATAATAAAAACACTGCCAATCAACGCATTTTCTAATAAAGTAATTGATTGATTGATTGATTGATTGAATACTTAGCGTCATTTTTATGCCATCGGAGACTAACAGACGATCAGTCAACCTAACCACTGTTTCCTGGGATCCTGGAAGATTAACCAGTATTCGACGCACCACATCTTCGTAAATAACTGACAACTTTTCCACTAGGATCAGCTGTGAAAGACGAATGTAAATACGTTAGGGTTAAGGTAAGGATGCACTGTTGTATATAAATCATTACTGAGACTGTGACCGGGCGGGGATTCGAACTAACGATCCCTGGATTGATACTTAGTCGTGCTAGCGACTTAGCTCACCAGGCTGGGCGTAATAAAGTAAAATATATGAAACTATATGTCTAACAGGAGATGCACCATTCACAACCGCATATAATAAAGAAGAAACGAAACGACGACAGGTTATCACCGTCGTGGAATGGTCGGTAGCAAACCAGGCGCTAGGGTTAACACCCAACCTCACCGATTTAATAGCGGTGCACCGGTACCAGTGCTTTTTACCCTGATCGTACACCATAGTTAACACCCAACCTCACTCTTTCCTCCGTCGTCACGTCGTAATTCGAGACAGGTGTATCAATAACATTGATCGTTCTACGGTTCGCTTCGTTTATGTAAGAAAAGCGCTAAATAGGACAGTTTCAAGCAATGGTAACGACGAACCACCGCTAGTTGCTTGCCTAAGGACAGTAGTTTTATTCAGATTCATTCTTGGGTCTTCCTCCAAAAATAAAACTGGATATACCATATATAAACTAACATGTGTTGAAAATGGCGTTGAACGCCATTAAAAAAGGAATCACAACTTGTAGAAATAGGCAATTGATATTAAACATTAGCCGTATAAATAAGTGTGCACACATGTCCTAAATGCGTAAATATATATCTAAAGCAAGCAACCGTGGAAAACATCTTGCATAAATAATAGATTGCAAAACGTTTAGCTCATAAAATATGCAACGTAATTGTGGATTAATAGTATTAAATTAAAGATAAAAGGGTTATTATTATGACCGTTTAATAATAGTTCTTAGAATTTGACATTTGAAGTCTGTTACAATATTAACGTTAAAAAATAAAGATGTGTGCTATAAATTAAGGGAGTTAACGTAAAGTGACTTTTGTGTAATCTTTTAAAGGAACATGGAAGTCAAACTTCTACTTCTGATAATATGTTTTGCCGTCTTTGCAGGTATTTTGCTTATAATAGAATTCACTCAGTTATAATTGCTTACTTTGTTATAGATTATCCTAGCAGGTACATTTAATTATTTGTCGTTATTCCTGGCAATTTCAAATAGGTAGTTGATTAAGAATCATAATACGTTTTTTAATACGTTGACTTTTAACTAACCATTGTAACAAAACTGCGCTAATTTCAATACAAGTATATTATGCGGATTATACCTTCATACAATATAAAAAAAGATGTTTGCATCAAATAAATCCTTTAATTTTGTTAGGGACATCTATATTATAGATTTACTATTAATGAATATTACTAGCGATATGTGAATAGCCTTAATCATAGAAAGCTCAATTCCGAAAAAACAAACCTTAAAAGAATAAATTGGATATGATTGTTATAGTATGTGTGCTATACATTAAACATACAAAACTTTGTAAATATTTGATATGAATAAAAACATATTATTAAAAACAAAAAGAAATCATATTACATTGTATGCAGTCAAAGCTTAGATTTTCAGTTCAGTTCTCAAAATGTCATAATGTCGCATGTGCCTTCTTTAGATACTTAAAAATGACGTGATGCAGATATTATGAAAAAAATCACCACTTCTGTACGATATGTACATTTGAATACTATACGATAAAATATCGCTTGGTAGCTCTACTAAGCATAAAAAGGGGTTAATAATTTGTTTAAGAAGTTTCCAGTAAAGTTTTGGATTTGTATTTCTGCTGTCTGAAACTAAAGTTTCTATATTATTAAAGTACTGTTCTTTAGCATGCGTTTTCAAATTATTAACTTTGTTTCTTAACTGTTTGTATTTAGTCCAGTCGTCTGTTCTTTGCGTTCGTATTGATTTTGTCCTTTGTCTGTCTCGTAGTCTAGTTGTCCGTCTGATTTCAGAGTCATACCATGGCTTGTCAGTAGGTCTGATGGTTATATCTTTGGAGGGAATACATTTTTGCATAAAATCTAAAATTGTTTCTGAAAAACGTTTACACGCTGCGTTTATGGAAATGTAGGAAATAAACTCCCAATCAAAGTTATTTATCATGTCATTCAGTTTGTCATAATCACCTCTTTTATAAAACCACACTTTTCTAGTTAAAGCAGGAGGTGTAAACAGAGAAAATGGGATATGAATATAAGTAGCTTTATGGTCGCTTATTGTATTCGGAACATCTAAAGTTCCATAATTGAGAGGTTTATATGTATTTGATATAAGTATAGGATCTATCAGAGTTGAAGTAGTTTCCGTTACTCTGGTTGGTTCTGTAATGACATTTGTCAGATTGTTAATAAGTATAGAATTTCTGAGATGATTATTGTTAGTATTTAATTGGTCCTCGTTAATATCGCCTACTAAAACTATATTTTTTGACAAATCAAGAGCTTTTTCAATACATGTGTTAAAATTATTCCAAAATGCTACAGGCGTGTTCGGGGAACGGTATACACAGCACATACAAAATCGGTCCGTTTTGTGCTTGACTTCAACACAAACAGAATCAATTAACAGACATTCTAAGTGAAATGAGATGATTTGAAACATAGATTAAAATACCACTAGAATGAACTGTGTTGTCTTTACGAAATGGGTCTTAGAAACCATCTAAATTAATATCAATATTTGCAATTTCATCAGTTAAATGAGTTTCAGTAAAACAAAGTATATCAAAATCCATAAAATTATTTTTTATGTAGTTAAACTTGTTTCGAATACTTCGGATATTGATATGTAGAATAGAAATACAGTGTGTGCTCTTATTTTCTAATAAAGGACCTGGATTTTTGGCGATATCCCCAGACAAGAGCACTAACAACATAATAACGATTGTAAATTCTAAGTTTACGACACTGTCCAATAAAAAAGCATATTTGACGTGAGATATTTGAACGGCATAATGATTAAGTAACTTCAAAAACAACATCAAGAAATACAAGTACATAGGAATAATTTTAAACATACATGATCTTGACACTGAATGTGTTTTGTTGTAGAAGTTCCCGATGGTAACTCTCCAAGCGTTTATATCACTACCCATTAAGTAAAATTACAGGAAATACAATTGAGAGCAACCATCTGGAACTAAAACACAAAATCGACATTCGCCCAACTAACAGCCCTTCAGCACAGAAAGAAAAAGACAATAAAAAGAAAACAAAATGGTAAATTACCGGGATTTTAAATGAAATTGAGATATTCTTAAAACCAAAAACTAAAAAACTGGTAATTGTGATAAGTAGCATGAAATTCATTTTATTGTCTGTTTCGGAGCAGACTGGTCTAAACATCATTTTCATAATATAGTGTGTAAAAATTAGGAACAACATAAAATGATAAACCGTTTGTCGTGTTTTATTTTTTTTATATTAAGTGTGTAAGTCTTTAATATAGAAGGATGGGTTAGTGTTGGTTTCATGTTGAATACCGAAAGTCGAAGCACGATTTCCAAACTACCCTTAATTTTTCATTATCAGTCGCGTTTAAATATATTCCATGTAAGCCTTTTAACGGGGTTATGAATAATATACGGATTATGAATTCAAAACATTCTACTAATATAATATATATATACATATCAACTCAATACAATATTGAAAACAATACATATAAATCTCTCATACATGCACTTGTCAAATAAGCTCAAGTACTCTTAAATCGTATTTTCAGACTTCAGCAAAGGGGGCCAAAGTAACTGTAGAGGCACGTGTCGCGGTTACAGGAGATGCAGACCGGGATATACTTGTGCAAACGGCCGATGTTGTCGAATCGGATACAGTTAAGTAAACATTTATGTTTAAAGGGAGAAGTGAATCCACCATGGCAAGACCACTTACCTCTCACCAATTAGGTCGTAGGTTCGAGCCTCGCTTTATGTGAGAAACTTTGCTTACGGAGGACGGTGGTTCTACTCAGATTTCGCTTTCTGAGGTCTTCATCGGCCAATAAAACTGTATATGCCATATATGACCTAAAATATTTTGAAAATGGCGTGAAACCCAATACAAAAAAAGAATAAAGGAACAAACAATAATTTTGATAAATTAATACTTTTTTAAAATATGTTGTTTATACACCAGAATGTATTTAGGTCCAACATTTTGTTTATCCTCATAATCAAACGTGTTCCTCACGAAAGTGTCAGAATTGACTTTAAAAATGTCCTACAATAGATAAAAGTTACATTAATGTCCACCAAAACATAATGTCTGATTTATAGTCTACCGAATTATGTTCAACTTTATTTAATTAAAATTGCCTCACTGTTATTTTCAGCTCCACCACCACCACCCGCACATGAGGGTTGTAATCCGGGGTTTACAGATTTAGGTCCTTGTAAATATGGGAAATGTGACTATGGGGCGATATGTTATAAAGATAGGTGCTGTAAACGAAAAACAAGTAAAATATCGATTTCCCATCGTGAAAGCTGAAGCAAATCGTCCATCATTACTTCTGACATTTCGGAATTGATAACTGCAATGTTCGATGTAATTATTCTAACGGATGGACCAACATTTTGTTAATAAATACCTAAATAAAACATAGTCCTCCAGAAATTGTCAGAAACGACTATAGAGATAATGCCCTCGAATTAATTAAAATTACCTATATGTCAACCAAAATATTATGTCTGATATAAACCCATCCGAATTATAATAATTTTAAATGTTATAAATGATTTAAAAGATAAATTGGCTGAAAATAATGCCTTTGAACTAAGGGAGGTAATTGATGAGGGGTCAAAACATGAAAATATAATCAAAAAGTGATTATTGATTTTGAATAACTTGCAAATATTGGCAAAAAGTTTATAGTGTTTGAAATGTTTTATTCCTGATTTGGTATTATATTTACCTGATGAAGATATAGGAGATGTTTTAACATTATTTCATTAATGAAAATCTCCCAATTGTAAAAAGGTTAATTTATCTATAAATTTAATAATTGTTCCATTGTTATTTTCATCTATTACTTGTTAAGCAGGTGACAGCTGTAATGCGGTTACATTGTAGCACTTTTGTCAATTTCACTGTTTGTATTTGTTGCACATTTTATGATTATATCTTCAATTCTATTTAATACGCTGCTATTGTATCTACTTCATTTAGATGTTACATCTCTTGTTGGATACGAGATATTCATACATTTTATGATTTTAACTATTTGATAAACTAGTCATATAAGGCATTATAATGTACCAAAATAAAACGTATTCCTCCAGAAATGGTCAAAATTGACTATAGAGATAATGTCCTCGAATAAATCAAAGATATCATGTCTGATGTATACCCAGCCGTATTATATTAAATTGTAAATGATATAAGATTTTGTCATTTGTTTCCACAAACTGTTATTTCTGATATTTACCCGACTGAATTACACTAATTAATAAATGATTGAGAAGATTATTTGTCCGAAAATAGTGCCTTGGTAATAAAGGAGGTAATTGATGACCGGTCAAAATATAAAAATTACTTGTTTTACAGCTGACCGCTGTAATACGGTGACTACTTTTTGTCATTTTCTCTCTATGTATTTATTGTACATTTTATGATTATAAATTTGATTCTATTTAATACGCTGCTATTGTATCTACTTCATTTGAATGCTACATCTCCTGTTTGACAGGAGATCGGTATACATTTTATCGTATTAACTGTTTGATAAACTAGTCATATAATGCATTATAAGTACGAGATAGAATAGCTTGTTTTATTAAATAATTGCTCCACTGTTATTTTCAGCTCCACCGCCACCACCTGTACATGACATTTGTAAACCTGGGTATACATATTTAGGGCGTTGTAAATATGGGAAATGTGACTATGGGGCGATATTTTATAAAGATAAGTGCTATAAATGGAAAACAAGTAAGATATCGAAATTTCTCCATCGGTAAAGCTGGTTCTCAACGTCCATAATTTGTTCTGTATGTCCGAAATTGATAAAAGTGTTATGGTCTGTGTAACTGTATTAACAGATGGACCAACACTTTGGTTATCCTCATAATAAAACGTTTCCTGCCATAACTTGTCAGAATGGACTCTAGAGCACATGTCCTCGAATTGCTAAAAACTTACATTCATGTCAACAAACATATCATGTCTGATATATAACCAACAGAATTATATTAATTTGTAAATGATTGAGAAGATAAATTATCAAATAATTGGCCCACCGTTTTTGTCAGCCCCAGCTTCTTCGGTACATATGGGGATATCAAACAGGTTACAAAGACCATTGTAATTGTAAATATGGAAAGTGTGACAATAGGGTGACATATTCTGGTATAGTGGCTGTAAAAATACAAATAAGTTTTAAATTTAAAACCTTTCTTGAATATTATTTTCTTTAAATAAAGTGTGCTATAACGGCCGCCCTTTTTAAACAATTTAAAGGTTTGAAGTGATGAAATGAAAGAGTCACACAAATAGAGACACATGCAGAAATATATACATTGAGAGAGAGAGAGAGAGAGAGAGAGAGAGAGAGAGAGAGAGAGAAAGATTCATAGTTATTTATAAAAGGGAAATAACTACATCAGTCTTCAGCTGTTTACTAAATGGCTAATGATTACGCTCCTTGATCTATCTCCATAAAAACAGGAAACAGCTTGACCAAATATTTCAAAATTAAATCAATTATTACTATTATCATTTCAGGTAGGTTCACAAAATATCTCCGTAATCCGTTAAGAAATATGACAAATGAATATAGGAATGAATGAATGAATGAATTAATGAATGAATGACGAACCTCCCAATCAAAGTCCAACAGAATAATTTGCATTCAAAGAAGATAGCACAAACATAATCAAGTATATGAGAATAACCATAGCATAGTGGTAAAAAACGTATACCACCTTTGAAAGGTATTGCCGTCCCATTAGCTCAGCCAGTAATGCGTCTGACTACCAATCCGTTAGTTCGAATCCCCGTCCGGCAACAGTCTCCGTGATGATTGATATACGAAAGTTATCAGTTTTTACGGAGATGGGGTGTGCTCGGGTATTTGTTAACCTTTCAGGATCCAGGAAACAGCTGTTAGGTTAACTGATCATCTGTTATCCCTCGATGGCATAAAAATGACGCTAAAAATTATATTAATCAATCAATCTATCTATCAATCGAAAGTTATGTCGTTAAACCGCTACTGCAGTCCGTTTTTATATATATTTGAGAACCGTTGAAAATACATAATGACCGATACAGCTAACTTTGAATCGATTGTTGAAAGCTTAACTACGCTAAGAACCAAAACACGAAAACTTGCAATCGTTGTTGTTAATATAATGAAACACATTTAGATGTCAGAACATTATTCCAAGATATCAATGATAACTTATTGTGTCAATAATAACACATTATTCAGTTGCACTTGTTGTTTTTGAATGTAAATTACACGTGCATTTATTGAAAGTGTATCTATCTGTATTTATAGGTGTAACCCTACCTTAATTTTTGTTC
Organism: Panopea generosa; assembly: GCA_029582155.1. Classification (NCBI taxonomy): domain Eukaryota; kingdom Metazoa; phylum Mollusca; class Bivalvia; order Adapedonta; family Hiatellidae; genus Panopea; species Panopea generosa. Next base: position 2,801,669 of record CM055900.1, read on the forward strand.
CTTATTTTATAGTAAATAATACAAGTTTGAAGGCGTGTCATTCGTTGAGAGACCAAAAGAAAGAAGTGAAACTTACATTTTACTGTTTGTCAACGTCTGCACTACCAAAATATGATGAGGAAAGTAGGGGTCATGTGTCTTATAAGATATTCTTTTCTGCTCAGTGTGTACACTTTTGACAAAGTGAAATACTTTCGAAATCATGTATTCATACCCGAATTATCAAGCATCATTTTTTGTTTCTAAATTCATAATTCAAACATTACAATGCTTTCGAAAGGTTGGAAATACATCAATAATGCCAATCAAATAAAAAAATGAGCATTAAAATAAGAAAAATGCATTTTTAAAGAAGAAAAAAACAATGATTATTAATAACCGCCATTATGCGACTACCCCGCGGAAGCACTTCCCTTTTCCAATGCCTTAACGTGAAACCAGTCCTAACACTTACCCTATCATCTCGATATTGATTAGTTACATGTTGAAATATCGAATTTCTTAGATCAAACAAACATCCAGACGCTGAATTCATTAACAAATTGTACTGCTAGGATTCAGTTCAACCTTGGGTTTTTTTTCTAAGCCTCACCTTAATAAAGTTGATGATATTAGACACTAACATGTTATTCTCTATTTATCAAAATGTTTATATCTTTGCCATTCTCGAGGTTGTTTAAACTACAAACATAAGCATCTAATCAAAAGAGCTCAACAAAAAAAGAAAATAGCAGACTCGGTGTTTTTATATTTTTATATTAATTTCCATCATACCATGCTATCATTCCAATGCACTTAAGCATTTCGTTTGTATTTAGTTTAAAAAAAATAGCATCGTCTCCGTTTCAGCAAGCAAACCCCAGACTCATGTACTCCGCGGTTGTCCTAGAGGATATGTACCCCTTGGTCGCTGTTACAATGGGAAATGTCTTTGGGGCGAAATATGCCACAATAACAAACTATGTTGTAAATACAAGCCTTATGGTAAGTCAACATCATATAATTATGCATTGTTCAAATCGCTATTTGCTTATAATAGTATTAACTACTGTATATATAGTATAGTATAGTATATACAATATTATTAACTACTGTTTAAACTAGTATAGTTAACGCCTTTAAAAATGCGGGTTTTTGGATATTGATTATATCTTATATCCTAGATCTGCTAATATTATTATCGGTTCATATATGTTTCCCACATTTAATTTGTTATTTTTTGTGTTTAAAAAGAGTAAATAAAATTGGAAAAACAAGTGAAGAAAGCTTTGTTTTTGGCTTATCATTCGTGTCTTACTAGATTTGTTACCAATACTTGCGTTTTTAATGCCGTTAAGTATATGATTTATTGATTCAATAAATCAGATTTATTGAGTCAATAAATCATTCAAACATGTTTGCTTTGAATGATCTAAGGGATAATGTTCAAAATGACAAACGTATGTTATGAAATATGTCTTGCTATATAACATTTACCAATCTTGTTGCGCCCTTTGTATGTTAGCGTTAATGACCGGTATATGACCGGTAATGACCATCAAACGTTCGATAAGTTTGAGAGTTAACATATTTTGATATAATTGCTTAATAAAATAAGGTTATTAATACTTAAAACAAAATCAATAGTTAATAAGTTTAATTACATTTTGATTTTTGTTACAACAATCCAAGTAATGGGCCTTATGGGTAACACAGCTTTTTTGCCGATAAAATCGCGAAATCGGCTCAAAATTATTTCTACATTTTGAGGTTCAGTATATGTCGAAACCAGTCAATGTATTGTTTATATTTATGCTGTCGTGGTGACTGTGACCTTTACATCCTATGTCGCCTCTTTGACTTTTGGAATTGTATTCACCAACTATTTCTAAGAAATTATAGACGTTGAAAAAAAAACACTCTTGGAGACCATTTTTGAGACAAAATACATGCAAGCACGTTAGGTCACCCAAACAAATAGTCAAATACACTCTCACAATTAATATATATAGTAACCTAGATATATATGCTTCAAATTTGGGACTTTCAAGCTCAAGTCTGAGAATATTCTCAATGGTTTGTGAATACGACCACTGTTTTCTCTGAATAAAACAAAGACAGTATGCATACAAGTATCACTGACAAGTAAAACATTGAGAAATAACACAACATCATGTGACTACACGCTATCGAGAAAGAATTTCGTAACAGTAATAACAACCAAAAGTGAAAAAGATTGTAACAATTATTTATTTTATTCTCTACAATATTTTCTAGTAGAGACCAATATAAATACTTTTCAACTAAAACTTCATTTACATCAACTTCTTTATTTTGCATCAATCTTATTTTTTAACACAAAATGACGACTAAATACTTTGTATATTGTTTTCAAACGTTTTTTACGTCCCACTAGAGGGTTAGGCTGTTGTTAGTACATTGTATCGGTAATAACACAGTTCTTGGGTTAAAATTAGAAATAGTGATTTCTTGCTTCAGATTAGTAGAGCAAAGGCTGAACGAAACATTTATCTCGCCACTTGACATATTATGTACATGGCATTTTATGTATTTTCTAAAAATATATCAAAGAAATTTGCTTGAAGTTTGAACTTGAGTAAGAAAGAACATTTAGGATTTGTTAACATCATATTACACTTTAATGGTGATTCTGCATATTTTGACGACGAAATTAGCAATGCAAAAGTGCAGGTTAGCTGTTCCGTTCAGTATACAAAAAAAAGATCAATGATGAGTCATAGACTGGACAATTGCGGATGTTTTTTCTTTAAAAAAACACGTATAGTTTGATTGCAATGTCTTAAAAATACAAAAATACCAGTCAACATAGATTTTAGATTTTAGAAAATTTCATATAAGGACAAAATTAAATGTAAAAGCCAGATAGTATTTTATATAGAATAGTATTTTTTTTGTTATATAAACGAGAGTGAATTTGACAATAAAATGATCAAGTCATTGTTTTAATTTGAATGCTCTTTCTTGAGATTTTTTGATGTATCATGTTAAATTATTTAAGATTCAAACTTTACTAAATTCATCACCTGGATGAATTTGAAAACACTCGATTTTTTATAATATTTTGGAAGAATTGTCTCCTTAAGCAAATCCAAAAATATGTAGAGAGATCAAACTTTACTTTATTTTCAGCTCACCCTATATGTACGTACGGCTATGAGGATTTTGGGGAATGCATCTTTGGACAATGTCCTTATGGAGGTACCTTTATTGACTACAGATGCTGCAAGACACGTCCATAGTTCCATGAAATTAATCAGAGTACAATGATATGTAATAAGATGAAAAGAACATGAAATGTGAATTTTATGAATAAAATCATGCTTCATAATAAAGTTCCGCTTTATCTGTATTGTATTGTGATTTACAACTTATTTGACAAAGTAGTCCTGGGTAGAAGGAGTACTTAACATATTGCTCCAGGACAGTGTATATATCTATGCCCGCGAACCACTGATCCGAGACTCTTTCACTTGCCTACGTGCTCACTTTACCTTAGTAAAATGACATAAGTCCGTGTCCGGTTTGTCAGAAATGACATGATACGGACTGTCAATCAGTCAAGTTGATTAATCAATCAGCAATCGATATCGATTGCTACGTCGCCAATTTCCTATGAAAAAAACAACACATTTTGTCTAAGTAAACACTACATTGCATTTACTTGGCCAAACACTGCCACGTGGCCAGTGGGTTGAACAATAGTGTATATGAAATAAGAAGGAATTTGGTACATTTTGGCACCAACGGGGTGACATATTCCTAAACTGTAAAACTCGCTTTCAACAGTTTGATACAGTGGCTCTGTAATTAAACCGGCGTTTCTTTATCCTTTCAGTATATACTGGTTAACAACAAATACGCATTTAAAATGTCATAAGCATAAAAAAAAACGTGATATTTATTGTTCGTGAATCGCTTGCTATCACATGATAAATTTAAGAAAAACAATTTGATTTCATTTAATTCGCGAACATGTTTGTTTTGTAATTCTTTTTTTTTTATTCCTTTTATCATTAATACTTTAAAATTATTGAAACAAGATGCACATTGATAATAATGATTTTAAATGTTCCATGTGTGGTTTATGCTTTGTTGTTCTTGTGTTTTTTTGTCGGGGCAGTGTTATGAAACTCATAACATGAATGTTATATTTCAGAAAACAATGGGAGCGACTGGATATTATAAAAGTTGTAATTGTGGCGAAATTGTTCATGTGTTGAACAGTTATCAATCATATATGCTACATAATAAAAATGAATAACAGTCCATGTATGATAAATAAAACAAATGAATTAATGTTCAAATATGATGCATATTACAAATGAAATATCGTTCATGTATAATATATAAAATAATGAAACTGACTATCAATATATAGAACATATAACAAAATGAATGACCGTTCATATACGATTCATATACTAAATGAACTACCGGCCAAGTATTATGTATTAATTATATAATACAAATACCAAAGCAGTATCGTTCATGTATGGTACATATAACCATGTGGATGACTGTCAATGTATGGAAAGTATAAGAAAAAGAATAACCGTCCATAAACGATTCATATAATAAATGAGTTATCGGCCAAGTATGGAACATATAAAAATGAATTTATGTTTAATATGATACATATAACAAATGAAGTATCGATAACTTACGATACATAATTAAAACAAGTGTATGTAAAATTAAAGAGCATATAACAAATTAACTCCGTCTATATACTAACGGTTAATAAATGAATTATCGGCCATGAATGATACATTTGACAAAATAATTAATGTGCATATATGTAACGTATTGCAAATGAATAACCGCTCATGTCTAAAAAATATAACAAGATGATTACTGTCAATTTATAGTGCATTTAAGAAATGAATAACCGCCAGATATGATACGTATAACAAATTAACAAATGTTCATGTATGATACATATTACAAATGCATTGTCGTTCATGTATGATACATATAGTAACCGTCTATATATAGTACATAAACATGAAATACTGTCAATATACGTGTACGATATATATGATAAATGAATTACGGCAAGGTATGATACATATAACAAATGAAATAATTTGATATAAGATACATATTACAAAATGACAGATCAACTGGTCAGATATCATAATAATAATAATAATAATAATAATAATATATATATATATATATATATATATATATATATTGCCACTTTGGAGATTCGAACCCACAGCCCATGCGGCGTCAGCGCCTAGCACATTAATGACGACGTCTCTACCAACTGCGCCACCGCAACAACGCCAAAAACGTTGCGCAAATAGCGCATATATTTGAGTCGCCATTAATGTACACAGGACATACTAGGCGGGTATTATAATATTTACATTCAATATTTTGTATTATTCCTACTTTAAATGACTCAATGGAGAGAAGTGACAAATGTCTTATTCACCTGACCACGGACAATTTCGGAAATACTTTTTGCCACTTTGGAGATTCGAACCCACAGCCCCTGCGACGTCAGTGCCTAGCATATTAATGACGACGTCTCTACCGACTGCGCCACTGCAACAACGCCTAAAACGTTGCGCAAATTATTGACAATGTACATGTAACAAATGAATCTCACTCAAGATTACTACATATGACAAATGAATTGTCAATAATACATAGTACATTGTGGTATAATCGGAATGCATTGGGATATTTCAACACCTTGGACGCGTTGACTATACAATATCAATAATAAAGTGTTATATAATGTCATACCAACATATAACACATTGCCGACATCGTAAGTTTGAGATCCGAGCATTTCATATATTTCAGATATACCTTTGCTTAAACGATGTTTATACTTCAATCCATGGATAACTGTCTAGTATTGTTTTAGAACTTTCAACTTTTTATAATAGTTTTTTTATATGTATTTGATTCTCGAACCTATTAATACACACACTCTACTGTTTCTGGATCGTCTTTAAATTCATGGCCTGTCCAGTACTTGATATAATATTTCACCAACTTCATCGGATCTGCGAGGGACTCGTGCGTTTGTTTCAACAATTGTTCTTCAATGTCAAACTTATTTTGAACTCCATCCTTTACGTAACACTCGCAGGCATTATGTGTCTTGATTTTAGAACTTTCACACAAAGCTTCAGCTTTCTTTGCAGCTTCTTCGGGCGTAGAAATGCATGCTGGAGGATCTTGGTATGTAATTTGCACAAGTCTACGTTGCCCGAGGCGAGCGTAGTTCAAAAGATCAACCTTGCTAGGTAATGAATCGGTATTGCTGCCCATGTGGCCATTGTCTGATCCAAAATCAACCACGCCAACGTCATGACCCAGGAAAATTCCCTTCCGGTAGCTATCGAAGCCAGCCTCATGTCCGGCTACGGCAAGAATATCTCCTCTACGCAGTGAACTGAAATTATTTTTATAAAATAAATTATGCCTCTAAAATAATGACAATTGAGATGAAAGTGAAAGCATGTAAATTTTATACAAAGGAATTTAATAATTGTAATTTTGTCTCGTTTGTAAAGTATCATTTGTGATAACACTTCCGTGTTGTATCTTCTTATTTTCTTCTGATTGATCAAGTTTTGATTAATACGGTTACATGCTATTGTTTTAATTTGAAATACACGAACGACAAAACAACAACAGTGTATTGATAATTTAATAATTATATTAAACAGTAACAGTAAATCATATACTTATACCGTACAAAGTATCGTTATTTTCAACATTGTTAAACATGTGGTATAGTTTACCCCGAGTAGAGAGAGAGAGAGAGAGAGACAGACAGACAGACAGACATAGGAAAAGAGAGAGAGAGAGAGAGAGAGAGAGAGAGAGAGAGAGAGAGAGACAGTCAGACATAGGAAAAGAGAGAGAGAGAGAGAGAGAGAGAGATAGGTTAGAGAGTGATAACGAAATTGATTGATTGGGTGGTACATGTCCAATAAAGGTTCTCTCAGGCTTCTGGATATGAATTTAAAAAAACACGGCAAAATAAAACAAATCCGATTTAGATACACATTATATTTGTACACTAAAGGATAATTATGCATATGAAATACAATGTACTTATATGTAGAAATATTATGAGGTTATTTAACAGTGTTGAGTACAATACTGAATTCTATTGGACGAGTACGCAGCCGAGTCCAAATATGGATTATTACTGCTGTGTACGAGTCCAAATGAATTCAGTATTGTACTCAACACTGTTAAATGACCCCTTTATTTCACACCATAATAAATAATGACAAATGACGGGAAAAGTACCATTGACATAACGGATTTTATTGACAATTTGAAAATTTCCTATTTTTCATAAAAATTATGTCATATGTGTATTTACGTGATATAACAAAACTGTACAATTTTCAACTTTGAAAACAATAAACTATCGAAACACTTTATACAAGGGGAGTAACTCCGAACGACTCGGAAGGGTAAAAAATCGTACGAATTGTCCCGTCCAATATGGAAAAAATATGGATTTTTGGGATCGAGTCCAATACGAAAAAAATATGGTTTTCTTGGATTGTAGGTTTCTGATGATGCTATTATAGTCTTAAGAAACCGTAAATGCATATGAAATCGTACAGTACAATACTGGTTTCTATTGTATCGTCACGTGATGTAAACAAAAGTTTTCAATTGGTTTAAATCATACGGGTGTGAAATAAAATTGAATATTGAAACCGAAACAAACTGTAACCAATGGTTCCTTCACTTTAATATTAGTAAAATATCTTCAAGCTTACCTTAATCTTGATACATTCCGTACAGTAACAGCTATTCTTATTATTTTTGAAGCCATATTAAACTCAATTTCACGAAAGTTAACAATTTTTTTCCGCGATTCGTATAACCAAACAATCTTGAACTGTTCACTCAGAACGCCATAGGCGTATATTAATTTTCCGTTAGCTCTTCAGATATAAGTTCCTAATATGAACAATGACCTACAACGGATTTCCCCTTAAGATCACAGATTCATGTACAACTACGCAATTGTTAATACACTTAAGGACTTTGAAATTGCACTACTTACATCCAGTAACTTTTAGTATAGAAAATGTTATCTGATTTCAAAGGAAGTATACATACGTTAAGGTCGCCTTCTCTGATTGTAAAATTTAAAGTGTTTTTTTTACATTAAATCAGAGAAGGTTTCAATTTATTATGAATAACAATGCACTGGTAACGATAGTCATGATAATGCTTTAGCCTCTTTTAAAATTATGTAACCTTAAGAAATTATGATATGTTTACCGTAATGTTGATCTGAGTTTATGATAATTACGAAAGTTATGAATATGATGATGATGGTGATAATGATGATGATAATGATGATGATGATGACGGCGATGATGATTTTAATTATGAAGAATATTATTGAATATTTCAAATTTTGAATTTTCATTAATTATTTCAAAGATAATGGTGATGTCAGGTGATATATAACAAGTCCTGGCCCTGTATCCACAGTGGATTCTGTCTATATATCATTGCTACATCTTAATAAAGAAGTATTAGAAATAAAATGGATTATATTAAATATAGTTTACATGTTCCATTATCCAGTTCACATGTGGACTTTTGGAATAATCTCAATAGAGGTATAGATAAGGCATTCGAATTATCAAAACATGTTATTCTATTAGGTGAGGTACTCGAAGAAAAGACATTTTATACTGCATCTCATTATTTAAAATATTTCTTGGTTATTAATTACATGGATAATGTAATTAATACTTCTACTACTTCTAGTCTTTTAGACCCTGTTGTTGTTTCAAAATTCACAAACATTCTTAATTTCGGTGTAATTGTGACTCCACAATCGGCAACATACCACTTTGCAACATAGTTATATCTAAGTTTAGTTATGCTGTAAAACAATCTTATCAGCGAAGAGTGTGGAAATATACTGAAAGCTTCTTGAATATTTCATCAAAAGTAATAAAACTCGTGAGGCTATTCCTCCACTGCAGATACTATTCTTTCTACCACAGGCTGTGAAAAAGCTAATTGTCTGAATGATTGTATCTATCACTTCGGTAGACGATTCTTACATTCAACTACCAAATTTATTTAAAAAAAACAACAAATGCTCAACTAAAATACGTGTCCATAAACGAATCAGAAATAACAGATATTTAAAAATAAATAGATATTAATGAAGCATGTGGCGACGATATCAGTCATACAATGTCATGATTGTCTATTATTAGCAATCGTTCACTAAGAGAATGAATATTCCCAAGTATTTGGAAATATGCAAAGTTTATGCCTTTAAAAAGGGCAGTCCTAATAATTTTACAAATTACAGACCTATTTCACTTTTAAGTTGTGTAGGTAAATTATTTGAAAAAATAATGTTTATATATATCTACATGTATATCTATATACATGAGCAAACCCTAATATGTAAACACAAGTCTGGCTTTCTACCTGGGCATTTAACAGTATATCAGTTAATAAATATATATATCACAATACTTGCCAGTCATTTGATGCAAAGCAATAAACATGTATTATGTTTGCCATTATATCAAAGGCTTTTGATTCGGTACCGCATAAAGGTATGTTTTTAAACACTTGGGATTGATGATGAACTTCTATTTTGGATATGGAATTATTTAGAAAATGGGAAACAACGTGTTTTAATTGAAAACTAATTTTCAGAATTTAGATGTATTTCAGCTGGTGTCAACAAGGGTGTCCTGGGTCCACTTCTATTTCTATTAAATATTTATGCTGACAATATGCTGAATACAGTTAGATTGTTTGCTGATGACAGTCCGTTTTCTGTTTCTACATCCAATATAAAAGATATTGAAGATTTACTTAACCGCGATTTACAAATAGTATTAGATGTGTATAAACAATGGTTTGTTGATTTTAATCCAAGTAAAACAGATTTTATATTATTTTGCACTCAGTAACGAAGAACAACGACCTGTATCTAATTTTAACAATTTTCATCTTGAGTTTGTTGAACACCATACACACTTGGGTTTAACATTTAAAATTATAATTTCAGCCTCTTATTTTCTCGGCATGGTGCGTTTATTAAAATTTAAATTAAATTGTTAAACATTAAATCAAGTATACATTTGTTACATAATACATATCCTTTAGTATGTATCTGTAGTGTGAGACGGAAGTACAAACTATGAAAAGGATAGGCGTGGAAAAATACAATATGAAGCTGCTAGAATTGTAACTGGTTTAACTCGGTCCGTTTCCTAATGTCTTAAAAACGGAACAGGATGGTTAGATTTACAAGATAGACGGAACTTTCAAAACATTATTTCTATGTTTAAAATGAATAGAGATGAATTACCAGGGTATCTATCAAACCTACTTCTCCACTAGTCAACGACGCCACAGCCTACAATGTAAGAAATTCAGATCAGTATATTATTTTTTTAAAGCTTTTAATACATTTATTCACAAACATTTATTTAATGAATTTTCAAAATGTTATCAATCCTTCCTGAAATGTATAGCAAACTCTCAACTACTGTCAAATGTGATAATAACAAATACACAGACTTTTTCTCATGTAATATCAGTTGCCGACAAGACTGTAAATTAAATACGAGTTTGCTCAATGTATTTTTCAATGATTTAATTGAAACACTAAAACACTCTTGTACCAATGGTATACAAATAACACATGAAGTTTATAACATATTTGCTTGCCTAAATGCTGATGACTGGTAAACAGTAGTTATACCGTAAGAGTTCAACAATCGCAAATTAATGTTTTTTTCAAACTTGTGCAATAGAACAGGAATGAACATAGATCTTTAGAAAACAAAAAATATAGTTTTGAGATATGGTGGTTATTTTCGTGACAATAAAAAAATGGAAGTTCAATGGCGAACTTATAGAAACGGTGTCGCATATAAATTAATGTGATTGTTAGTAACCGTCGCGCCGAAATTTATATAGACGAAAGCCAAGGATATGCTTTCAATCCAAAGCAAAAATGTCAATAATTTCAATTTATAAACTGCAAACACATATTGGTTATTTTGATCCATAGGAAGTCTTTAAATTATTTGATACTATGGTAACACCTATTCTAACTTATGGTACAGAGTAATGGGGTTTCCAATATTCTCAGCAAATCGAAAATGTACACAATCACTTCTGTACCCGCTATTTAAAATTATATAAAATACTTTATATGCATTTTCTAGAGGTGAATGTGGTATATGTTCATTATTTATTAGTAATTATTGTAAATGTATGAAACATTGGATACGCTTAATACGTATGGATAACGCCAGATTCCCTAGACAATGGTATAAAGGTGTCCATAACTTAGAAGAATCCAATAGAATAACCTTGGCCAGTCACAGCAAATATTTACATTTCCGTTACTAATTCGGTTTTGTTCTGATATCACAAGACGTCGGGGACGAACTTAATCTTATGTTTGTATTCAAACAAAGAAGTTTAGACAATGCCCTCTTAGCATGGCATACATATATTAACGAACCAAGAAAAACTTACATTATAAACATTTCTCAAAGCTATGTTAAATGTCAAAGAAGTATCTTACATTTAAAATTCTGCTCAAAAGTAAAATATTATTTTCAAAACTACGATGTTCAAACCATTCACTACTCGTCAAAACTGGAAGACATTACAATATATTATATGCTGATAAAAACGTGTACTCTTTGTAATTGACAAGCAATTGAAGACGAATCTTATATTGTAATTGAGTGTACATTTTATTACGATTTACGTCATTAATATTTATATGATATACTTAATAATAAGCACACTAGATTGTACAATGTTCAGGGGTTCTATAGATTAATGACTTTCGGAATAAATGTAATCAACCAAGTTTTACACATATATTGTTTTCGCTGTCGCTCAGCAATAATATTGATTATGTTTTTGTTGTTACCGACATCTTGTTACAAACTTAAAGGCATGACTGTCTGCTTATAATAAATGCTTAATATAATAATTAAATTTTGTTGAAATAATAAAACTTAAATAAAACGACACACCGTTAGTATTACTAGAATAATTATTAGTAGCCACATTAACCAAGTGTACTAAAAATGATTAAATAAACATAATGTGTAAATTATATGAACGTAACGCCTTCATTATGTCAAATTGTATGTATTATTCTTAAATATTCTTAAATTTCTTACTTAACATGGTAAACATACAGAAAACAGAAACGAACATATAATGACTATCTCTTTAATTATGAAACGTTGCTTAATAAATCTACCAACTTTGAAAAGTAGACGCCTCGGAACAACTGCTTTAGAAACAATCAAAAAATATATTCACAAAGCCCTTCTGATCTACCTGCCTTGGTATTTTTTTATAAAACATAATTTTAACTCTTACACCACACACGTACCACATGATAGAACAAGAAGTTATGGTCTAAACTCTTTTTGTGTTACACTCGTTCCGCTTTCTGATTAGTTCTTGAAATGGAAGGAGCTGCAGATGTTCAGGTTGCATTGACTGTACCTGGTTGTTCAAAGGGATATTATGTATGTTTATTATTTTAGCTGTTACATGTACTATGCGTTTTCGCATAATGTGCTTGCATGATATAACAGCTTGATGTTATAACTGCATTTTGGTCTTGTATAAAGTAATAAATAAATAAATGTCGACCAAACACTGGCAGTTTTATCTTTCTTAGCGTTTTTGTACTCATATTCGATTCAATTGTATGCAAATGAAGCATTCAAGATCATGACGTAATTTTTTTACGAATGTTTTATAAATCCATACAAAATTAAAATATAAATGATCTGATTGGTCAAGAAATTAAATTGAACACTAATTAACGCCAATCGAAACTATAAACCCAATACGCTATTTTGAATCTACGTCATTCTGTCTTTAGAGGAAATCGTACTAGGGTTTTTGTAGTATGATTGCAGATTTATCGGTTACATTAATAAAAATTACATAGATATCAATATTAAGTGTGTATACTAATGTCCGTTCCCATAGAGTAAAGTGTAACGGTATCGATTGTCAACCCACATTTCGTGAGTTCAAACCGTATCTACATTGACCATTTTTTTAGCTATTTAATTTGCCACAACAGTATCAGAGTGTTTGATTTTAATTTATTTGAATATATCTCATGTTAATTCTATATTTTTATTCATTCATTTTTGTCGCGAGATGTTTTTAAGCTATATCATTTATCTCTCAACAAATATATTAGCAGCGTCGATTTTAAAATATTCGTATTCATAAGAAATTATGCTCCTAGTCTGACCGTCATATATATGACGTGTTGAACGTTGGCTCTCTTTTGACATGATTGTATCGATAAAATCCACAAAATAAGGAGTGAATGTAGATTCTAATCATCTTATACATAGTAAGTTCACGACTTACTCGATGATCTCGTGCTTTCATTGCCCCATATTAGTAGAGTAATATAATAAATTATAAATATGTTAGCATACTACAAAACATCCCTTATACGGAAGGTTCCACCTAAAAATAATGACGTAGTTTCAAAATAGCGTGTTAGGTTTATAGTGAGACATATTGAAGTCAATGTTTCGTCGTTCGATAAACACTAACTTTCAGTATTGAACAGTTTTGAACACGGGAAGTTTTAAACGAAAATCGAGCTAACTCGTAACTGCAATACGCTATACCAATTATAGTAATGTATATAAACAAAGTTAACGTACTTAACATTCTCCTTGTTAGTTTGAGTGTCAAACACGTACATGGGTTGTTCTACGTGTCACATGACTTGTAATCACATGCAGCATATTGTAAACAATGGTCATATTACAAACAATTAGTAAGAATTACATGCGGAAACTTTGATATATTTTGATATTTTTTCATTAAAGTTTATTTTATCACATTAGACATATGTAGATAATTTATTGATTGATTGGTTGATTGATTGATTGATTGAATATTTAGCGTTTTTTATTTTGCCATCGAGGGTTAACAGACGATCAGTTAACCAAACCACTGTTTCCTGTGATCCTGAAAGGTTAACCCGTACTCGAGCACACCCCATCTCCGCAAGTAAATGATAAATTTCCCATCTGAATCATCGGTGATAGACGAATGATAATGCGACACATTGTCATATATCAATCTTCACAGAGATTGTTGCTGGGTTGGGATTCGAACTCACGACCCGTGGATTGATAGTCAGACGCGCAACCGACTTTGCTAATCGAACCCGGCATATATGTAGAAAAAAGTCGTATGCGGTATTTTTAGAAATTTCATTAAAAGCTATTTATGATTAATTCATTTCTACATGATGCAGATATAAATTTATAATACCCCAGTATATGTGCAGACCCTAGTATGCAGACCCCAGTATATGTGCAGACCCCAGTATGCAGACCCCAGTATGTGTGCAGACCCCAATATGTGTGCAGACCCCAGTATGCAGACCCCAGTATGTGTGCAGACCCCAGTATGCAGACCCCAGTATGTGTGTGCAGACCTTAGTGTGTGTGCAGACCCCGACATGCAGACCCCAGTATGTGTGCAGACCCCAGTCTGCAGACCCCAGTATATGTGCAGACCCCAGTATGCAGACCTTAGTATGTGTGCAGACCCCAGTATTCAGACCCCAGTATGGGTGCAGACCCCAGTTTGTGTGCAGACCCCAGCATGTGTGCAGACCCCAGCATGTTTGCAGAACCAAGTATGCAGAACCCAGTATGTGTGCAGACCCTAGTATATGTGCAGACCACAGTTTGTGTGCAGACCCAAGTGTGCAGATCCCAGTATGTGTGTAGATCCCAGAATGTGTGCAGACCTCAGGGTGCAGACCCAGTATGTGAACAGACCCCAGTGTGCAGACCAAGTATGTGTGCAGACCCCAGTGTGCAGACCCCAGTATGTGTGCAGACACCAGTATGTGTTCAGAACCCCAGTGTACAGACCCAGTATGTGTGCAGACCCCAGTGTTCAGACCCCAGTGTGCAGACCCAAGTTTGTGTGCACAACCCCATATATGTGCAGACTCAAGTATGCAGACTGCAGTATGTGTGCAGACCCCAGTGTGCTGACCCCAATATGTGTGCAGACCCCAGTGTGCAGACCCCATTGTGCTGACCCCAGTAAGTGTGCAGACCCCAGTATATGTGCAGACCCCAGTATGTGTGCAGACCCCAGTGTGCAGACCCCAGTACGTGTGCAGACCCCAGTGTGCAGACCCCAGTATGTGTGCAGACCCCAGTATATGTGCAGACCCCAGTTAGCATAACCAGTTTGTGTGCAGACCCCAGTGTGCAGACCCTAGTATGTGTGCAGACCCAAGTGTGCAGACCCCAGTGTGCAGATCCCAATATGTGTGAAGACCCCAGTGTACAGACCAAGTATGTGTGCAGACCCAAGTGTGCAGACCCCAGTGTGCAGACCCCAGTATATGTGCAGACCCCAGTATATGTGCAGACCCCAGTATGTGTGCAGACACCAGTGTGCAGACCCCAGTATATGTGCAGACACCAGTTTGTGTGCAGAACCCCAGTGTTCAGACCCAGTATGTGTGCAGACCCCAATGTGCAGACCCCAGTATGTGTGCAGACCCCAGTGTGCAGACCCAAGTATGTGTGCAGACCCCAGTATATGTGCAGACCCAAGTATGCAGACCCGGGTATGTGTTAAGACCCCAGTGTGCAGACCCCAGTATGTGTGCAGACCCCAGTGTGCAGACCCAAGTGTGCTGACCCCAGTAAGTGTGCAGACCCCAGTGTGTGTGTGCAGACCCTAGTGTGCAGACCCCAGTATGTATGCAGACCCCAGTGTGTGTGAAGACCCAAGTGTGTGTGCAGACCCCAGTATGTGTGCAGACCCCAGTATGTGTGTAGACCCCAGTATGTGTGCAGACCCCAGTGTGCAGACCCAAGTATGTGTGCAGACCCCAGTGTGTGTGTAGACCCCAGTGTGCAGACCCCAGTATGTGTGCAGACCCATGTGTGCAGACCCCAGTATGTGTGCAGACCCCAGTGTGTGTGTGCAGACCCCAGTGTGCAGACCCCAGTATGTGTGCAGACCCCAGTGTGCAGACCCCAGTATATGTGCAGGCCCAAGTGTGCAGACCCAAGTATGTGTGCAGACCCCAGTGTGTAGACCCCAGTATATGTGCAGACCCAGTATGTGTGCAGACCCCAGTGTGTGTGCAGACCCCAGTGTGTGTGCAGACCCCAGTGTGCTGACTGAAGTATGTGTGCAGATCCAAACTTTCGTTTATTATTTTGGAAAGATTATTGGTCCAATACTTTCTTATTTGATCTATACTCGTACATCTATACACTCTCTCCAAATATCAAAATATTACTCAAGTCTGCATATACATGTATGTTATAGCTACATGCTATGCTAAATAAAGAAACTGATATATTATAACTTATCGCGACATTGTACAGACATTAAGGAAGTTACTAAGGGGCACACTTGATATCTCAAGCATGTTACTCAGAGTTAATGAATTGTAAGGAAAACCTTATCAAGTACTTTGTTATGCAGATATAAATAGTGAACATGTTATGGGTTTTGAAATATAATTTTACATTGATTTATATGATATTGAAATCGTTTCTTAGATCCTGTTTGATATTTTTCAATGATAATAATACTTTATGATGGTTGATGTAATCTTTTGGTTTTTTTTGTTTTGTTTTGTTTTTGTTTTTTTTGTTTGTTTGTTTTTGTTTTGTTTTTTTGCAAATTGCGAAACTTATGGTTGTATACATGTGCTGTTGGTGAATCTTGTATTACTGTTTATTATATATCTGTTGATCCGCTCTATCTCGTAGGTCTTATTGTCTGTCTGGTATGTATATCTTGTATGTCTGTTTTATATCTTTATGGCTTGTCTGAGATTTCTTTTCAGATGGTTTGTCTGGTATGGTATGTCTTTCTGGTCTGTCCATATGTTTTAACGGTCTTTCCTATGTTTTTCTTGTCTGTTTGTATGTTTTAATGAATTGACTATACTATATGTTTTTTGTCTGTCTATACGATTAAATGGTATGTCTAGAATGTTTTTCTAGTCAGTCTATATGCTTAATTAGTCTGTCTATACGATTAAATGGTATGTCTAGAATGTTTTTCTAGTCAGTCTATATGCTTAATTAGTCTGTCTATATATTTTTCTTATCCGTCCATATGATTAGATGGTCTGTCTATAATATTATTTTGGCATGTGGGACTATTTCAGACATTTCACTGGATTATCGAGAAAAGTTACCCCCCCCCCCCCCCCCCTTGATATCGACCGTTTTTATCACTTACCTGGCTAAACCGTGATATTTGGTTAACATAGAAACATATATGAGAAATTTAATTTTATCGTTATAACTGTTTCAATATTAAATTACCAACCTATTACAACGTCTAGTCATTTAGTTAAAAATATAACCTTTAATATGATAAAATAAAAATTAATATATGTTTACGTTTTCTTGCTTCCTTTTTTAGTTTTATAACAGCATATATGGTCCTTATTTGGTCTATATAAAAATTACTAAAACACGTTTTCGGTCATTTTTAAGGTCTTATAAACCTTAGTTGTGATCATTTGCCAACCTATTACAACGTATATCTTTATTGCAAATAAATTCTATTTACGATGATATATAGATATAAAAAATATGATAATTGCATCTTGCTTTCATTTTGATTTGAAAATGAGATAAAATGTAATTCGGATTTATTTTTTGTGTGCCTAATGTACAGCGTATCATTGTACCAAATTAAATACAGCATGTATGTCGCTATATCAGCCGGCTATATGCAATGTAGATGTTTTTCAGCCCCGAAATATTTATGAACACATGGTGATATTGCAAGTTATGTGAAGTTTAAATGTGTGTGTGTTTATTATGTATTTTATTTATAGTCTTAAGCAAAGATTTTTTCTTTTCTTTTGTAATCTAAAACATTATTTAATGGTTTATTTTTTTCGCACAAATTTATGTTTTAATGTCTTTGTTATGAAATAATTCAGTGGACATAGAAAGAAAATTGATTAAAGAGTATGTATAATTGGAAACCTCAATTTATTTATATCACTTGATTCTTAAATATCAAAACCAGTGATTAGATAACAATAATACATTACTCGAGTCATGTTAATTGAATAAAGAGATTTAATAATGTGACTGGCTGATAATAATGTTAATACAGCATAATTAGCATATCATTGTTTTGAATTACTCAATTAAAAAAAATCTCCACATATATGAACATATTGCTAATCAGTTCTCAAATGATCTGATCAAAAAACGATAATCGCTTTTTTAAAATTATTTTTAAATATGTGCAATAGTGCTCATTTTATTCTTCATCTTTTTAATTAAAAACTTAGTTTATTGCAGATTTTAGTATAAAGATTAACAGTATTTTACATGAAGTTTTATCATGTCAAATCAATGTGCTTTAGTTTTTAGTCATCGAATAATATTTAAATCTAATAATCCTTGTACAAAATAAAACCCAGAGTAACCCCCCCCCCCACCCCCCACTGTCTGTGTTTCAAGTCTCAAACAATGCGATAAGCCAGTGTCATTTATGAATTTAATTACCCCCTACCCCTGCCCCGGAGGCAAAACTTGTAATTTTATTGGAGGTTATAATATATCTGCTAGAATGTATTTGAGTAATTATATTTCAAGGGTGACGAACAAACACCTCCCGGACACATTGTATTGTTATGCAAAGCGTTTCTGCGTATGTCACATTGACCTTGTACTTTACTGCAGTTAGGGAAGTTTTGATATTGATATGAGTGACTTTGCACATTGTATTGTTAAATATCTATTTTAAAACATATTGCGTGTTTCAAAAGAGTACTAACATGACATGATCTGTAAGAAATATTTTGTGAATGTTTCAGTGTTTACTTTGTTAAACATGAAACACTAAAAGGAATATAAAGCTTTAGATAATTGCGGTATTACAAATCAAAGCAAAGAGATTTGTAAAACTGCTGCGTAATTCATCAGCTATTCACATTTATTAGCCTACTAAAATACGCTGCAATTTTCACTTTAAACTATTTCTGAAAAAATATATATACTTATTATGTAAAGTTACATTACCATAGCATATGTTACAACTATATTTATTCCTGTGTTGAAAAAAAAAGTGCATAACTCTTGTAAATGGTTGAATTAAATCGGAATGATAGAACTTATTCCAAGTATATAAAGATGAATACAGTAGAACTTCGATGGATCGAACCCGACGGGACTGAACAAAATAGCCAACGAAGTTCTACTGTATATCAAAGTGGTATGCGAAAAATATTAATCTGTTGTAACAATAAAATTTTATGATATTATAATACGAGGTACGTTAAAGAAGTTGTTAAAAATCGATTTTTGTCAAATACTGTTTTAGGCTTTATTTAAAACGCATGCGCTAATTTAAAGTTTTCTGTTTCAAACAACCATAATAAATATATTTTAAAAAACAACAACATGAAGTTTAAAATAGCATTTGAATATCATAAGGGTCGTGGGTTCGATCCTCCACCAAGGCTATGTGTGGTGTCCTTTAGCAAGACACTTTTCCGCATATGCTTAGTACTGGTTCTAACCAGGAAGTGATTTGCCTAAGTTGAAAGAACTTGTTTCACAATCAAAGTAAAATAAATAAATTTAAAACTAAATTTATCAATAACAGTAACACAAAATAATCAATCTTTATCTGTTGAATGATAATAAAATAAACATTAATCTTTGGTATAATTTTGCACATTAAATTTAATCAAATGAATTTAGCGTTTATTAAAGTAACACATCCACGTTTAAACTTTTTTAAAAAGTTTTTCAATTGAGTTGTGAGCACATTTCCCATACATAAATATATGGTCAGTGAGCTGTTTATGTGCTAACAAACACTATCCAGAACGCTTTAGAATTATAAAAAAAGATGTCCAAATTATAAAGCGTGACAAACGCTTTATAAATTATTTTTAAATTGCCGAGGATTCCAACTTGGCTTCAAATTGAATTATGCGAGTCGTATTAAAAAAATCACGTTTTAGAGCGTAGTGTACTTTACCTGCCTTGAAAGTCATTTTGACATATTTTTTTACTCGGGGTGAGTTACACGCTTGTTTTATAAAGTGTTAGTCACGCATTATAATTTAGGCATCATTTTTGTTCCGGATTGTGTTTATATGCTCATATACAGCTAATTGATCATATGTTTGTATGGGAAATGTGCTCACAACTCAATTAATTTTTTTTTTAAAGTTCAAACGTGGATGTGTTGCTTTAATAAGTAAAATTCATTAATTTCTTTTTTATACTACACATCAAAATCACCAAAACTTGCTTATCAAAACGAATAGATATATCCCGAGAGCATATAACACGTCACGCCTACTTGATCTTAGTGTCAGAGCGGAACGATACCTGTATGTTTTATCACAGTCTAAGGGAAGTAATTGGAGTAATCTCCAATATCATCGAAATGCGCAGGGGCAATTATCGGATAACTCTTGGGAAATGTCTGAATGTCCAGTATGGTCTGTCTATATCTTTAACGGCCTGTGTGTATGCTTTTTTTGTCTGTCTATATAGTTTAATGGTCTGTTTGTATTATTAGGTCTATCTATATGTTGAAATGGTATGTTTATATGTATATTTTGGTATGTTTATATGTTTTTTTATTGGTTTGCCTATATGTTTTTCTGGTCTGATTATATGTAATTTCTGGTCTGGCTATATGTTTTTATGGTCTGTTTATATGTATTTTCTGGTCTGTCTATTTGTTTAAATGGTCTGTCTATAATGTTTTTCGGTTTGTATATATATTTTTATGGTCTGTCTTTATGTTTTTTATGGTCTGTTTATATGTATTTTCTGGACTGTCAATATGTTTTAATGGTCTGTCTATAAAAAAAATTTGGTTATGTCTATATGTTTTTTTTTCTGTTATTACAAGAGTCTTATAAAATGTGAGACATTGACAGAGGTCCTTGGAGCGTCGGGATAGAATGGCGAAGAGCTAGGAATGAAAGACATTATGCGAGTCCACCACCTACGTTTAAGCATGCCCTGTGCTATTGATTGTTTAAAAGGAGGTGATGAACAAAATACATATAAAAACAGTGTGATTTTATTTCTTATTTCTACAACATAACCAAACAATGAACATCAGTTTTTTTAAAACAATCTGTGTAATATTCATAGTCAATGGAAACCATGTTTGCATTAGACATAGCATATTAAGTATATCTGAACAGTTTAACATTATGGCCTACACATTTTATAAACCACAACATATTTTCTTAAACTTGGTGTCAACAGATTGATGCATAATTTTGTTTGATAACCAGAATCATAACTTTGTTCAAACTGCCACAGACTAGCGATCGATATTACAGTTATCCTACTTTGTAGGGAATGCTCTTTATCGTCATCTTCCACGACGTAATAAACGAATTATAAGTCCACGTCCTGGAATGGATAGACATTTCTTTAATATTGTATTGCTCTGATGTGAGATTTCTTTTCCAGTCTTGCAATACGTCGCTAAGTGCTCACAATTTCTAAAAATTAAATTATATCGTTTCCATCTTGGGTTTGTTAAAGATTGTTTTGCCTTTTTTATCGTTTCGTCTGGGCCAAGAAACTGACCAGACATGTATTTGATGCGATACAATGTGCTACGACCACATACAAATTTCCATTCAATAAAGGTTAGTAAATCTACATGTCGCGGTATCGCATCAGACTTTCTCCAGGTAGGTGTCCCAAAATCGATTATTCCTTCATCGTGTGATATGAAAATCCCATGGTGGTCATACAAAGTCACGAATGGCAACTCTCTTTTTGCAGCCACATGGTCACCTTCCTTTAGCGACCTGCAACAAACATACACGGAATTAAATATACACATAAACTGTAAGAATATGCAATTCTAATATGTTAATGGATTTTACATTGTATTTCTATAGGTAAGAAACAAACAAAATATTTAAATTGGTTTGCCTTTGTCGTTTGCCTGCATACTATTAACTAACTCATGGAATTTTCAATGCACCTTAATGATTTATAACATAAATGCTTTTCAAAAGGAAGTGAAGGGCTAGATGCAGGAATACTAGGTTCAAACAGTAACGATCGAAAATATATGCATAATATTTACTTAATGATGACAGAAAAAACTCCTATTCTTGGGAATATAAAACGATGGAATTAGATATGAATCTTGGAATGAAACATATACTGACTTATAAGAAAGACAATCAATATATTCTGACAGCTCTGATAACATTGGATTTGTTAATAAAATACATTCATGTTTCCAGGTGTGACTCCGTTAGGTAATCAAAATCAAAACCAAAAAGGAGACTTCTTATCGAAAATAGAACCCATGTCAAAAACACTTAAATGGGAACCGTACCATCAAATGGCGAAACAACGCAAATTTAGAACCACAGCTTAGTTGATTGAATAGTGTGTTCAGTTTAGTGTACCTAGTCTAAGACAATTATATCAAAATTTATATGAACTTTTTATGCAGACAATATCAAAATCGTGTGCAAAGAACAATTAAAAAAAAAACAAATCAGATCAAATAGTGTTTCTAGAGAAAACTACACATGCAGAATGGAGAGAAAAGTAGAAAGAACAGTTATTTTGGAATTGATAAATGAAAAGAAAAAGGTTTTAATCTATCGCAATTTTAAAATATATATTTGTTTATTTATATATTATACAAAATTTCTGTAAGGTGTATATAGTACTGGCCCTCCCCGACCCTAAACACCTATCACGGGCTAATTGAATGGACCGCCATTTGGTGGTTGAAATTTAAATATAAAAAAAAATATTATGGACTAAGAATGCATTGGATCGCCATATTCTTCAATGGAATAAACGCATTCTACTATGACAATAGATGCAGATTGATTAAGCAATAATATGTCATGTTAAAATAAATAATAACATGCATTGCTATTCATTTTTGTGATATTGATGAGTTTCCCAAATATGCATGGGTTGCTTCCATAAAGACACATTAAAATCGTGTGCATATAAAATTAACAAAAAACAAAAGGGATCAAAAATACATTTAGAAATAGTGTTTCTCTAGAAAAACGACATGTGCAGAATGGAGAGAAAAGTAGAAAAAAACCTGTTATATTGGAATTGATATATGGCAAAAAAAACAAAAACGTTTTAAATGAAAAAAAAACATGTTTTGATCTATCGCAACTTTAAAGTATATAATTGTTTATTTATATATTATACAAAATTTCTGTAAGGTGTATATGGTACTGGCCCGCCCCGACCCTAAACACCTATCACGGGCTAATTAAATGGACCGCCATTTGGTGGTTGAAATTTAAATATAAAAAAAAATATTATGGACTAAGAATGCATTGGATCGCCATATTCTTCAATGGAATAAACGCATTCTACTATGACAATAGATGCAGATTGATTAAGCAGTAATATGTCATGTTAAAATAAATAATAACATGCATTGCTATTCATTTTTGTGACATTGATGAGTTTCCCAAATATGCATGGGTTGTTTCCATAAAGACACAATTAAAATCGTGTGCATATAAAATTAACAAAAAACAAAACGGATCAAAAATACATTTAGAAATAGTGTTTCTCTAGAAAAACGACATGTGCAGAATGGAGAGAAAAGTAGAAAAAAAAAACTGTTATATTGGAATTGATATATGGCAAAAAAAACAAAAACGTTTTAAATGAAAAGAAAACATGTTTTGATCTATTGCAACTTTAAAGTATATAATTGTTTATATATGTAAATTTTTGTAAGGTGTGTAGAGGGATAACCCTCCCCGACCTTCAACACATATCACGGGGTGAGTAACTGGACCACCATTTGGTGGTTGAAATTTTAATATAAAAAACTCTGACCTATAAATAATGTTTACTACAGATATGTCTTATGAACTAAGAATGCCTGGGATCGCCATAATCTTCGATGGAATAAATGCGTTCTACTTCAACTCCTAATGAGAATTACTTTTGAAGGAATACATTCTATCATTTATAGAAATCATATCGAATACATGGACATAAAATTTTAACACTGCGATCCTGCAATGTATTTTTACCAGTATGTGTCGGATCTAATGCATGTATGTGCTGTATCGTGTAACCAGAGCTAGTGTAAGAAACATAATCCAACCTGAGATATAACTTTGATTTAGATCGCTTAATGTCCATCATCACACATAACCCATTGAATCGTAGAGAGTTTTAATTTTTTATTCATGACATTTACGTATACATTTGTCTGTAGAACGGACCCACTTCTCCCGATTGGGTCCGTTAAATAGTAATGTTGAGAAAACCATTTTTTAGCACGTTTAGGTCATTTGCTTCAACTGAAAGTTTAAATGACTTCACAGTATAGTAAGCATTCAATTGGTATGCTTTGTGGGACAGGCATAGAACTCTCTGCTTTTTATGGGGGTTAACAGGCCTGATTCAGGACATAGACTACGTATAAATGTAAGGTTTCATTCTGTTTACCTCGACCATAGAGTTACGATATAGACTGAAGACGACACAAGAAAGCACAAATAAACATAACATCATCACGAATTAGTTCTACAAACGCACAACTTTTGTTGTTCTGTTGACCGACATGAATCGACAGCAGTAGTATAAGACAAGGTTTCTTATTCAAATTTATAAAAAAAAAACGTATGTTTTTAATATCGAAAATAAAAATTGCCTTATTGTAATCTGGTACTTTTTTGTACCTCATTGGTGCTCGCCTATGTCGTATGTTATGCTGGTGCTCTTTTCAAAACACAGGCTATGTTTTCGACGTTAACATATAACTGAGTCCAAAACCTTAGTCCATTTAATATATGCAAAGATTAAGGCAAGTTCCTTATCTTCGTTTGAAAAGATTAATTAAAGATTAGAACAACTACATGTAATTGACTTTATTCAATAGTTGAAAATGTATTGACATGTGGTTGTTCGTGTTTTTTGTTAAGCCAATGAGGGCTAATAGACTGGAAGGTTAACCAGTATTCGAACATAGCTATGGTAGGATGTGAATTCGAACTTACGACCTCGTGATCGAAAGGCAGACAGCGTTACCATCAAAGCTAACCTGGTTGGACTGTTCATAATAAACAAAGACTAGTAAATAAATGTTGTGCAGCTTCGTGATACTCGAACGTTTGTTCTGATGAAATAATAATGATTCATCACAATTTCGAGCACGTGGTCCAGTAGTAGAGCATCGGACCGTGAATCAGAGAACAGTTGGTGTCATCCTCCGCCACGACTAGGTATAGTAACCTTAAGTAGGACACTTTATCCAACCAAGCAGGACGACTTTGGGTGTGACCTGTCTACTTAATTCACAATCAATGTAAAATAAATAAATATAAAAAATAAAATATACACGAAACCATAAAATGCATATGTATAATTAGATTTATCCAATAAGCAGTAAACACTTATGCCTAAACTGCACTCGGCTATGACTACACGCATGTTATCATGCAGTACATATAAACACTAATGATCAAGGACAACTAACACAGTAATAAAATAAAGCAGTTCACGAAAGAAAATACGCGATAGCATTGCAAAAACATAGAAAAGAGCGTTTAAAAGTATGTATAGCCACTCACTTTGCCTCAACTAGTTCTGCTTCCACGCTTATTTCTGTTTCATCTTCCTTCATGTTAGACATCATATGTTAACTTGTATCTGTACCAAAGATATATTTCAAAATCAACTTTCGTTTTTAACTTACTATTCGTAAGTGCTACTATTTAGTACGCATTCAATGTATATGCAACAACCTATTTAGATGAATTTGGGTGATCAGTCTAAAACGGTTTTACAGTATTACTATACGTATGTTATCATGAGTAGGTACTTTCGGTTATATCCGGTTGTTAGATCCGGATGTTGAAATAATGGGTCTTTAGCGGAGTCATGTTAAATATCTGGATTCTTGTATAAAGGGTGTATATCATGAAAAGACGCTTAAAAATGTCTTATAATTTGTTTTATTAAAATGAATAAAAAGCATCTCATAATCTTAATAAAAATATGTCCGAATATTTTGGTATCAAATCCACCAAAACGTGACAAAATCAGTATTTACGTTAGAGTGGCAAACGAAAATCATCTCTCTAAAATAGACATCACTGAAATAATGCTTGACGACCTTTGCATCGTTTTTCCGGCTCTTTATAAGATGAAACATTTTGAATACGTGTAAACCTTATAATGGATCAAATAGAAATTAAAATGAAATCACGTCACTCATTCAATACGTCCTAAATATGCAATTTTAAGCTATTTTAGCCCAATTTAGGAAATCTCGTTCAATATATTATTTTAGTATGTTTAAATAGATATCATTTTGGCAATACGGGGTCTGTGAGTATATATAGGTATGATATATTAGAAAAAAATGTTTTTAGGCAATTTTGAAAGATCGAAAAATCATGATACATTCCTTTTAATAACTTATACATCAAATCGAGAATAATGCAGACACCCCCCCAAGACATGTAAAATAGAAATGGCAACCATTCTTATGCACACGCTTAAGATTCAAGTAGAATTTATATTTTTAAGTTCTCTTTTTTTATTTTAGCTTGTAGAACATATTAATATTGATAAGTCATAGTATTTGAATTGCTTTGAATGAGAACAATGTGGCTTTTTATTTACTGATGTGACGATAAGAGAAGAGCGAGGTTTGGTGGACCCGTTAACCAGATTTGAGCTCTCTACCGGTGATTTTGCCACTGACACTAAACGTTAATTTGTTGTACATATGTTTACCTTATTAGTGACTCCTCCGTGGCCGAGTGGTCTAAGGCGCCGTCTCAAGATCGAATAACGTCTCACCCCTAAGGTTCGAGTCGCGATCGTATCCAAAAACATTATATACGATAGATTGTCAGTTACTTTGGGGAGGACGGTGGTTGTACTCAGATCTCTTTCTGAGGTATTCCTCCACCGATGAATTATAATATGACATATATAACCTGAAAAAAGAAAGAAATATATATCTAGGTATTGATTATGATTAGCAGGGCCCGATTAGCTCAGTCGGTAACATGTCAGACTATCATTTCAGAGGCCTTTAGTTCGATTCCCCGCTTAACGAGTCTCAGTAACGATTTATTACGACATTGGGTCTCATTATCATTTGTCTATCACCGCTGATTCAAGTGGGAAAGTTATCAGTTACTTGCGGAGATGGGATGTGCTCGAGTACTGGTTAACCTTCAAAGATCCCAGGAAACAATGGTTAGGTGTTAGCCCTCAATGGTATAAAATGACGCTAAATATTTAATCAATCAGTGATTATGATAGTGCTATTGTCATGGATATTTCCTTCTAGCTCTCCAGTTGGAAATATTTTTCTTATTTTCAAATTAAATCAAAACTAGCCGAGAATACGAAATACGGTTATTGACTATGTTAAACAGATGGATATTTAATGTTTTGATTATTCAATTTAAAACTGACATTATAAGCTACGCTTCGTTACAACAAACTTAATTTCATTAGAATATCAATAAATGATTTATACCCTAAACATGATATAAGAAAAGCAAACCATTAATGAAACACACACATAAATAACATCTTCAATAGTACTTGAAAATATTATTGGTGTTTAGATATTATGAAACGAAAGCAAGAAGGGACAAAGAAACAAATGAATAAACGATTCATAAATTTCATGAATAATTAATGAATTCATTAAATAACTAATAATTGATTGGTTGATTGAATAAATACGTGATATGAATACATGAATGAATAAATGAACGAAGAAGTAAATGAACAAATGAATCAGTGAGTATAACAATTAATGAATGCTTAATGAATAGTATATAGTGATGGCAAAATGTAAAGATAAACATAGAGTTGTGTAACTTCTAATACCGAAAGTTTGTGGTTGGGGAAGGATATATCCGTAATGTGTAGCGCATTTTAATAAAAACACAGGGTATGTAGTACATTTTGATAGGCACACACAGCGTATTTTGCACATTTCAACAAACACACACAGGGTATGTATCACATTGTAAAACATACACACACCGCATGTATCACATTTTATAAAAACACACAGGGTATGTAACACTTTTTAATAAACAGACACAGGGTTTGTAGCACATTTTGATAAACACACACAGGCTGTGTAGCACATTTTAACAAACACACACAGGGTGTGTAGCACATTTTAGTAAACACACACAGGGCATGAAGTATGTTTTAATAAACAAACAAAGAGCATGTAACACATTTTAATAACCAATACAGGGCATCTAGCACATTTTAAGAAAAACACAAGGCAATGTTACACATTTTACTAAAAACACAAGGTATGTAGCACATTTTAATAAACACACAGAGGGTATGTAGCGCATTTTATTAAACACACACAGGCTGCACATTTTATAAAAACACAGGGCCTGTAGCATATTTCAATTAGCAAACACAGGGCATGTAGCACATTTTAATTAACAAACACAGGGCATGTAGCACATTTTAATGAACAATCACAAGGATTGTAGCATATTTTAATAAACACACACAGGGTATTTAACACATTTAAATAAACTCTCACAGGGCATCTACCGCATTTTAATTAAAGCACCAGATATGCAGCACATTTTATTTAACAAACAGAGGGCATGCAACACATTTTAATTAACAAACACAGGACATGTAGCACATTTAAATAAACACACAAAGGGCATGTAACACATTTGAATAAACCATCACAGAGCATCCAGTACATTTTGATAAAAGCACAGACCATGATGTTCATTTTTATGAACACTCACAGGGCATCTAGCACATTTTAATTAAAGGACAGGGTATGTAGCACTTTTTAATAAACACACAGAGGGTATGTAACATATTTCAATAAACACTCACAGGGCATCTACTACATTTTAATTAAAGACCGGGGATGCAGCACATTTTGATTAACAAACACAGGGCATGTAGCACATTTAAATACACACACACAGTGCATGTAACACATTTTAATAAACCATCAAAGTGCATCCAGCACATTTTAATTAAAGCACAGAGCATGAAGCTCATTTTTATGAACACTCACAGGGCATCTAGCACTTTTAATTAAAGCAGAAGCTCATTTTTATGAACACTCACAGGGCATCTAGCACATTTTAATTAAAGCACAGAGCATGAAGCTCATTTTTATGAACACTCACAGGGCATCTAGCACATTTTAATTACCAAACACAGGGAATGTAGCACATTTTAATTACCAAACACAGGGCATGAGCACATTTTAATTACCAAACACAGGGCATGTAGCACATTTTAATAAACACACACAGGGCATGTAGCACATAAACACAATGTAGCACAATAATTTGGTGCTGCATACGATTACAGTGATAAACTTGAAGTGTGGAGATGGTGTATATAGGCTGATACGTTTGTTTTTATTTGCAGGAGAGGATTAGCTTTAAAATAGAATTTTAGAGATCTGTGTATTTGGGTATTAAGTACATTATTTTTCAATGTCCACACAACTGCTTCATACAGTTATGCTTAACACATTAAGAACAAACGTGATTTTAAAGTATTCACATTTAAATTAATTTAGTTTCAAGATTTGATATGCTTCAAAATCATTTTATTTAAAAAAAACCCAGATAATTTAAATTGGATATATAAAAAGAGCCAACGTGGTATTTCAGCTGATTCATAGTATAATAATCTAGTGTCACTTCCTTCTCTGTTATGTATTCCGCGTATCTTATTTGAATATATATATATATATAAAATCATATAATATTAAATTTCACCACCCCACCCAGTTGTTTTTTATATTGTGTGCACTTGTGATTTCAATAAAAATCTTTAACCGTACATTCGACAACTATACAACAAAGCTGTGAATAAAATAGTTATGTTAATATCACCATTCCTTTAAAGTTTCCTTTAAATCGAGAAGAAAAAGTAATTGAAGCCTTTTATTTATTAGTGTGATATAATTAATTTGATTTATTGGTTAAACGACATGTGACGTCAATGTTTTTGTAATACATAATATAATAAATTGTATAGATTTTAACATGAGAAAACCAAAGTTAAATACTTTTTTAAATTCTATACATCATTCAAAGCCCTTCACAACAATGCTATGAAATATGTCTGTACCACTTGTTTACTTAGTTTTAAAATAAGTTTATTTTTAACAGGTCGTTTAAATACAGTCAGATTTCTTTTCAGTTTAAGTCGTCTGCTTATCTCATTTTCCATTTTAAAACAGCGAATTAAAGGAAAAGTTCAGTAGTAATATACAGGAAGTAAGTCTTTATTGAACATTACAACTGTTTTGCTTAGATAAGTGTATATTAATAGGCTTATCATTAAATATAATATCACCTTCTTTGAGAGGACACCACCAGCAAAATGGATCCTGAAATATGTAAGATGAGATTAGCTAAAAATTTAACAATTATAAAGGAAACAATATCTGTGGAAATAGAACCAATAATTGATAGATTGATTGAAAAAGAAATTATTACCTGGGAAATGAAGGATGAGCTTGAAAGCATTAAAGGTTCTGTTAAAAAAGCGGATTTTGTGTTAAATGTAGTACGAAATGGCGGCAGTGACGCATATAATACGTTCTTGGATGTACTGACAAAGAAGAACTTTAAGAAGCTAGTTGAGCAAATTATGAAGACGCCAGTGAATAGTAAGTAACTTTAATAGTTTAATTTAGAGATAATTCTATCTTCGTTTCAATACAATATGTTTTGCTTGTTTATATGGTGTTTAGTGTCACTTTAAACAATTTTCAGCTACACCGCGTGGGTGTCTATCTGATACCGTATTCTAAGCGCTGTCACACGGAATATCATACTGCAGACAAGGGGGGTGATACCCCAACAAGTCGCATTATACAGACACCGGGCCAACCAGACCTAGAATTATCCTTTAAATGCAGAGCGCCAAGCAAGGAAGCTTCTAGTATCATTTTTCCAAGTCTTTAGTATGATCCGGCTATGGAAAGAACCCACGACCTCGCGCATGCGAGCAAAAGCTCTATGCAGTTTTTTGATAACCACAAACCTAAGATCACTGACCAAAAAATCATCAGACATTTCTTAAGGGTGTTAAATAAAGAGTATGTCATTGTTCTCTTAAAACAAAATCGGCATCTAAAAAATTAATTAACAAATTTAGATGCTGGTATTGAACAATTTATCATAGGACATAATATCTCCCGAAAAAAACGGTAATTCTATACCTGCCCAACAATGCAATGCAATTGAATGTATACTAAACCGTGACGTCATACAAATTTTCAGTTGACACAACCGACCAATCAACGTGCTCAAATGTGGCTTTCCCAACATTGCTTTTTAACGGACACAATTTAGAAGCTGAGTCCATTCTACAGACTATGCTAACATAAAACGGTATGGTTAAGATAAAACTGTGTCATAAGTAACAAATTTGATTCGGTAATTGGACTATTTGCAGTCAATTTAGTGAAATTCAAACTCCGTTAGGGAGCTGGAAGGATTTTGTCCGCCTATAATAGTTTATCCCAGAATCTGATATCTCCTGAATCAGGTCTATTTACCCTCAGTAAAAAAGCAGAGAATTATATACCTGTCCCATAATTCGTAGATATTAAACGCTCACTATACTGTGACGTCATTCAAATTTTCCCTGAAGCAACTGACCAATCAACGTGGTCAACCTCATTGCTATGTTACGGACCCAATCGGGACAGCAAGGCTTCATTACATACGTCTCACACCACTATTACATTTTCCATAGGAATTCATTGTAACTTTTATCTAACACAGTGAAAAAACAAAATCTGTAGCATGTGCCTGGGTTCAAATTCTTCAGTGGTTCAAAATAAACACTTATAAAGAAACAAAGCATACATGTACCTTGACCAGGTGTGTTTTTCTTTAAATTCGATTGTTTTGTGATACCTAATAGTATGTTAACCATTCGCCCATGATGTGGTTCGAACCAACAATTCTAAAATTACGCAGAATTGCCCAGAAATCAGCATCAAATGTTCAGTGGTGATTTCTAAAAAAACTGACCATTTAACACATGGTAAAAAGAAAATCACTGCAAATGCAAAGCCTTGAAAAAGAAAAAAAAAGACAACTAAAGTTTTATTTCTACTTCCTTCATCTGTAGGTCCGGAGTACTCAAAGGATATAGTAGTGGTGTGAGTCCTACATATTAGCATATGGTAACGTATACGCCTGTAAAACAAACAAAAAATAGATAATAAGCTAAAAACACCTACCATATACTATACATATTTTTCTATTCTTCCTATATATGTGGGTTGCCGTTTAAATCACGTCTCGAGAAAGCAAGATAAAAATCAACTGTAAGTTTTGCCATGACTTTTGTTCCGCTCTCTTTCTAGTAACTTAATTCAATGTCATGCCTAGTTAAAATGTAATTTCTCATTTCAGATAGACGAAGGGTATCAACCGTTTCAGTAGACATGAGAAACGCTGCTGTAAGTATGATACATGAACTATGGGCCTCTATAATTCAGAATAAAACGGTATATTTATAGTACATGTAACTCAATAATCGTATTCTAAATCAGTGTGCCGGGCCCGATTAGCTCAGTCGATTACGCGTCTGACTATCAATCCTTGGGTTGTGAGTTCGAATCCCCCGTCCGGCAACAGTCTCCGTGATGATTGATATACGACATTGTGTCTCATTATCATTCGTCTCTCACCACTTATTCAAGTGGGAAAGCTATCAGTTACTTGCGGAGATGGGGTGTGCTCGAGTTCTGGTTAATCCTAGGAAACAGTGGTTAGGTTAACTGATCGTCTGTTAGCCCTCGATGGCATAAAAATGACGCTAAATATGCAGTCAATCAATCAATCTATATAAGTGCATTCCATCATTATTCTATTGAAACCAAAACGCATAATACTGGTACAGATTTTTATAAAAAGACAATTATGTATCAACATATTGATTCTCAATGTGGTATCTTCTCGGATGTTCTGCCGCAGTTCATTATACAATATTACTCCGATTTTTATGTAAAACACACCATTACAATTGCTTTCCTAAAGATGCAAGGCTGGGTCTATGTATGTATTGATGAATGTCCAAACCAAATTCTCAAATGAATTGAACGTTTTAACATTATTATCTGCTTGGACAACCATCTTATTCTACCCTTTTTATTCCATTACTGCCCTTGATTCACCAAACTCATCGAACATGTAGGCGTATTACATTACTTGTTTATACTCGTATATATGAATATGTAAATTGTCTCTACTGCCCAGACGTGTTACGTGTATATCGTGGTATGATAAGCTATGGCTAAAACCATTTCTATTGAGGTAGTTGATTCTATAGCCTTGTGCCATTTGTTTGCACTGTAGCTAGTTGTGCTCGGCGTATTCTGGTCTGTGGAGTAATGTCTTGTTGTTTACTGTTCGCATATGATTATACCTTTATATTTTATACATTTTTGTATGTTATGGTATGCTTATTCTATATACAATATGTGTAATTGCGCTTTGCAGTAGTGTGTCATTATTTATTGCTTACTCAATTTTCGATTAAATTGTTAACCTACAGGGAGCAGCTGGCGGAGCTGAGGCCGGTGACATTTCTCCCCCAATATCAGCCACATCAGAAGATATACAGAAGGTACGGGATGAAATGAACCAGAACAACCAGGCCGTCCTTTCAGCCATAAAAGAAATGTCCTGCGACATGAAAAGCAAATTAGAACAAATCGCAAACCATGATCACGAAATTGAAGAAATGAGAAAAGAAAATGAATCTTTGAGAACACAAATGCAAACGCTCCAAAATGAGAATAACGCGCTTGTTCTCAAAGTAAACAAAACCGTAAAGAGCGGCAAGGATATTGTCGATAAAAACAAACATCTCGTTTCTGATAACAACACAAAGACTAAGTGTTTGTCTAGACTAAAGAACGAAAATGCTGATTTGCGAACAAGAATTGCAGCAATTGAAGAAGGTAATAAAAGATTAATAGCTCATCTAAGAAGACGGGATAATACAAAATAATAACTTGCACGGGAATGAAAACAATTATTTAGCTAAATATTAAACACACCTACTTAAAAAGAGACATTCCATGGAAATATTCTACCACAAAATTATAAAACAATATTTTGCTATCCATAAATTTACCTCATGGAAATATGATTAAGCAAGATACTAGCAAGACATTCCATCGGAACCATGAACCCAACCTGTATGGGTGGTTTAGCATATGCAATATAACCACAGGCAATGGTCAAAACTATTTTGTATAATATTGAGCACAACACTTAATTCTTCTTAACTAATATCACTTTGATTAACATACGAGGCACACCGCTGTCATTTTTGTTAGCTGAAGGAATAAATCGTGATTTTACGGTGTGTCAACTCAAACAGGTCTTATGATATATAAAATAAAAAAAAATAAGTCGTTGTTATAACGTAATGTAATGTCCTAATTGAGCAGTTGTACAAAATGTATATAAAACACATGTACATTAATGCTAAACTGCTTTCAAATTGCGATGTTTTACATACAAAGTTAGTAAATTGTCCGCTTCCATACATATTTCACATTTGTATTTTGTTCAAAGGAATTATATTGGCAAGCTTAGCATCTAAGCTGCAAATGGAGATTTTCTCTATAAGTTGTGTACATAAAAAATATATGTGTATACCGATTCATTGCAATAAATAACCTAAGAGTTATTAAATTAACACCAGACAAAATATTGATAATACTTTATCGGGGGACACCAAAACGTGATGTCAATATTTACATTAATCTCCGTTAACATTCCGAATATAGCTTCGCATTACCGAAATATCCGTGCACGCACCTGATCAGTCGTAAACTATGCATCTCTATACAAGTATCTACATCGTTGCGGTTTACGATGGTTGTTCGGAATACTGAAGGCTGTTCGTTCAAAATTAAAAAGTAAACAAACCAAATGATTTACCTACTGAAAACCGACGCATAGGATAAATCGGCAATATATAATTACATATATTGCATTCATAAATATGTAAGTGTAATGTATATCTTAGGGATTGTAATCCTTGTTTATAGCACCATATTTAGAGTTATTCTTTAAAATATATGGCATAGTAAGCGGTATAACCAGTAGGTTATGTCATTTTAATGCAACACAAGCATTTGTATTATTGTAATATTTAGCATTAATTATGACTATCTTGATCAAATATATATATTCGTCTGTGTAGCGTCGAAAACATGTATTCAAACGCGCTGTTATCGCCGTTATTTAAATAGACTTTGGCCATGCAATTACGTCAATGGTTTCGCTTGTTGTCCCGGCTATATACCTAAACGTTCGAAAATTCCGGGTATCAGCGATTAAATTTTTTACCATGGCATTTCTATCTGTAGCGCTGTGGATGTAACAGCGGATTACCGCACTTGCGATCTGGGTTCAACTCCCGTGATAAGTCATTTGATTTAATTTTGTGCATTTCATTACCAATACTCATTTTCCTTACAGTACTCCATAAACGGCCTCTGCTATAAAAAAATAAAACAAAACAAATTATTGACTGATTTTCACTTACATAGTAACCATTAATAATAATTCACATGAACAGTTTCGAAAATAATCTGAAACAAATATTATAACAACATATAATGTGTATAAATGATGTTTCTATTTTCGAATACTAAAACAGACGTTCTTGAAGGCTTTATAATTCCATTATTTCACTTTCCATAAGATCTCTGGAATGTTATTGTTCTTACTGCTGGGAATAATTCAGAATGACAATATATTGTATCATAACTATTTATTATTGCCCTAAGAACTAACTGTGATTACTAGATGAATGGTATAGACTAGACTGACCGAGATAAAGCATGCACAGGTAATATGTAGTAGAAGGGAAGTAACTCTCAGTGTTTCAGATACTGAGGTATCATGTTATATCTCCCTTCTTATAAAAATGAATTGTTGCATAACAATGTTCACTCCTTAAACTGCTGACCATCTTACAGCGTCATTATTAATCACATGATTGAGGAAGTAGTCGTTCATCACAGAGATAGTTTCCTGTTCTAAAATCATTAATGCAAAGTTAATGCCGGGTATCCTTGTTATCACTTTCAAAGACTCGGCCAATGATTGACAGTAAACTATTACCACTTCTATGGGAATAGTCCATTACTAATAGTTAATGTACTGTTATACAGATTCAATCGCCTTTGGTTTTACGACTGTTCCTGATCTAATATACACATTAGAATATTTCTCCTGAGAGGTATTTGTAGGCTATTGTGAAGAGTTTATTTGATCTCAGAATCAGAATTTATCTGGTTACTGTTTTGTAAAGATGGTATTTCAGGATGTAAGGCAGAAGTTTTCTGAATGGGTTCCTTTGACTTTAACAAATCCCGTCTGTTTCTGGTGTACCTTGACCCATTAGGGCACTTTACAGTGTACGACCTTTCATTGCGTTTGTCAGTTACAATGGCAGGTTTCCAAGTTTTGTTCTGCTGCTGTATACGTGCAGACTGACCTATTTCTAAGGGATCTAACTGTTTTGCCTGCCTATCATAGTATCGTTTTTCCCTTTTCTTATTTGCTTTAATATTCTCCTTGACTGTATTTGGAGATAGTGTTTTGGGTTTCAGGTTTTCTATTGATGCTGGAAGGATTGATCCCCCATCTGACCATTATCCCTTTCATTTTCCTAATGATCATGCCGCTTTTTATGCTGGAGATCTCTTTAAATTCAAAATACCTACTATAGTGGTCGAATACTAACATAATTTTTATTATCCCATGTGAACATATCAGTACCGATTATCTGCCATTGATAATCGGGAATCTCTGTAGGAATTATAGCCTCTTTGGGATTTGATGATCTATGTCCTAAACATATGTTGCAGGTAAGTACCATGTCATTAATTTCACTGGAAATTCCAGGCCAACACATGGCATCTCTTGCTCTTCTTAAGTACTTTTCTACACCAAAATGACCTGAATACACCAGTTCGAACATTTGTGATCTCAAAGATGTGGAATGTTTATTTTATTGCCCTTCATTATCAACCCATTAACTATGGTCAATTCATCCCTATAGTTCCAGTAGGGTAAGATCTTGGACGGACAATGGTGTCTGGTATTAGGCCAACTATTGATAATAGTCTCTCTTAGTAAAACTAATGTTTTTAATCTTTGTCAGTAAGAGACTGGATTTCTTGCAATTTTCTGTCAGATACAGGTAAATTTGACATGTCTTAATGTACCTGCATGTCCATTCCCGCTGACAGTTCGGGAAATGTGTCACTGACAAAGTTTCTGCTTAAAGTGTCTGCAACTGGGACCTGTTTTGATGGATTGTGTTTAACCTCAAGGTCATACATCTGTAATTGTAACAGCATTCTTTGCAGACGATCACTCTGCACATGAACTTTCCGACCATATACAAAATGGTGGAATCCCCTACACCCAAAAAGAATAGCATACATTTCTTTTTCAATTTGTGCGTATTTAATCTCGGAGGGAGTAAGAGATTTAGAGGCGTTTGCTATCGGTTTCCCCTCTTGTAGGATTGTGGCTCCTAGGCCAAATTTGGAAGCATTAACTTGCAAAGTTAATGGCTTTGCTAGATCAAAGTATGTTATTACCTGACCAAGTTTTGTGAGGATTTGCTTCATTAACGCAAATACATCACTTTGGGGCTTTTCCCAACTAAACGCGATATTCTTTGCTAATAATTGTCTCATGGGAGCTGTAACCTCTGAGAGATTTGGTGCAAACCGTGCTAGGTAATTTACCATACTTAAAATGGTCTCAAGTTCTGCCTTATTTGTAGGGGGTTGCATTTTCGCAATAGTTTTAATCCTTCTGAAGTAAGTAAATGACCAAAATACCCTACTTCAGAGACGCAAACTGCCAGTTTTATCTTCATTAAGCAAAGACCCTGCTCTTTTGACCTTTGTAAAACAGCCCGAAGAGTTTTATCATGTTCTTATCTGGTTTTACCAAATACAAGGATAGTATCGACTATGGCGACGACACCAGGAATACCGACATAACTTGTTCCTACTTGGAAATGAAAACCACATCTCCAAGGAAATACCCTGTGTTTTTTGTATTGAACTTTTTCTTTTATTATGCTGTTCAATTTATAACTTTCATTATAATTAAGGTTTGATATTTGAGGGAAAAAATCAAATGGATTGAAAGAAAGAAGTTTCATACAGGTTTTGCAGTAAAACTATTCTAAATATTTATCCAATCTCATACAGTAGACTTTACTCTGTCTTTTTTGTATTGAACTTTTTCTTTTATAAAGATGTTCAATTGATAATTTTCATTATAATTATAGTTTGACATTTGAAAAAAAAATCGAGTGGAGTAGAAAAAGAAGTTTTATACTGGATTTGTAGTTAAACTGTCCTAAATATTTATACAATCACATACAGTACACTTTATTCTTTCAATCTATTTTTATCATATAATTATCATTATTATGAAAAATGCAAATTTTTAGTATTTAGTCAACCAATTTTCAACCTGATCTTAAAAATCCCATATAATTTGTTTTTAGATTATAAAAATGATTATATTAATCTGAAATAAAAACCAGTAAACCCAATACATGAATTATGTATAGCGTATGTGTAAATAAATTTGTTGTTATTATTAAATGTTTCTTTACAGTCTTAGCTAATAATGAATATAATGCCTTTTTATGAATGACAAATGGTAACTAAAAAGAAATATGTGTATGTATGTGTAAATACTGATATGGTGTGTGTGTGTGTTGCTATTGCTTTGCTGTTTTATGTGAAAAAACTTGGTACACAATTGATTATGAAACTCTTTGTTAAAAATGTATTTTTTTTTTTTTTTGTCTTAAAAAAAAAAAAAAAAAAAAAAAAACAAACCCAATACGGTGTTTGTTACCAAGTTCAAATACTATTGTTTATATGAGACATTAAATTTAAACATAGAATATCGACTAAAAATGATAAACTTACGGTTATAATCGTAACACAAAACACCATAGCCATGTGATGAATGGATTAAACTTTCTAAATGATACATACCATGGGTAGTTTTTTTTTGGTTACAGATATTTCTCTATAAGGGATGGCATCTCTTATGGGGAGATGTCTGTAACAAAACAACTACTTATTTACAATTGTCATTAAAAGAATAACACTTGATTAAATGCTATATGTTCTGAAAATTGAAATTGTAATATTGTAATATATTGTAATGTATTGGAATACAAAATAAAAAAATTAAAAAAAAGGAATACCGACATAACATTAATCAATTCTGCGTACAAACAGACCACCACTGAGTTTCAAACCAAACGAAACATGAAAATATCTGTAACGCCCAAATATGGTATTGAAGCATGTAAGGAATGAAGACTCTTGATCGAGTTTCAAGGCCAAATATCCAGACCTGGCATCAAGCTTAGTAATTTATTTTGCACCTGACAGCTCTGGCAAAATATCATCAAGTGTTCTCAAGGGGTAATGAGGACGTTGTATAGCCTTATTCAGGTCCCTAGGGTCTAAGCAGATTCTTATATTCCCATTGCTTTTTTCAGCTACTACCATGGAGCTGACCCATTCTGTTGGCTCGCTAACTTTGGTTATAACCTCTAGTTCTTCCATTTTTGACAATTTATTTTTTACCTTTTCATGTAAAGCTACTGGGACTTTACGGGGAGAGTGTACAACAGGTGTAACTGAGGGATCAATGTTGATTTTATATTCCCCTGGGAAATGTCTTATGCCAATGAAAACCTCAGAATGCTCCCTTAAAACGGACAACTTTGTGAGTGTTGCCTTAGGAGATTCAAACTCTACTGAGTATGTAAGATTCACGAGGCCAAACTCGATGCAAGATTGAAGCCCTAACAGTGGCGATGACCTTGTGTTCACCACATAGAACAAAATAGCATCCTTTTTACCAGTCCCCGGGTGATTACACTGAAGAGTAATGCATCCCTTTATGTCAAGTTCATTACCATTGTTAACTTGACTGTCTGTGTCTAATTTAAACTTGATACATTTTTTGGAATGACATACCTCAAATTATGCAAGTACCTACCCATTGATTATGTTTGATTTAACACTATCAATAAATAAATCCTGAGCATAATAACTATCAAAGTTTTTACAGTTTAAAATCCTAATTACATTTACACTGGATTTACATACAGATCCAAAATGGTTCCACTTTTTACATTTAAAACACTGTTTTCCTTTAGCAGGACACACTTGTGATGTATTATGTTGTTGATCACAATTTTGGCACTGTTGTCTGACATTTCTTTGTTTGGTGTTCCCTCGCCGCCAAGTTGATCCTTTTCTCTCCCCCTGGCCTGAGGTATTATAATCAGGCTGGCCAGAGGTGTTGTGACCAGTTTTTCTGACCCCCTTCTGGTAAGACCTGTCAACGGTGTTGACAGTGGATGCTGCAGCTTGCAACTGCATTTCTCGCAATTGTTCCTGCGCAAAATAAAATGACTGGCATATTTGGATAGACTTGTTTAGTGTCAATTTCTCTCCTTCGTGAATCCATTTTTCACTGATTCTTTGGGATGTCACACCAAATACTAGTCTATCCCTGATCATTTCACCCCTGTTTGTGTAGCCATAGTCATTTGCCAGCAAGCGAACCTTGGAACCAAAGGTCGCAGTGTTCCTGGAATTTCTTCCATGACTCTGGAAGGTTTGAACTGTTCCAGTTGATGCATGGCACACAGGCACGCCATTTAGATCATAATTGTGAAATTCATATTTAATGAAATACTTGATACTTAAGAATGTTCACAATTAATCTTCAGAGTGAGTCATGAGTTCATTTATCCATAATATTCTGACACCATATCATGTTATTGTTCTTACTGCTTGAAATAATACAGAATGGCAATATATTGTATCATAACTATTTATTATTGCCCTAAGAACTAACTGTGATTACTAGATGAATGGTATAGACTAGACTGACCAAGATAAAGCATGCAAGGTAATATGTAGTAGAAGGGAAGTAACTCTCAGTGTTTCAGATACTGAAGTATCATGTTACAGTCTCTATAGTCATAATCTAGTTATCACGTGGAGGATTCAGCCACGTTATTTCGGGTAAAGTCTTTAGTAATTTCATATTGTCATACGTTCTTATATGTATGACACGCTTCCTTATTATTTAATTTGACAGGTTTCGTTCAATGTATATATTCAAAATTACTTTGGGGATGGGCAAGGATAAGTGCCTTTAATCAGATATGAGCTATTCGGTGGCGGTTATGTTAGTGACCGTTTCAAGGAGCCGATTCTTATTGTCACTTCCTCTGTGTGTGTGTTTTTTTTACGAATTTCACTTTTGATTCTGCATATTTTGCCATAAAACACATATTTATTCGTATTTTTATATCCGTCACCCAAGTGTGTTTAAAGTAATAGCACTGTTGCAGTCAACTAATAAACTTAAACTTGGTAAGTTAGGTAAACCAATTGTGGAAGCTTTTGCTAGTAGACGAAAGATTACTAATACTATAAACATGCAATAATCAAGGCACTTACAGAACTGATGGGAGGGAAATGTGTGAAATGTAAACATGTCGGTTCTATTTTGTGATAGACAAGTAGGCCGGTTTGCAGCGTTACGAATATTTCTAATACAAGGTACATAACTTACATGCTCTGAGCAAGATCGACCCCATTTTTCGCGTAAGACAAAGAAGTTACTAACTATATATGTTGCCTTGGAAAGTTTATTTAACGCATTTGTAGTAGACATGGCAACAACGCTCAAATCTGGCAAAAGTTCCACTCCGAGATGTGTGTCATTATGATATGTATGATAGTTCAACTCCAAGATTTTGTTTAGTGTCAAGATATGGGACTAAAGCTCAATTCCATATTATTTTTAGAAGTGTCAAGCTTTCTGTCAAACGCAAAATAGCAAAGTGCTCTGGACCTAGAACATTCAATGTATTTTAACTTGTAGAAAAAAAAACACAAAAAAAAATGAAATGTGTTTGTCGATACGAATTCCCCGCGACTGATCTGAAACCAATTTTTTAACCGAAGATTTTAAGTAAAAAAAGGGGTCAAACTCTCTACAAATGACATATTAATTGAATACATTGGCCCCTTTACAAGTTATTGCTCGGTAACCAATGATTTCCTCGGTCGGACAAAACACAATTTGAAACTAAGAATAATTTAAACGCTAGAGCCATAAAAATAGACATATAGTCAATGATCACTTTGCTACTGATGCTGGTTACATATAGTGACCAGCAAGGCTGTGATTTAATTTATGAATCAGAAATTATTATGAATGTTTGTACGCTGCTTCGATAAAAACACGTTTATCTTATTCGTCCCATGCAAACGTTTAAAATAGTAGAAAATAGCCGAAATATACACAGCTGCAACCACCTTTACCAAAACCCTGTACTGAATTGTGCAATAGCGAGATACGGTATATCGTGACCAGATAGAATATATTGTGACCTTGATTTGCAACTTTTGGCACTGCCATTAGTTAATACTGCGCAATAAGGGACTTGATATACAATCGGTTATCTATGCTGTATTACTGCGCGCTATATATAGACATAATGAAAGCCACGGAACAACTTTTTGTTGGGGCACGGGTGCTTATGGTTTGGTTTATAGGTTTGTAGTTAAGAAACACTATAGTTAAAACATGATATAACTCTGAGCACGGCTGCTAAAGCACCGCTCCCAAAACACGATATATTTGTTCTGGCAACAGGGAAATACTTTTCTACACATTTATATTGGTAAACTCAAACGTTGAGGTTCATCCTTAGTATTTCAATACATTTAATAACATACGTAATGGTATACTCAATAATATGATCATAAATTTGTATGATAGTTATATTCTGTTAACTGACATTATGTTATGTAATGAGGAACTATAACAGTTCAAGTTAATAAATAAAATCTTCTCCTTCTCCTTCTTTTTCTTCTTTTTCTTCTTCTTCTTCTTCTTCTTCTTCTTCTTCTTCTTCTTCTTCTTCTTCTTCTTCTTCTTTTCATGTATTTATGATGGTTTGATATTTTTGAATTATAATTATCTATTCATACATGATTATGATACATGTGCTATTTTCAAATGTCGTCAATGCTCTTTTTTTATAGATTAGTATACCATTTTAAGTTTCAATTTGTATTAAATATCATGCAAAAAATGTTTATACGGCCATATAAACTCAGAAAATACACATTCGAGTGCTTATGCAATGCATTTGTATTGATTTGTCCTCATACAAATATTATAGTGACAATAACAGGGTACGTGCCA
Source organism: Panopea generosa (assembly GCA_029582155.1). NCBI lineage: Eukaryota > Metazoa > Mollusca > Bivalvia > Adapedonta > Hiatellidae > Panopea > Panopea generosa. Next base: position 2,845,137 of record CM055900.1, read on the forward strand.
CTTTAAATGCAATTGACATCATCGATAACAGAGTAAGTTCAACCGTAGCTGAGTAGTCTAAAGAACCGTCTTAGAATCACTGACCTCTAATTGCTAAGGTCATTGGTTCTACTCAGATTTATTTTGAGGTCTGCCTCCACCAATAAAACTGGATGTGTCATATGTAACCTGAAATGTGCTGACAATGGCGTTAAACTTTATAAAAAAAGTTATAAACAAACCAGGTTACTACTTTTTCTGTGTGCAACCAATACTGTAAAGTGTTAAACACAGTGTCAGATACATTTGTGTGGTCGATATCGTGTTACCATTTGAACTGTACATGACATGTTTATCTTTTACTGGGTCTGTTTTATGGAATTGTTTGCCAACAGACTTAAAACATTTTCATCCACGCGCCTTCCGTGAAATTGATGACAAGTTTAATTTTTAGAAACATCCTGATTTCTTGTAAATTATACTAAAATAATTAGTCTTTAGTTATTTGTGAGAATCTGTTATTTTGCTCATACTTTCAAATACGATATATTATGATAGATATCATTTTGAATAACATTTGAATAACATTATTGCACCAGTTGATATACATCGTTCTAAAATAGATACTTTTAGTAAAAATATACTCTGTGCATATTGCGTTTTTGGTAGATGCCTTTAGTTCAGGTCTATCTGTATTTATATAATTTGTCTAATTGGGTGTAATCGAGAATTTTGTTTTATGATTTAATGTGCAATATTTATTTTACACATTTCTTAAATACATATTTGTATGTATTCCTACATAGGAGGCGTGCTAAGAAGATAAGTGACTGCAGTATTATATAATTGTGTGTTACTCTCTTGAAATTTCAAAGTATTGTTTAGTCAAATATCTACATGAAAGCTCATCCACCCGGATACGATATTTAATACGATATTAAAGTAAATTCGAAAGAAACGCCGTACTTAATGACACAAAACATCTAATGGTATATGTACTCATCAATTGTGAGGCTCGGAGTAATGATATATTCAATCCACCTTAAGATCACTTTGTATATATTTCTACACAATATAGATATAGATTCACGATGACTCCATTTGGTATATATTCCCACAAAATATAAATAAGTGTTTTGTCTCATAAAAAAAGTCTTAATGCAATATTTTCAAAACATGCCAGCTATAATATGGCATATCCAGCTTTACTTGTGCAGAAAGGCATCAGAATGATCTTAGTAGAACACCGTACGCCTTTCTGCAAGTTATTGGCAAACTTCCTCACATATTGTTTTGGACCGGGTTTGGCTGGAACCCACGCCCTCAACGATCAGAGGTAAGTGGTCATTATTACGTTAGAGTTTATAAAGCCACTCAGCCACAGAGGAACCTAAAATAAAGATGTAAACCCATATTGGTTCCATAAAGGTATATATTCCCACAAAATATGGATAAACAGTTACGTTATATCTAATCCACTTGGTACATGCATATATTAAAACGAAATATAAATTTAAATATTATGTACTTATTTGGTATATATACTCACCAAGGATAGAGTTATGTCCATCTTGACTCCATTGGCGTATGTTTTTAATAAAATATTCAAATCCACCATAATGATATCTTCCCACAACTGAAGATAGACTCAGATCAACCTTAAACCAACTTGGTATATGTTTTCATCAAAATATTATTAAAACCCACCATAATGGTACTTGGTATATCTTCCCACAACTGAAGATAGACTCAGATTAACCTTAAACCAACTTGGTATATGTTTTCATCAATAGTAGATTCAAATCCACCACAATGATACTTGGTTTATCTTTCCACAACTGAAGATAGACTCAGATCAACTTGAACCAACTTGGTATATGTTTTCATTAATAGTAGATTCAAATCCACCATAATGATACTTGGTTTATCTTTCCACAACTGAAGATAGACTCAGATCAACTTGAACCGACTTGGTATATGTTTTCATTAATAGTAGATTCAAATCCACCATAATGATACTTGGTTTATCTTTCCACAACTGAAGATAGACTCAGATCCACTTGAACCAACTTGGTATATGTTTTCATTAATAGTAGATTCAAATCCACCATAATGGTACTTGGTTTATCTTTCCACAACCGAAGATAGACTCAGATCAACTTGAACCGACTTGGTATATGTTTTCATAAAAAGTAAATTCAAATCCACCGTAATGGTACTTAGTATATTTTTCCATCATTGAAGATAGACTCAGATCAACTATGAACCAACTTGGTATAAGTTTTCGTCAATAGTAGATTCAAATCCAACATAATGATACTTGGTTTATCTTCCCACAACTGAAGATAGACTTTAATAAACCTTGAACCAACTTGGTATAAGTTTTCATTAATAGTAGATTTAAATCCACCGTAATAATACTTGGTATATCTTCCCACAACTAAAGATATACCCGGAACAATCTTGAATTAACTTTGTATATGTTTTCATCAATAATAGATTCAAATCCACCTACTTATGCCACTCGGTATATTTTTCAATTAACGAAATACTCAGACCCATCTTGAGACAACTTGACATACGCTCCCACCAAAATACATTCCAATCTGTAATGTAACGATCCAGTATATGCTCCCAATAAATAAATATGCAAATCAATCTGTAATCCACTTGCCAAATCATCCAACCAATATCCTAGAAAATGATATATCCGAATCCGGTCTATTAACCCCTAATTAAAAAAGCAGTGAATCCCATGCTTATCAAATAATTCCTAGCTTTTAAGTGCTATTAAACTATTACGTCATTCAAACTTTCTCTGAAGCAACTGACCAATCAAAGTACTCAAACTAATTGGTAATTAACGGGCCCAATCACGAAAGCTGGGTCCGTTTTACAAATTAACCAATAACATCATTGTACAGCTCAATGCTGATGATACCCGGCTGATGGAAAGTAAAACAGATAAGATTACAGTTTTATTTTTCTATTTCAATAAAAGCATTCTTTTCAGTGATTGAATAATAGTGACGGAATGTGATGATGAAATGATAGTGATGGATTGATCTATGTTGTATATTTCTAAATATAAAATATCCTTAATAAATGGTGTTAAATTTTAATAATTGATGTAATAGATGCTATTTTAAAAGCAAATTGGTTAATTTTAAGAAAAATTAGGAAAAAAAACAATATAAATTCAGAACGAAATCAACACTATGTAACAGGAAATAAATAAACATTTTATGATAATCTCAACGAAATGTTATTACAAAGCATTGTATTTCAAATATATTACCTTTTTCATAAGCCTCTGCCATAAGTTTACTATTATATTGGACCGAATGTTAAATGTAACGTATATGCTTTGTGTGAATACTAAAAATAGAACAAGAAGTCATTTATTTGAGATATATGTTCTGGTAAAGCTTTCTTTTTCGTCCTCATATGGAACCTTTCTAAATAAAACAGCAACAACGATATTAACTTTAAATTTTGAAAGTGTTCAAAATACGAAATCTCTTTACGATGAGCATCAAAATCGGAGTTATAACTTGTAAAAACTAATTTATCGAAGTTATTATCAAAAATTTGTTATCTCGTTTTATTCAAGTCATTTTGTTTTAAAAATGTAAGGAAATGTATAATTTTTTAATGGGGTTTAACGCCATTTTCAACACATTTCAGGTTACATATCCAGTTTTATCAGTGGATGTAGACTTCAGAATGAATCTTATCTGAGGATATACAGTCAAACCTGTCTTAAGCAGCCAGTCAAGGGAAGGAGCAAAAGTGGCATTTTAAGACAGGTTGTTGCTTAATTCAGGTAAATTTGCTCTGAAAACATAGAAATGGAAAATAGCGAATGTGGCTGCTTAAGACAAGTGGCTGCTTAATAGAGGTGACCACTTATACAGGTTTGACTGTACGTATAACCACCGTCTTTCTGCAAGTGAATGGCAAACTTTCTCACATAAAGTTGTTTTGAGACGGTATCTTAGAATGGTCGGTCACTCAAGACCTCCTAAGGAAATAACAGCATAAAATATATAAATTAAATAATAATATTTGTTTAAAATCATTAAAATATTCAGGTCTGAAAAAGTTGAACTGTAGTAACTTTCAGGCTTATCTAAACGCACCCAAAAACAATGTTAAGGTAAGAAATACGTTTGTCAATCTAGCCATTTTTAACTGATTTTAAAATTGGAAGTTTAACGGAAGTGACATGACTGTACCGATTCAGTGTACGTTACTTGTGTATTTTACATCGATTGTGAAACATGTTATTACAATTTAGACAAGTAACGCATGAAGTCTTACTGGGTTAAACCAGTGCTAAGCCTATGCGGCAAAAGTGTCTATACATCGAACGTGAGACAAGTTATTACAACTAAGATGAATCACGCTCGAAGTGTCTTGGTAAAATCCTGTACTAAGCATATGCGAAAAGAATGTCTTTACATCGATTGTTAGTACAACTTAGTACAAAAAAAGCTATAGATTAGTATTCCTAGGTAAAACCAGTACTACGCATATTTGAACAAAATGAATTGCTCAATGATACCAAATATAACTGTGGCTGAGAATCTAACCCACGGCCCTCCGGTCAAGGGTAAGATGCTCTATTACTGGACCACGCGCTCTTGAAACTGCTTTTGAGAAAAACTTAAAAGTGTTTTGCATATTCAGAGAGCACGTCATCAAAATCATACAATATTTACTAATACTGTATATGTACTTTTCATATTTTATAATTCTGTTAACTTTACATCTTAAACATTTGGTCAAAGATTATTGGAATGACAAACAAAAATTATAATAAAACACTTTATTCCGTACCTTGTTCTTCTAACACCAAAAATACAACTACCCAGTATTAGTATAAGATATAGGGTTTCGTTTACGAAATGTTTACCATCATTCATTTCACTTAATAAACGTGTAAGTACTTTGATATATATTTCAGCCATCTGCAGGAAATAGAGTTCTATACACGCAAGAACCAAAAAATGCGATTTTTTTTATATGTATAGCAATGCAAGAAATTAGATTGCTCAAATCTGTTTTCACGGTCTTCCTATTCGGATGTGGCAAGGGAAAGGAAACTGCAGCACCTCTATTAACAAGGGAAACTACTCTGTATGGTTATTTAATTACACTCAAGTAGTTAAACGCTGAGATAATTTGATTTATTAATTTTACTTGTCATAAATACGTTAATAGATAAGCTATTATTACGTTTGTATTCAAAATGTATCACAGTTGTGACGCTAACGCAGATGACTCAAACTAATGTTTCTTTTCCATCTTTCAAGACAGACCCTATTGAAATAACACTTATTTTACGCTGTCGTGAAGATGGCGTTTCTGGAAAAATAGCGCTCACAGATAAATTATCATCACCCGTTAATTTTGGAGACAAAGTCTTTTCTCTGTGAACTTCTGCAAAGCAGGTGACTTTGTTCTCCACTGGAATAGTTGACGCAGTCCCCTTCATATTGTTTATTGTGTCTGAATCGTTGGCTTCTGCAACACTTAATATTCGTGTATTCAACTGTTCTAACTGCATTGAACAAGCATCGGTTTCTGCTTCAACTATGAAGTTACTAGTGAGATTTGTATGTTTTGAGGAGAACGGTTCAGTTACATTAGATATACTGTTTTCGTGTTTTGCTGTATCATGGATTGGATTAACTTTGATTTCGGTTCGTTTAGTATCAGAAATTTTGTTTGTAGCTTTGATTTTATTTGTACTTATTTTCGCTTTCGGTGGCGCTGTTTTTTGATACGGTGACACTGTAGATAATGTCTGTTTTTGATTATTTTTATTCGACCCCGATTTGTTTCTTTGTGATGATTTGTTTTTTTTGTCAATATTAGACTTTTTTTTACATTTCTTCTTGGAATCGATTAACTCATCAGCACTGTCATTAACACTTTTAATGTTAGTTTGCTTTGAATTTGTTAAAGGTGTTGACCTTGGTGTGTTGTCAGGGGAAATAAGTTCTTCAAAATTTCCCCTAAGTTCTGCCATTGCATATTTTACTTTATTTTCGTTTGACTCGTTGCTCGTCGGATCAGATTTGCATTCGGGACTACTCTCTGTATTTCTAGAAATGCTTCTACACGCTTCGACCGAATCTATTGTTATTTCAAATCCATTTGCAAATGATTGTGCATATTCATTTGTAAACAGATTGGTATATTCGCTGGTTATTGCATTGTTTCTTGAAAATGTTGTAACAGATCTTTCAGTAGTTTCCGTATCAGTTTCGTCGGATGCTTCAGTTTTGCGCTCTATGTCACCGAACATATCAGCTGTGTAATTTATACTACCGGGTGCCGGTTCCAAGGTCGGCTGATCATCGGAACACTCTGAATCTTCTAGAATATCTCCTGAAATAGAAAGACAGTAATTTAATGCATTGTTTATTGTAAAGTTTAGCAACATGTTGAACGATAGTATATCTTAAGATGATCTTAACTATGGGCAAATTAATTTATATTATAGATTTACTTATAGTTTTATTACAGGTTTCACTACACAACAAATACGTTTGACAATCTGGAATCCCTTCAATATATGGTATGTGTGTTTGTTAACATAATGCTCGTTTCGAGAGCAGATATTTTATGTTTGTCAAATATTCAATTCATTATACAACATATTTTCAATATTTGTACATATATTATAAATTTTCCAAGGAACTATAGAAAAAGTTATCTCTAATTCCTTGATACATACATTTATGCTATATATTGCAGTTAATAAATTACATGTTACATATCGCAAGTTCTACAAATGTTAACCGACTCACAGAATGAACACAGCAACAAGTATTGTTGACAAAGCATGTACGCTCCTATCGTAGTTAATGTTTCATTATTAAAAGTAAGTGTGCATCTACAAAAACGCACTTCAGTTAATTGGTCAATGTTCGATTTTAAAAGTCTAGTTATTGAGAAAAAAATGAAAACAAAATATTTTAAACTCTGAAACTGATAGAAATAACACCGCGACATTTAAAAATCAGTCAATGAGCTAAACTTTACTTAAAAAACATGAATTATAAACATATAAACACCTAGCTCAGTGCTTATAAACGACTCTTTGCTATCTTTATTACTAATTGTTCGTGTAGTACTAGGCGCAGGACTGTCTGTTTTTGTGTCTTGTACACCTGAAACAATAGGTAAAAAATTTGTTTACCATCAATTAACAAGAGTATGTATATTTATACCTGTCTACGAAAATTAAAGCTTTGACATCTTACAAAAAATAAAATCATTTTATTATTCAAAAGTTTGTCAGGTAATTACAAACTATCAACTATCATATTTCTATAGCCTTAGCTATGAAAATAATTACAGTGACTGCATTTTAAACTACAAATATGTCGTTCGATTAAGAAGGTAATACGTATTGTCAAATGCCATGTATATAACAGCAAAGCAAACAGTTTTTTATACACATAAAATAAACATGTATGAAAATAACAATATATTTTTTTCTTCCGATTAGGAAATTTCTTAATACATTTTTATAACTGATAAACTAATATTGTGAATTTCATTCTCAGTATTTTGATATCTTTGAATAGCATACTGAATAATATATTAATAAACAGTGTAATGTATGTCATTTATATTCTGGTTACTGAATACATCATGTATGTGTTGAGTATATATCTATGTTTTGTACCGAGAAACTGTAACATCTTCTGTAAGATATATATATACATATTTATCTCTTTTAATAATATGTTCTATACTCTAAAGTTAATAGAATTAAAATCAACGATTTATTTTGAATATATTATAAAGTATGCTTAAATAATCCTATAATTTTATATTCGATGTTTTAATAAATAAAACACGTTTAAAACAAAACATAAAGATTGCGTTACTCAGACAATATATAGTCATGCAAAGCCTTGAGTTAGTTGTTTCACCTAAAAATATCGTGACATAAACATTGGTTTTATAAACAAGTTAGTAATACAATGTTGTTTTCTTTCATATGTTTGATTTGAATGATAATGTGAAAAGCTCATTAAGATAGAAAATACAAACTTGGAACGTCACCTGAATCTGTACTGCTACTGCTGCTGTTGCTTTCCTTCTTTTTCTGTGAATTAATTCTTTCATCAGTATTAGCGATTCCTTCTGTCTCATTCATTGATTCCATCATTTCTTTCTTCATATCTTCTGTAACGTCGCTCCAATTTCGCACCGTTAGAATTTCATCAAACATGGCTTCCACTTCTTCTTTCGTTGGTGCAGCCTTAGAAGACAAGTTGTACTGGAGAAATAAATAACAACGTATTAAATTTATGCTTGTAAGAGGGTAAGCTAATGATAGTTTTCTTGACTGCTTCGTTTAATAATATTAGCTAAAGCTCCTTATTAGTGATTTTGCTACGGACCTTTGTAAGACAGTAACCAATGTTGTTAGTTCTCCGTGTTTGTAACGTCTTGTTTATGAGTTCAATCTATTCAAAGTATACAATTACTCGTGTATTGTTATTAACTGTGCTGTCGGTGTGCCTGTTTCCTGTGATCGTTGCGACTGTCACCTGTTTCACATATACAGTAGAGCTTCGTTGACCCGAACACGAATGGCTCAAACACCACATATAGCTCGAACCACTTATCAGATCCAGGCTGAGTTCTTATTTTAATGTATATACATGCACATGTATTGTTTGATGTTGATCAAAACTTGGCTCGAACAACCCTTTAATCGAACTACACATGTAATTTGAACAGTCCCTTCCGGTTCGAGTCATCGAAGTTCAGCTGTATTAATAAAATTTATCTAATGTCTATCAGAGTATCACTTCAATAAATTGGCAGTGTTTAAAATATAATTTGACTTTACAGCAAAACATAAGTGCAATAGAAGCATTGTTTAAAAGCGTTTTTTGTCAATTATAAAATAAAGGAATATATAGATATTGTTAATTTCAATTTGTTTGGATAACATTTTGCTATAACATAAGCAGGAATTAAAAATTAACCTACGAACAAACCATAATTATGAATAATTCATGCAGTAAATACGAAGGAAAACCATATAGTTTCCATGCAAAACTGTACTTTAATGATGATTGTAAATCATATTACTATACTTACTATATCTATATGCAAATTTTAATAAATGACATGGTTGTTTAACAATGCTCGCATAAAATATACTAAACAATTCCTGTTATGTTTATTATATATGCCACACATGAAGCTAATGATTCGAACTTCAATAGGAAAACCGAATTTACTTTTTGTTCATTTAGAACTTACATACACTTCATACTGCTTTCTTCGTAAACTATTTGTACACAGTAACACATTTATTTAATTGATTATTAAAACCAAATATCAGTTATTAATAAATAGATGGAGACGGAATATTAAAGTTTAACACTTAGTTGATACTAGTATCTAATTTGGAAAATCACATTTCTTATTCTATATTTGATAAGTGTGGAAATCGTTTCTTCTTCTGTGTGTATTTAAGTAAACAATTAAGTGTTTATACTATTTTTATTATTATTTAAACTAATAGAATGATAAGATAATATTAATGAGAAATATTTTTAAAGTATACTTCATATTCTATACCTGAAACAAACATGTTATCATGCACTAATATAGAAGAATGTATTCAAATATTAAATCCGTTTGCCCGTTATAGATAATATATAATTATGTATGTGCTATGGGCAAGCACGTGTGTGCGATAGCTATTTTATTAGTTTTATTTTAGCCTTTAACTAGCAATCAAGTTGAAATTTGAATGGGGTAATACTTATATATTTTATCTAACTCCAAGAGATTCAGATTTAATACTACATGTTCTTGCTGCGATGGCATTAAACTGATTATATATCATGATAATCAAAGTAATAATAATAGTTATTATGATAACATGTTAATACAGGTAAGTCTTCAACCTCGCCCTCTCCCAAAAATATAATATTTTCAATAATCATCAATATCATTAAATACCGGAAACGTGCGTGGAAAGGTTATTATTGGCCTATGTATTTCTGGAAAAAATATAGTTAAGTAGTGCTTCGGGATGGACGAAAACTGCTCGATGGATAATTAATGGACTAGAAAAGTGCTTTAGCAGAAGGCTGATGAACTGTCTAAGGACGATGAATGGGTCATTTGCGTTACCTGACCTTGTATGCATGCTTAGAAAAAGGGTAATAAATGGTCAAACTTCTGGTGTTGAATGAGCGTCATCCGTGGTAAGTTGATAAAACAAGATAACATAGAACACAAGCTAAAATATTCAAACCTTCCTATGTACTCCTGGCAAATCAGACACCATTCTGTCAGCTCCACATACATGCACACATACCAGATAAAACACACAAGCTAATATATGTATAAATAAAAGATCAGAATCAAGTTGATGATGAATGTAAGATGTAAGAGAAAAGTCCGCATTCCAATGTAATATGTAATGTAAATGGATAGATTACCTCTTCAACTGGCTGAAAAGTTGTAATTATTTATCATATATAAGCATAATAATTTAATGACATCTTTTATGTCCATAACTTAATAAAAAAACAAAGTGTTTGCTTAAGTCGATACTTACTTGTGTTATTATTGTTATAATCTTTCATCGAAACTTCATGTTGTTTGATAGTGTTATTATTATTGAAAACAATTAAGCTGCTTCGATGAAATAAGAATTACAAAATTATATATTTTAAGCATTTATCTAAACATGGATATTCAGTTAATAAGGATTTCTTCTTAAAAGTCTATATGTTTATTTAGCTTACGTTTTACACGTGTTATTTCCTCTATTGCACGTTATCTTAATTTGTCAATAATACCCATTATTACAAGTCTTAATAACCATAACAATACGTTAAATTTCGTAATTCCTCTACGTATACATGTAGCACCGCTACCGCAAACAGGAAATGCTTTCGTGGGGGTTAATAAATATCATGCCAAAAAGCAAATGAAAATAAGAACAAGTCATCAGAAGGAAGTGGTTAGTATCAACTTGACAGATAAGATAATAAACACGATGTTTACTCGTCAATTACTTAAAGAATACCCCCACTGTAATATGAAATAAGGACTCTGATATAGTTGGAGTTATCACATAATTACAGTTATAAATAATCCTTGTTTCTTCTACGTTAAAAATGTCTCTTCCTTATTTAAATGCTCAATTCTTTATTTGAAAGGCATTATTGATGTGTTTTTTAACATTTTGAAAGCATTGCCATGTTTTATTTATGAGTTTAGAAAACAATGATGCTTGGAAATTGGGGTACACACTTTCTGACGTTAACTTTCACTTTGTCGTCAGTGTATACACTGAACAGAAATAACATATCTTCGATGATGAAAGACTCGTACTTTTCTCATCACATTTGGTAGTGCAGAGGTTGAGAAACAATCCAATGTAAGTTTCACTATTTTCAATTGGGTCCTTCAATGAAAGACACATGCAAACGTTTGTTATTTACAATAAAAAAAATAAATTGTGGTGGGATAACACCTCAAGTGTAAAAAAGATAAATAAATATTTAACGTGTAAAACTGATGTTGCATGTTTCGAATATACATAAAACATAAGCAGTAGTAAAACTTCCACTATCTTAACAAAAAAAAGGTTTGCTTTATGTCGTACATTAAGAACTTAAGCTATTCACACGTCTGACGTAGCAGAATATACTCATAATGTATGCCGGGCCCGATTAGCTCAGTCGGTAACGCGTCTGACTATCAATCAACGGATCGTGAGTTCGAACCCCCGGCCAGCAACAGTGTCCGTGATGATTGATATACGACATTGTGTCTCATTATCATTTGTCTCTCACCGCTAATTCAAGTGGGAAAGTTATCAGTTATTTGCGGAGATGGGGTGTTCCCAAGTACAGGTTTACCTTTCAGGATCCTAGGAAACAGTGGTTATGTTAACTGATCGTCTGTTAGCCCTTGATAGCATAAAAATGACGCTTAATATTCAATCAATTCTATAATGTGTATTAAAGATTTATATCGGTCAATAAACAGAGCTCCATAAACACGACGTTTATTGAAATTCTTATTAAAAAAATAGTGAAACTATAATTTGTTTGTTACTGTTTGTTTTTGATAAAATTTTTTCAAAAAATATTTAAAGTTTTTGAAATATTATGATATATGAAAAAGTCATTAAGAGCATACTTACATTTGAATAGCATTTCATGTGGCTCTTTGAATGACCTTAATCGTTATATTTCTTTCTCTTAAGCTGGGTAAATGTGATATGGTTGCATTAAGTATAGTGATATAGGAATTACAATTTTGTATTATTTCTACTTTTATGTCTCAATGGCGGGGAGTGACATTTGTCTTAAACCTCCTGACCACGGAGAATATTGGATTTATTTTTATCACTTTTGGGATTTGAATCCACGTCCCTGTGGCATCAGCGCCTAGCACATTAATGACGACTGCAATACCACAACAACGCTAAATAACGTTGCGCAAAAAACGCGTTATTGACGTCGCCATTAATGTAAAACGATATATATCGCATGTATTTCTAATTGGAAATCAAATGCTTATAATACTTGTTGGCACATTTTCAATATTCAAAATACATACATTTATAAAAAAATATAACCTTTTATGTATATATCTATTTAAAAATATGTCAACTAGAATCGACTTTGAATGTGTTACCTCGGATCCCGGCTCATAAGCGACGTTGTCCTTTCCAATTGCATTTGACGTTGTTGTGTTATTCTCTTTGGTGCATAGGTTAATACTCTCGCTACTCATTGTATTCAAATGTTTTATCACGGAACAGTCAGGGTTCATCACCTTTATGAAATTAAGAGAAAGCAAGAAAATCATAATCATGACAAGAAAATCACAATTAATATTTCAAATGTAAGAATTAGCAGTCGATATTTATCTTAAGATTTCGTGTAATGTTCGTACATCTTTCGTATCGTTTGTTTAGATAATAAATATTATATGATGTTTCTGCTGAATTAAACAATTTTATTGAATTTGATTGTTAACATTTCGTTGAATATATACTTAGTGTTTTGTTTGCACACACCGTTGACAAACGCACGTATCTAAACACATTTTAGACAAAAATTGAAGTGTCTGAAAACATTCTTTGTCAACTATCAGTGTATACAGACATGATAGACAATAATACAGTATGCGAGAACATAATAGACATTGTAATTAAATACATGCATTTGTGTCTTCAAACAGTTTTGCCAATAATGATTCTGTGTAAACAAGATAGATAATAATTCAGTAAGTGAAAACATAATAGACATTATAAACAAATATCAGTATCAGCAAACATTGATGACAAACCATTTAACCTAATTCACAAATTGTAGGAAGACGTCTTGTGTTTTACACAACTATCACAAAAAAGACAAATTGCAACTATTGGCATATTTTATAGCATTGACAAAATACCAGTTTATAGAAATAATATTGACTAGAAAGCAGTTTCTACACACACAGTAGATCAAATACAAACATATTAAAGATATTAAGTTTCCCTTTCAAGATGTTGTTTAAAGTCATACCTGTATCACCGTTTTCACCATTTTCGGTGTCTCCGGTGGTGTTTTTATAATGGTTTCCGTCTTTATCTTCGAAAGATCCATAGAGCACTGACTCTTCCGTTCTATTCTTGCATTTAAGCGAAGCAATCGCCTATACGTAGTTAAATGAATTATGCATTAAACTAAAATACTCATATCTAGTGATATTGCAACGGCCAACTGAACAATAACCTAAAGCTCCCAATTGGTTGACTTTCTATTGAATGTGCACTTGCGAGTGACCAGTAGTGTCACTTCTTCTGTATGTATCAATGCATTGTACTTATTATATTGATTAACGCCCCCTTGTCAGCGGACTATTAACTTTACATTTGAATGGACTATTCAACTGATGTTTTGGGAGCTTAGGCCTCCGTTATTCTACTGTACATGTTTTACCTTGCCTATAACGCGCAGATAAAGCGTATTTTGCAAATATGCGCATTTTGTATACAAGCGTTATAATGAACATATGACCATTGTTGACTTGAATAGTATTTATTCAATATTCACGAACATACAAAATACAAAATTATTGTAAAGTTTATTCAAAAGGCATTTAAAATTATTTTAATAAGTTCTTTTAAAATACCCACACTATTGCATAAATTTATAGCCATTGAAACATAATCTATAAACGTACACTTATTCGAAATGTTATGCTGACAGTGTTGAAGAAAAATGACAAGGAAACGACGTGCACAGTAAAATACCATATGTAAGTACACTGAACGAAACAGCTAGCCCGCCACTTTGGTATCTTTGTCGATATATTGAGTACTGTTATAGAAATCTATATGCAATATCAACAGTATATATTTTTTATTGTATAAAGTCTTATTGTTCTTTCTAATTCAAGTGTAAATTTTACTTTTAGATAGTAGTTTGTATATCCAGGTCTCACTATTCAGTTGATTTATTTATGTTCTATATAAAATAAGGTTAAGGATTTCTACGGTAAAACGATTCACATATACCTTTTTTTAAAAAATATTTTCTTAAATATGCATCTGCTCATTAAAATGCATATAAGCTGGTGAGTTGACCAGCTTGATTTGTTAAAGACAGTATAATGACACCCCTACGCTGTTTTTGTTTTAAAAAAGTCAATTTTGATTTATTTTCAATAAATACTATACCTGAAAATGATAAATATTAATGATGATAATATGAACAAAAATATATTCCAGAATGTTCGCAAATATTTGATTTCCTTTCAACTTTGGAATGGGACATTACTTTTGTAAATGGTTAAACTATACCCCACTTACGCGTGTGTGGTGTTCTATAACATAAAGAGCAAAATGTATTTTTATTTAATGAATTACGGTATAAGAGAATAAGAGAAAAAATATTTTCATTCATGGTTTTAAAACAAGCATGCCACAACTAATTGAAAAATGTAAATACTATGTTTGAATTGAAGTTAATATCTCCATGTGAATAAACATCCATTATGTGTAAATATATATATATATGAGTAAGAACGATTTCACAATACAACCGTGTGGTCTCCCTTTAAGCTCAATTTGTGTTGTTTGCACAGAATTCTATAGTTACAATGCTTATCGTAAAAAATATTTGAAATAAAAAAAAATATATCCTACTTTGCCCTCTTCTTTAACAGGCTGTGAGCATCAGGATAGTCTTTCATTGCAGACTCAAAATCAGCCTTTGATAAAATAAACAGATTCGTGAAACCTTTGCACCGCACATCAGCCGTTCGTCTGTTACCGTCTGCCGCCATTGCTAACAAACTTTAATGAAATATATAAGGAATATGTACCATTTAACAAGACGAAAGAAGAATTTATGAATGAACGAATATAGAAGAAACAAATGATTGTAGAACTATTGAACTTCAAGCATGATTGGTATGATTGATTACTGATCAAAATATATGTTAACTCGAGATATCAAAATTCTATGTTGTCATGTTCTGTTTGTATATGTATGAATACTAACGGGTCATTAATCGTGGATTAAAACTTTTCCCTAAGCACAGTATATTGTATACAGTCAACTTTAAGAATTTAAAAAGCATTTGATAAGTACGAACTTCAATGTACAGTTACAGTTTCAAATTAAAAGGTTTATTTAATTTAAAATATAATTATTACATGTATAAAATATATAGGACTCTTTTGTGTTCAGTTCTATGAATAACTGAAAACAAGATATTGCATTTAATACGGGTAAAGTTGTAATTATACAAAATACAATTACTTAAACTGTGTTTTTTTTATTACAAATGAACTGATGCGGGCTGTAAATCAAACAAATCGATAATCCAATCAGAGTTTAAGTAAACATTTCATTGTATTTCCTTGGACAAATGATACAATGGGAACTCTATTAGATCCAATCTTTCGTTCTGATCCTTTTCATATTGTGTATAAATGTATTGTAATGTTGTAATATACGAAATAAAATACGTTTAAACTAAAACCACGTGACCAGTGGGTGGAGCGATAGTCGTTTTGACGCCAGGTTCTTGTGAACTATAAAGTTATGTTATGCACTATTGAATTACTTACATCTATCATAACAGAATCAATAACAATTCGATACATTTTTGTACCTACCTGATTTCTCCAAATACGGATCCTTCTTTAAGTGTTGCTAATACGAGTGAATTTTCCGGCCCTCCAACTACTTCGACGATGCCTTGACTTACAATATACATCTCCTTGCCGATCTCGCCCTACGAAAAACCAAATTCAATTATTCTATCACTATCTATGCAATTTTATAGAAGAGTTTTGAAATGACAGTTTCAAATTGAATAATATTAAAACTATTCATATGAAGGTAAAGTCAATATCGGATATGAAGCAGGCTCGCAAGAATGTTTTTGAAAGGTCGTTGAACTTGACTTAAAAGTGGCGTAGATCTGTCAAAATTTTAAGGACAGGTTTTGAAAAGAAAGGTATAGTACAATAAAAAACATCTAGTAGTTGTACAACGTACACGTTTTATTAAGATATATTTTGTTTTGAGCAGTATGTGATAAATACACCACGTGAGATACATGCAAATGTTATACAATTCAGAACAGGGTAGCATAACATATATTGGTAGGGAAAATAGAATTTGTATGCTATGCGATCAAGATATAGGTGAAAATATCACTTATATTTACCTGTTTCTAAACGATTTGCGCCTGCTGGTAAAATCTGTTTAAATTCTAAATATTATAAACGACCTAATGTTCTTAAGTTTAAAAGTTGCATTACCATTTTAAATTGATACTTAATTAGTGTAAGTAATTCTGTCAACTAAGTAGAAATCTACGAATATAAAATTCACACTATCTTAAAAAATAACCAAAACGTTTTTCGATATAATTAAATGTATGTATAATGACAAATCGTTCATGTTAAATGTATTGAATAAGTATTTATATTTCTTGGGAATCTCCCTATGACATTGATCAAAATAAATGTGACACCCTTTTTCTTTGGTTACACATTATATTTGAATGTATATACTTTATACATTACTAATCATCTTATAATATATAACTTTGATCACATGTTTACATTATATTATGCACGAATAAAATATTAAAAAATTAAATTAAATTTAACAATTTCTCATTATAAACTATATTTCAAAACATGGAAAATACTGACACAAAATAATAAGAAAAAACTGCCTATATACAATGCCTATCCGGCATATACAAATTGATATTCTATATACAGGAAACAGAATTAGAAAGTGAAAATAATTCTATTAAAACATGTATGTTGTTTTTTGTCTCTGCAATGTAGAACTTGTAATCTATAGTGGCCAAATATTGAATAGCGACCTTGTTAAAAATACATGTAATGGCTCTACGGAAACATTAATTAATACAACGGGAATAAAGGAAAACAATAGCCATTTCATGATTTTCTCACATATACTTTGATGTATAACTATGAACTACAATGACGTATTCAACACGTGTGTTCAAATTTTAGGTTCCTTTTTATTATCCAATAAACTGGCGGCCATTTACTGACACAAAGTTACGTATATGAGAGCTCCTTTATAGTTACCTTTTTGCAGACATAGTCTCCGGGAAGGTACAGAATAGGTTGCAGTTTGAGGACGAGATCGTATAACAGTGTTTTGTCACAGTCTTGGAACAGCTTCACCTTACTTAGCGTGTTAAAATGCACATGTATGGCTAAATCCTTCCTCAGTTTCATAGGTAGTGTGTCCATTAACTTTCTTTCATCTTAAAAAAGAGAGACATGGCTTTTGTTTCATAAACATTTTACTTCAATACTTAAAAAAATATTTAATTTTGACAGGTCATTTATCATGTTTATAATAAATATTATTGAAAGCATAAATTATGCAGTTATACCTGGAACCAGTTTAAAATCATGATCACCGAGCTGTTTTTCTTAGATTTAAGTTATTGCAGAAGAAAGCATTCAGTAGATCTTGCTACTAGACTGGCTCTGGTTTCATTGACAATAAATCATGAATAGTTTTACACTTGTTTATCATACAGTGGAAATCGTTTTATTCAAATTTTAAAATAAGTATTATTTCGTAAAATCAGGTTTCAATGTACTTGTTTTATCAGCCAGGTAAATCCGTTTAGCAAACTCTATCCGCTTTATCGTACATTTGATGACAACTTTATTAGCGTATATGTTCTTGTTTGAAAGCCGCCAGCATTACAATTAATCCAAGCGGCTTTTGTCAATTCAACACTTTTTACTATTTTACTAGGGGAGTGTTGCTAAGATTAAAATGACCCGTCAAAATGAATTTTAATTGGTTACTATAGGTCACATGTGCTAGTAACATGGTAATTGCCTTAAAGTGCATTAACACTTTTTGATTATGAAATAGCAGTTAACGGGTAAGGAGTTTCGTTCTTCAGTTTTCGAGTTTCAACATTGACAATGTAGTGATGCAGCAGTTTCGGCCGCTAGGCGCGAGAAATTTATTCTACAGACATGCATAATACTTTTGCGTAAGCAAGACTTCTAACTAACTTCTTATCATTTTAACTTCAAACTGGAACTATTACAACTTAAGACAAGTATGTTAATTACAGTCTGTCTTCAATCGCTATCGTCTTCAACCATCACCGGCGGCACAAACATTTCATATTTACAATATTTACGTAAACAGTAAAGATTATTTAGTTTTTAGATCATAAGTACAACTTAAGAAGATGTTAGTGAAACAGAAGTCAGAAATGAAAATCGAAAATGTGCATTTGATAGGAAGCATGTCGCTACAAAATAAAAAGTTAATCATCATATTTACCATCTTAAATCATTGTTTTCAAAAAACATTAAAACCCACATTAAAATTAAATATGACATCGAGAAATTCTAAAAAAAAATGACTGTCCGCCATTGAAGACATAATTTCAATAGCCGAATAGGTATTTTTTTTTAAATGTCATAGTTAATTTTCAAAACATCACTAAAACAATATAAAATTACAAAGAAACCACATAAATTTATGTTTATAACTTATATATATATATATTAATTTTCAAAATCACCATAAAATATAACAGAACTTGCCGTTAGGATATAGGTGGTAAAAAACTATATTTATTTAAATTTTAAAAAAGTATTATCAAAATTATTACAAAAGACACACAAATTACTTCATCATTCTGTTACATCAATAATTTTTATATGTAATAAAAAATCAATACCAATAATCTTTTGCTGCTCCCAATTAAAGATAAACCAAATTCTGACACGGGCTTGCGTTTCTTTCGAGATATTCATATTCTTTAAATAGTTTAATGCGCAATCCATTCTCTGAGTGTAGACGGTTTTAACTAAGTTGGCAGCGTCCACTATGTCACGGATCTATAAACAAATTGAAAAACAATCGTTTTACGTGAATTCCATAACAATACATCTAGGGTCGTATTCAACAATAATTCTTGAGAACAGACTTAGGCTTAAGCTTAAAAATCAGATTCTCAACCTTAGAGATCTAGTTTACCATGACAGGTAGAATAATTGTGAGAGTTCATTTGACTATATATTACTTGTAGGTAAACATGCTTGCAAATTTGGTCTCAAAAATGGTCTCTAAATGTGTTCTTCAAATTTCGTTCTTGAGAACAAGACTAAGAATATTCTACAGAATGGTTGATGAAAATTACCCCTGATTGAACTGAACAGGAAAAATATTACAGATATCAACATAGCAATGTTTAAACCCTCATAAGTTGTTGTCCTACTTTCTCAGCCATGAAATTGCTCAATTGTTTTTTTTATAATAGACCATTCCATTTTAAATAAAATGTCATGACTGTCAGTAGATGTTGACCTATTTACTCAGCCAATGGATCGCTCTAGTATCGTGAAAGTAGATCAACATATACTAACCTTGCATATATATAATTGCAATGTATTGTGAATTTACCGTGTTTGTATGATGTTAAGCGTCGCATACAAGTTTTACAGTCATATCGCAACGGTGTCTACTTGAAACAGTATTCAAAGCGCTGTCACAATGGAGTATCATGGCAAACACATGCTATGATTTCACATCCGGACACATTATACTGAAACTTGGCCGAACAGACCTAGAACTGTCTTCTATTCTAAATATTGAGCACCAAGCGAAGAAACTTCTAATACCAAATGTTCAAGTCTTTGGTATGACCCGGTCGGGAATCGAATCCACGACCTTTCACCTTTGAGCACGACACTTTCTCTACCCTTAGACCACCGCCCGCTACGAATTGTGAGTTTAAGCATGACAAAAATAACAGTTCCAAAACGTGTTTATTTTCCCTTATTGCATTAGGCCTCTTGTTACCTCTTTAATAAAAAAATAATAATCAATTATAAATAAATTTACTATTTGAGGTGTATTTCGACGAAATGTAATATATATAGGATTTACTTTAAACTTGTTTATTTTACATCGATTGTGAACTATTTTATTACAACCTAGACAAATCATGCTCAAAATAATCCGGAGTATATAACTACAGGACACGACACTTAGCCGCGGTGGAGGATCAAACCCACGGCCCTCCGATCTTTGATCTGATGATCTAACATTGTACCACGTACTCCAAAAACTACATTGTTGTGTGCATTTTAAAGTTTCGTTTAATATTAAAAAGAACACTACATACATCGTTTGAGCACTCTATAATTTGTAATCCCGCACTGCATCGTCATTTAAACTGATAAAAAATAAAGATTACCTCATAGCATAGATAATGAATACATTATTTAAATTATTAATAATCAATAAATCGTTGGTTCGATCCTCCCCCACGGCTTGAGCAAGACACTTTACCCGCACATGCTTAGTACTGGTTCTAACCAAAGATTCATCGAGTGTGATTTGTCTTAGTTGTAAGAACATGTTTCATAACTGAGGTTAGATAAAAGATAAATAAACCGTAACAGAAATAAACACAATATAAACAAATTAACTGACGTTACCTGACCAATTAACAAAGCAAACACAAAAACACCGGAAACCCAGTACACCGTCATAAACGTGTATTCCATCGTGTTGACAGGTTTCGGATTGTTTCCTATCGAAGTAGCTGTTTTTGTTGCCAAATAAAAACATCGGATGTACCTGGAAAAAAAACACAAAAAAAACATGTTCCTTATTAAACAGTATCATTGTCGTTTAATTTAATGTTTAACCAAATGATTGTTTAAAAAAGATAAAAACAATAGCAAAAAGATATATGCTTTGTTTTTAGTTTGTAAAAGTATGTATCATGTATAGATTTTGTACATGCAACATGTTTATGTATGCATTACACTTATTTTATTCATTTTCTGTATGTATGTATTACTCTTATTATATTCATTTTCTGTATGTATGTGTTACACTTATTATAATCATTTTTGTATTTATGTATTGCACTTATCTTATTATAATCATTTCCTATATGTATTACACTTATAACAGTCATTTTTATATGTGTGTATTACATTTATTATTACCAATTTTTGTATGTATGTATTGCATTTATCTTATTATAATCATTTCCTGTATGTATGTATTACACTTATTATAGTCGTTTTCTGTATGTGTGTAAAATACTCATTATAATCATTTTCTGTATGTATGTATTACACTTATTATTATTATTTTTTGCATGTATGTATCGCACTTAATATAAAAAAATTGTTACGTCATTCAACAACAAAATATGCAGCTTTCGTGCTTAAAAATACTAAAATATATGTAACGACTTGTGGATGAGATTATGCTGTGTACATCATATCCAGATATCCAGAGAAAACCTTGATTGTTTCAGTTATTCTATTCTACGAAGGGCATTCAGTAAATTCTGTCACTAATGGCTTTCGTAGAAACAATGTTGCGTAACAACATGAAAAACTCGTTTAATTGTTTGGGGATGTTTATTCAATACACCTGTGATTTTAATCCGATTCTAATTGACCAAGATATTCATTGTTGAATTATACACAATCATGTACAGTGGCTATATTCCAGAATGCCATGATAATGAAACCAGACGAAAAATTAGAAATAAGGCTTACATTAAAGCTCGAGTTTCGTTGCAGTTATCGCTAAAAGACATTAATTCTGAATTGTGTCGTATACGTGATAGTTCTACTGTAACATTAAGAACAGTTTTTTATTGGGTTAAGAACTTTTATGGGGGTCATCATAGCCTACAAGAAGCCACCCAGGTAGGCCTATTGTTACAGTAACAAAAGAAAACATTGGTGCTGTTAGAGCTATGGTAGAAGAAATTGGACGGTATACTGTTTCCCAGATAGCATACAGTCTAGGCATTTTAGAAGGCACCGTACATCATATTCATATTATTATAATTCAGTGTCTAAACAGTATACCAGGGGAGACTACTTTGCGTTATTTGGGTCGTAGCCATCAGTACTTCAAATGTGTGTATCTGTGCAGGGCGGGATATTTTGAAGGGTTGGCCTAAAAAAATCTCCTGTGAAAATCTTAAATATCCGAAGACCAGTGACAGAATATATTGAATGCACCTCATATACAACACGTACGCTATTCCTTGTCCGTTATAGACCCAATCGTTACTTGCTATTCCTTCATACACGGACATTGCGTAATAACCACATGTTTCCAGGTGGATCAAAAACAACATATACGTCATGGTCTTGATTATTCTGAAAAATACAGTTAAAACATTATGATAAAAGTGTAAATGACTACAGTATTATAAGCTGCACTTTGATGCCATGTTGTAAAATCCAGTAAGGCTTGAAGGTTTGTGTATTTTGTCTGTTTTCAAATATGTTTACGCCTTTCCCAATACGCTACATGTTATATACAGAATACATCATCATTGTCGTAAACCCACCCTTAATATAGATATATATATTTTTCTAGCAAGCATTCTGCAATAAACTATATCGTATACGATGACCAAGGACGCCCAATCGTAGCAGCGAGCGGTGAGTGAGTTTAAAATATTCCTTTAAACTACTCGAACACGAAGGATCCCACGCTATTTTTATACATTGTATAATTTTATAGTTGTTGAATTAGAAGTTTTTTTCTGAATAAATTTAAAGCAGAGTTGCATATTGCATTACCTTCATGAACAGACATGATAATACCAATTTTAAGTGACAGATTTTTAAAAAAAATGCATTTTATTTTCAATGGAATTTTTAAAAAATCAAACACTATCAGGAAAAATATCTTTTACGTTTGAAATTAAAATCTTAAAATTAATTTTCAGTTTGATATAACATAAATATAATTTTTAAACAACTAACCAATGATTTGAACATTTCAAATTCTCCAAAAATATGACAAAAAGGCAATAGTTTAATCAAAGTCGTGAAATCCAAACAAAATACCGATTCTAAAATTAAATATCAAGCACGACCTTAACGACCGATGACCTTCATCTCGTCATACAGAATCTAGATGAACCATCAAAGTCAACATTTGACGAATACAATCGGATCCAGTTCCACATCCTTATAGACGTTCTTATGATGTTTTTGCTATTTCTAAACTTTTGAAAACCCTGATACAACAATTTCAACATGAAACCAAATATGATTGATAGGGAATTCTTTTACTAGTTTTTCTTGTTAATGACAAATATATAATACGTTGCTTTGTACAATTCGGATATATTTTCGACGAGTATCAAACTGACAATACCAACATGGCATTCAGTTCTTGGGCACGAGTCTAAAAATATTCTGTATTTTACTGTCACTATGATTCAATATTAAAGTGACAACATTATTTTAATAGTTAGGGCGTTGTTATGGCACCGCGCAATTTGATTTGTTGATTTGGCGTCTTTTCTGTGTACGGAATAATGAAGAAAAACAGACTCCTGTTTCCTTCATTAAGATATTTTGCCGAAGTTGTTTTGTTATCATTTAGTCTACATGGAAAACTGTAGTAAACGATGAACATATAGTGTAAAAAATGGATTTAATTTTTATTTCGTTTTCCGTTAAGAGATATATTCTGTACGGTCCACATGATAAAAATAAAAAGAGATAATTGCCATGAGAGATATAAGTATAAAGTAATAGTGTGCTATGGAATGGTAAAATCGCGATTTAATTTTGATTTCGTCAAAAACAAACAAAAAAGAAAGTTATAATATAGTTTGCCTACCTTACTGCGTGCGCAGATCGGACAAGGTGATCACACCTAGAATAAAATTCCCAAAACGTCTGTATCTGCAAAAGTAAACGTGTAGCTTCATGAATTTCCGGTAAATACAAACAGTTTACTTACAAAAGTAATTGATAACATTTAACATAATGTGCCTTCCAAGCTGCCTCTGGTTCAAATTTCGGTTCTCGTATCAATATACTAAAACGATATAGAAAAACGCACAAATTTCAGAACCCATTATCAAGCTACTGTTAACGATAATTACAGTTTGAAAATAAGTAAAATGTATTTATGTATATATTATTCAGATTTTGTTAATGATAATAATCATAATGACAAAACCATTAATAAAACACGTTTAAATGCGTTTTCTAAAACTGTAAATGTTGCACTTATAGTTTTATAATGTAGTTTTGAAATTCACCCGGTGTTTCTATTTCATTTCAGCATATTTTGTACTGAGACTTCATATCGATCTATAAGGAGGTAATACCTATTCATGAGCTTTCAACAAAGGCAAAAGAAATACATATACTTTAAATACACGTCAAATTCATTCATTGGAATTTTCACACCAAAATCCTCTTTATTTTACTAATTACATGTTTTAAAAATAGCTATTTGCCAATCGTATTACAGTATAAAATGTGTTTGTCTAAAGACAGACCTCAGCTTATACCAACCAACATTCGACTAATAAATAAAATGCAGTATGTCCAATAAATAAGATCGTCTAGGATACGTTACTGCAGTTTATCCATATTTTTCTTTAGTTGAATTTTGTTCTTTGTTCTATATAAAATATGGTTTAGGATTTCCACGGCAAAAAAGAATACTACATAAAAATGCACAATAACTGGCAGGTTGACCAGCATGTTTTTAAAGAGGGTACAGTGACACTCTGAGACTTTTTTTAAAAAAAGAAGTCCTCAAATGCAAATAAATGCATTTGTTGAAATCCTAAAAAAGTCATTTTTTAACAACAGTCATACATTATTGTAGTATATTCTATGCCAACCTTTGCTCTACTCATCTGCAGTAAGAAATCACAACCACTATGAACCATTTTGAAACAATTTTACAACCAAATTACATAAGTCTTTATTTGAAACGTAAGAATCATGTAAAAGAAGGCGTTACTGTGTAGTGACACGTTATTGAGAATATAATAAAACATTGTATGAGTTAACATTTATTTAACTATAGCAAATATTCAAGCTCACATGTAAACAACAATGAGTTATTGTTAGATATCCAAATCTTGATTTCTAATGTTTGATTAAACTTTTCAGCAATGTAAGCACTGCGGTTGACCGTCGTGTTGCGATACGTAGGTGTGTCACTCCATTAATGACTTAGCAAAAGGCATCAGTAGATGCTTTCCCTTTGTTAGTAATATTACAGAGATTAAAAATGGAAGTATCATTGCTTCTTGGAATAGGTGTTAAGACGGCATTTCAATGAAATATGGTTCCCATTTCTGTTGATCAGTATGAAAAAAATAGTTGTTTAACGGTGACATTTAGCGGGAAACACCTCCGAAATCACATTTGCCTGGCTCTTGAATTATTGGAACTGGTATATGATGCGATACCTCTAGGCAGTGACAGATTTGTTGTACTAATTAACTTACTGACATACGTTCTTAATCAAGGGAAGTGTTCACTTGTCGAGTATTCAAATGTCAATAAATAAAAACGCAATACATAACATCATCTGATTTTGCCATTTCTCGTTCAATATGTAACGGTAGTTACACTGATTAATTCTGTTAAATTAATAGTCCCATAGTGAAATTAATTGCGCATACTGTCAGCTTGGAGAACACAATTAATTTTTGGCATGAGTAATTTCCAATACCTATACATAGGCAATGTGAACAATCAAGTGCGTGGTAACATGGAGCCGTTCTAAATAATACCTATACATAGGCAATGTGAACAATCAAGTGCGTGGTAACATGGAGCCGTTCTAAATAATACCTATACATAGGCAATGTGAACAATCAAGTGCGTGGTAACATGGAGCCGTTCTAAATAATACTTATACATAGGCAATGTGAACAATCAAGTGCGTGGTAACATGGAGCCGTTCTAAATAATACCTATACATAGGCAATGTGAACAATCAAGTGCGTGGTAACATGGAGCCGTTCTAAATAATACCTATACATAGGCAATGTAAACAATAAAGTGCGTGGTAACATGGAGCCGTTCTAAATAATACCTATACATAGGCAATGTAAACAATAAAGTGCGTGGTAACATGGAGCCGTTCTAAATAATACCTATACATAGGCAATGTGAACAATCAAGTGCGTGGTAACATGGAGCCGTTCTAAATAATACCTATACATAGGCAATGTGAACAATCAAGTGCGTGGTAACATGGAGCCGTTCTAAATAATACCTATACATAGGCAATGTGAACAATCAAGTGCGTGGTAACATGGAGCCGTTCTAAATAATACCTATACATAGGCAATGTAAACAATAAAGTGCGTGGTAACATGGAGCCGTTCTAAATAATACCTTTACATAGGCAATGTGAACAATAAAGTGCGTGGTAACATGGAGCCGTTCTAAATAACACCTATCAGGTTTTTCTGAGACACGAAGTATAAATAGAATAAGAGGTAATTACTGTATAACCCACTCATGCCGACTACATGACGTTGTACAAAAGAACACGTCACTGAGTATTTACAGTTTGCATCAATATGTTTCCACAACCTGAGCAAAGGGAAAACAGAAAATGATTTTATTGTTAGCTTAAACTGAATTATTTTACTTGGATTGTGAAACAAGTGCTTACAACTTAGACAAATCACGCTTGAAGTCTTCCTGGCTACTAAGCATATGCGGAAAAAATATCTTACTCAAGGACAATACACAGCCGTGGTGGAGGTTCAAAACCACGACCCTCCGATCTCAACTACTGGACCACACGTTCCACAAGCTTAAAGAACACTCAAACTGACCTTCAGTAGTCTGGGAAGCCTGAACCAAGGATTGACGCTCATGTTTATCAGATAAAATAAGTCTAACGGTAGCAGACACAAACAATCGAGCTGTGAAAGAGATACATCACATATGTGAATAAGCTTTTACACATAAGGAACCAAATAGTTAAAATGAATATATATATCAATAGACGATATTTTTTTACTACGGTAAATTCGCATAGAAAGAATCTGAAATATTACAAATATTATAATTAAAACATGAACTATAATTCAAAGGATGATATTAATCACTCTTAACAATAGTATCGTATTAGATTTTATAATGTGTTACACAAAATAGGAAAAAAGTAATCATAATGATATAAATTAAGTTATTAAAAGGGATTAATTGCTTATCCATAACGTATTTCCCCTCCTTTGATTGTGAAAAAATATACTTCTTATACTAATCATGCTCGAAGTGTTTCTGGGTAGAACCAATATTAAGCTTTTGAGGAAAAAAGTGTCTTCCTCAAGGACAACACATATAGCTGTGGCGGAGGATCGACTCCTAGAACTTTCGAACCCGAGTCCGTTGCTCTAAAATACAGCATTTTATATATTCACTACATTTATCATACTCTGTTAATTTAGGGACTTTTGGATAAATATAGTATTATTACTTTGTAAAATCATTATGTTTTTATATTAACAACGTAAATTGTTGGACAGCATGGTAATATAGATAGGTAAATTAAAATGTTTGCCTTACTTTAAAAATTAATTTCTTCATGTAGTTGGCCCTTGTACTTGTCCTGTGCGTCTATGTGACAATATAATTAAACAAAAACATCTTTAAAATGAAACGTCAATTGATACTCTAAATTCAATGTATAAGTATTAACAAGTATTAATATTTTCTCTTTATTTATTTTTGTTTTGCTTATCAAATTATCCAAATGCACTTCATTTCACGAATAGTACTACGAGTATGTTGTTCTGCTTCGGCCTTAACGTGACTGTTATGTCACAGCACTCTTAGAATTCAGAATTCTTAAAATTTGAATATCTTGGTCATATATGATATATTGATGCAGTTTAAGTATAGAAGTAATTACATATTTCATAAAATATGCACATTGGAGGATAAAACAACACAAACTCTCATCATGAATATCATTATTATTATTAAAGATGTAAAATTATATCTGAAACTAGTAAAGGTACCCTAAATATTATGGTTACCGCTAACGAAGCTTACTATTTTTATAAAAAAATAAATTCAAATTATTTTCTGTTATATTTGACGTGACCCATATTTTAACATTAGAAGTTGGTAACATATGCTAAAAACAGAATTAAAACTTTTCAAAAACAAGTTAGACCAGTTTATAAATATGAGATGACATTCACCACAGTATTGAGAGTATTATAATATCACCAGCGGTCATATACCAAACTTAACTACTTTTATTAATTAATGAACTATCAGTCAGTAAAAAAGTGTTTTAGAGGAGCATGTTTTGTAACTCTTTCTGATCATATAGGTTTGTTGTCGTTTCTTTCAATTCCTGTTGGTAAATACCGCAGATTACAGTTCTGCTGACAGACTTAGATTGGGACATTTTTGTAATGACTTTCTGCGAAATTTTACCTCTAACCAAATTCATTTTATTAATTATAGCATACACATATATAATGACGTCAACCGTCACTTAACCCGGTTAGTATAACTAAAACAATATTGTATATAGCATACTAAAAGAATAATGAAACCAAGGGTGAATTCAAGAGACACATTATCAATTCATTTAAAGCGCTGTTTTAGAATATGTATGCAAAGGTGATTCAAAAAAAGATGTTTTCAATTTGATCATTTTTATTGACACAACCGTTATTGAAATAAATTTACATACATATTTTAAAACGATTAATATCGCTCACACAAGTATAATTATATGTCTTGGACATTTCTCAACCCTTTCAGCATACTTAAAGATGACATTAACTCCTACAGAAACTCCAATCATCCAAATCGTCCAAAGGAATTGTCAGCTCACCTCTTTTAAACCCTGGTTTAGAAACGTTACCCTCATCTTGAAGAGCAAGATGTCGACAATGTAAATAAAGTCGCTAAGATAATCCAGCGTTAACCAGTATCTGACGTTGTCAGGGGTTTGGTACGGAAACACACCACGCAGGGGTATGGCCCAAGCGTTGTACATGAACGCCAATGTTACAATGAATAACCAAAGTAAGTACAGCTTACCTGAAAATAAAATAACAAAGATTGTGATACTATAAATAACCAAAGTAAGCACAGCTTACCTGAAAATAAAATAATCAAGATGGTATTATTATAAGTTGTAGTAGTTGTTGTTTTATTGGTGTTTAGCGTCGCTTTCAACATTTTGAACGCTGAAGCATTATGCCGCAGACACATGCTGTGATACCCCACCCAGTCACATTACACTGACACCTGGGCGACCGGACATTTAACTACCCTCTAAATGCTGAACGCCCAGCGAGGAAGCTATT
Source organism: Panopea generosa (assembly GCA_029582155.1). NCBI lineage: Eukaryota > Metazoa > Mollusca > Bivalvia > Adapedonta > Hiatellidae > Panopea > Panopea generosa. Next base: position 2,874,837 of record CM055900.1, read on the forward strand.
AGTACCATTTTCAATCTTTGGATTGTGCCAGCCATGGATCGAACCAATGCGAGGCATATGCTCTACACCTAGACCATCGCTGCGATATACTGTTATTTTAAATGATATTGTCATAACACCAAAAACACTGGCACGATATTAAGTTAACTTTATGTCAGCAACAAATTAATTGGTATAATTAGCTAAACTAAAGTGATTCTTATTATGTCTGAGTTTAATAAGTTTATTTTGAAAAGTGCTTATATTTAATAAGGTTAATTCCTATCATTAACTTCCATACATGAAATTTGGTTATCCCATTTTCATATATCAAAATTTATAAAATAAACATGGTAACCGTCAAACTATATATATCTTTGTTGGTCCAGTTCTGCATATGTTTATAAATACAGCAGAATTTTGTTGGCTCGAACACAAATGGCTGGAACACGACATGTAGCGCGAACCACATATATGGTCCTGGCAGAATATCTATTTCGATGTAGATACATGTACAATATGTATGGTATGCTATTGAACAATACTTGGCTCGAACAACACTTAACTCGAACTATTTTCCCAGTCCCGTCCGGTTCGAACCATCGAAGTTTTACTGTATATATATCAATATCACAATATGCATGTCTACGAAATTGGATTTAGAAAGAACTAAAAACGTGTCATCTTTCTCGTTAAAATAAGCCGGACTATCATTAAAGTATAACTGGTATGTACGTACGTTGGTTTTGACGTATGCATTTCACGTAATCTACTTGACTTTATCTCCTGTCAATTATATTGAAAACATATTAACTGATTATAACAGGCAACGGTTGAATACGTCACTTACTCTATGGAACATCTACGGTAGTGATTCAATTTTCTCTTTTTCGTTGTCACACTTTACAGCACGCCTGTGCATTTTGACAGAAATAAAGAACAATTATCACATGTTTCACTGTAAGACGTTATGCATCTACGTGGCAAATGATATAGTGAGAGAACCAGTAGAAAGACGTATATTTAAAACGGTACTAAATTAAACAATACATGTCCAACAAGTGACCAAGCATTCAAATATCACAACAGCGTTATTAGTACAACCAGAAATAATACATGGCATATTAAAATAAAATACGCTTTAATGTATATAGCAGAAACCTTTAATAAACCATAAATGTGCAACGATAACATTACAAAGCCATTGTCATACTCGACATTTCATTCCCATTATTTTGTATTTTTTTAACACTACCACAAGTGCAAACGGTATTATGTACGTAATTTACTTAACCACGTGTATTGACCAGGAAAATATTCCAATCCCATTGTCATAAGTGACATTTCAATCACATTATTTGTATTTCATTGACCTCTACAAAAGTTTTATAAACATAACTTACTTTGTGGTTCTATTACGTGCGGGAACTTCAGTTTGCGTATCCATCTTGGAATCTTAAACTTTTTTGTTTTGTGATACTCTTCTTCCTCCCGTATGCGCACGATCTCTGATATAGTGTCGCCCTCTGGTGGCTCCGGGAAAAACGAATCTAAACGATGCCGCACCTGTGGCTCAGCTGAAATCGCTGCGAAGACAAAAATTCCATACAATAGAGATGTACATTTAACTCCAAAAGAAACATTACACTTTTCCCTAAATAGCTATTACATTCCATATCCAATACAATTACACTGATGCTGCATTATCAACTGGGAATCAATTTCTACTATTTAATGGGGAATGTGTGTACATGTACGGAAGAATATTACGAAACATACGATTCGCCAGCATTCGGCCTATCATGAATTGAACGTGGTAAAGTATTGAACTTATGGTTAAAACTCATCTTCAGTATAAAATAATCACAAATCATCGAGCAATATCTAGGATATGCTGAATGACCATCATTCGAAGCAGTAAACGTCTTGTGCAATGCATAGTAGCCCGCGTTGGCCATACGCAATATTTACTGTGAAAATAGAATATTTGGGTAGTTAATTTAAGATTAAATAAGTCAAAACGCCTTCAATGATTTTTTATGGTTTGACATTTTTATTTAAAATGAATTGACCTTATGTGTAAATATTCATGTATTTGCTTACATACAAGTGAAACAAAAAGTGTAAGGTTTCTTTAGGAGCTGTTTTTAAATAAAGAATCAGCGTTCTGAATGGAGATAAAGTGTCTATTTAAGAAGGGACAGGTTTGAACATAGTTGCATAATTTCATCTTCTTGCAAATAACTATGTTGCTTTCCCCCAATAATCGACAAATACATTTAATATAAAACGTATTTTTATCAATAAAAATATACAATAAAATAGGTTTAAATTTCTACTATTCATCGATATGTATAATTATGTATGAAATGTTTCATTTATAAAAAGAGAAAATAAACGTTTAAACGTTAGAATGGTTATAGCTATATACATTTGACTTGTTTTATACTGGTTATTTCAGATTCGTCACCAGTCATTTTCTCACCCTCATCCTTTTACCATAAAAACACTGACTAGGTTCCAAAGAAAAGTGTCAAGTTATAATTTTCATAAATTCTTTAAGTACAATATAAAATCAAACATTTTTAATTATACAAATCTATATATTATGATCTTTCTTTCACGTTTGTGATATATATATGAGCAGTTAATCTCTCATAATGCAAATCCGAACAAATCGTGTTGACTGCGGAAACGGCTAAAGCTCCTTTCGCTAACAGACCCGTAAACTAATTTAGATTAGATTTAATCATAATTAAACACTCTTGCCAATTGTATATTCATCAGACTTCAATCGATTAACACGGTCTCCACAACTGCCAAACGCTTATGTTCAAGGGCTAACTGATAGTCGTACCCGAGTATAAATGATACGAACACGTGTTTTATTTTAAGTGTTTCTGTGTACTTCGAAATGTTACTAGTTCTAGTGATTTATGACATGTTCATGAGTTAAAAGATGTGTTTTATGAATGTTTAGCGTCTCTTTTATGACATCGGTGGTAGTAAACGAAACCACTCTTTCTTGGAATTCAGGGATGTTAACAAGTACTCGAAACACCCATCTCCACAAGTGACTGGTAATTTTCCCACTTGAATCAGCGGAGAGAGACGAAAGACAATGGAACGCATATGTTGAATATCAATATTAACCATCAAAGAGACTGTGACCGGACTGTGATTTAAACTCTTGACCCTTGGACTGATGATCGGTCGCGCTACCGACTAAGCCCGGACCTGGCGACAATTAGAATCAATATTCAACATAGCCCCTTCGAACTACATTAATTGAGTGCTTAGAATCCATAAATAATAGCACACAACATCGTCTAAGGGTATCAGAATGAGTGCAATTTAAAACAATACTACTATAATTAATAAGAAGTTCCTCTTTTATATAATTTGTTCTTAAGCTGTTATTTATTATGCAACATCTTTGAGTTTTATATATTCGATCCACGTTGAATGAAGTCGAAGATCCCTGAAGACGAGAAATAATAATGCCACATTGTGAACCTAATTCTTTCAAGGAGGAAGTTATAAAATAATTATGCAAATGAAGTGTTATTCTCCCGCTTGTTCGTTCTTCTCCATTCAATGAATATTTATATGCAAATGATGATTGAGTCTCTCAACACTAGTCTCACTCAATTCAATAATACACAGATGACGCGTTCGACATCCGCAAGCACAGCGTTGCTTATATTTTAGTTAGCTCTATAAACTCTAGCTAAAATGAGCTTGATTTAAAAGAAAACCGTCATAACACGTGTTTTAACAAATGAAGTTTAATCATCAGTTGAATGTCCTGACCATCTGATTGGATAAAAAATTCGTTTGAACACTAAATACACTCTTAAAGCCCCCAACTGCTATATCAATGCTGCAAGATGGCTCTGGGGCAGGTGTCATATAATTCAGTACATGGTTCAAATCAGAAAACCCTTTTTTCAAATTTTCACAGTCATGAATGTATTGTTTTTGTTTTAATGATGCATACTACTAGATTATTGTTAATACATTTAATTGGCAAAAACAAAATTCAAGAAAGTGTTTGGTATATACAGTTTGAACATTTTTCAACTGCCAAAAAAATTATTAAAATTTGAGAAAGATGCACTTGTTACACATGGATCTGTGCTAATTCGCCATCAGCAGAATGCCTAGTGTAGCGTTGAAATGTGATAGTCTCCTCTTACAAATATTTCCTTCACTGGTTTAAGCTGTTTAAGCCCCATTTCTCAGAGTTTGGTATGCAATGTTTAAATTTTAAAGTTCAATATTTATAGTTTAGTGGCGATTTTACCTGACAACGCATCGGAGCCATACTCCGACAATGACGAAGGACTCGGCGGTTGAATAGTCGTCTCTTTCATCTTTTCTGTGCGACTCGAGAAGGCTCGAACCAGATAGCGAAGGTGGTCACTTAGACTGCTGCTCACGTTGGATATGCTAAGTGAATTAGATCTTTAAGTGTAAGGAAACAAAACAATAGGGTTAATATTTAAAGCTAAAAAGCTTAAAAGGCCACATGCGTGGAAGTGTGCAAGTATTAAACTAAACAAAACTCGCTGCGTCTTAGTAATATTTAAGTAAAACAACATCTAGAAAACACATATAAGGTAATAGCTAGAATTCCCACAGTGACTGTAAATCAAAGTTCACAAAAACATATTTCAATACAAAGACTATATCCGCTCTTATAATTCACCATTAAAGGAAATTTGACTAAATTGTTTGTTGTTTCAATAGAAAGTACAGTGACACCCCCTAGGTCGTTGTTTAATTAATTCATCATATTATTTAAAAATCCTCCGTCTATTGAAATCCAATCTATATTACATTTTAACTCCAGTGATATCTTATTGTGACGTATGCTAAACAAGTCTTTGATCTATTCATCTGAGGCAGCAAGAAATCACACTTTCTATTAACCATTTTTTAAAAAAAACCTACTTATTTAGTATATTTTAGTGCAAGAATTGTAAAACCGTCACTAAAAAGGGACGCAACTCTGTATAGAGGCGTAAAATGCGTTCCATGGTCAACTTTTTGACGACCATTGATGAAAATCACACATTTGTTAATTATCAAATGTATACATGTATATTAAAAATTATGCTATTAATAACATGGGCACATAAACATGCTTTACAGAAACATAAATATTGTTTGTACCAAACTACTATATTCGTGCATGACAAATTAAGATTTCTACGCATTATACACTCTTTCAAACAAACAGTAACAATTAAACATTTGATAATGTAATATATCCTTAATATGTAATTTAAAATTATGCAATACGTAAGGAAACGCGTAGTAGGAAAAATAACGTGAAATCACAAGTATTTTAGAATAGGACTCAATTATTATACATGAAAAAAACTTTAACTATTATAATGGCAATGGCGACTTTTAATTAAACAGATGTTCAAATATTGCATTGAGTTTCTCTTATTTATCATAAAACATTAAAAGGTAGAAGGGTGAAAATATAGTACAAGATAGCGGTGATGGATGGCGCAATAAACTAAGGAGTATAATTAATACAAAACTGAATACAAGACAGAGCTTTGCATTAACTTCCCATGGTCTTGTACTCAAAGTAATGCATATGCAAACCTGCTGTCATAAGGATAGACTGAATACAAGACAGAGCTTTGCATTAACTTCCCATGGTCTTGTATTCAAAATAATGCATATGCAAACCTGCTGTCATAAGGATAGAGACCGGTCAATACGAGAATTATCTGATAGAACTTTTTTCTGTTGTGTAATAGAGGACGAAGGATATGTTTGTTTAGAGAATCATTATATAGTGAACTGAGACGCCAAAATAAATTATGAGAGTTTGGGATAGAAGTTGTAAAAGTGATATGGAAATTCTTTAGAGAATATTTAGATACGTCGAAACAAATTGTACAAATATTTTTTAATATACAAAGAGTGGCGATAAAATATATCTAACGATTTATTTGTAATATTTTACTCGTTCTGATTTATTTGATAATATGTAAATGCAGTGCTACTGAAATTATTTCAGTTTGATGTGTCTATATAGTAAAATAGTTTGAACGTAATATAAAGTTCTTAAAGAGTTTAAACTTATTTATTTTACTTCGATTGTGAAACAAGTTCTTACAAAACTTAGACAAATCACGTTTCCAGGGTAGCACCGGTACTAAGCATTTGCTGGAAAGTGTCTTGTTCGAGGAAATAAAGTTCTAACATATGTATGGTATTTAAGGATCTCACGTTTTATTAATTACATAACATATAGATATGTGTATATTGATTAAATTTCATAGAAGTCTTATTTAAACATAAAATACGGTTCCTATATATAGATAATATTTTATAGAAATAAATGTTAATATTTTATAGAATCTATTTTAAAACATAAGATAAAATTCCTATATATTGATACTTCTATAATAAGATATGAATAAAAATGGCATCTATCAGCACGACACTGAAATTGTATTGTTTTGCAGAACTGACATTGTGCATATTTGTGCAGTTAGTAATATGTATTGGTTATCGTAATTCGACTTGTTTATACAAATAAGCAACAAACTAAAACATAATATTGGAATCACGCTTGCTATAAATACTATACTACGTCTCACACCACTATTTCATTTCCAATAGGGCTCCATTGTAACATTTATGTCCAAAACAGAGTGAAAAATTAAATTCTGCAGCATGTGTCTGGGCTCAAATTCGTCACTGGTTCAAGATATGCAATTATGAAGGGAAAAAAAAGTATACCTTGACCAGGTTTTTTTTTTGTTTTTTAAATTCAATGCTTTTGCGAGACCTATCAATTTCCAGAGTAATAATATGTCAACTATTCGCCCTAGATGCGGTTCGAACCAATAATTCCAAAATGACACAGAATTGTCCAGAAAGCTGGTATCAGCATAAAATTTTCATTGGCGATTTCTTAAATACTGACTATTTAACTCATGCTAGCAAAAAACAAAACATTGCAGTACAAAGCCCTAAAAAAGAAGATAAAGAAAACTAAAGTTTTATTTCTACCTCCTTCATCTGTAAGTCCGGAGTACTAAAGGGAGATAATAGTGGTGTGACTACTACTACACGTCTCACACCACTATTACATTTCCCATAGGACTCCAGTGTAACATTTATGTCCTAATCACAGTTAAAAATAAAATCTGCAGCATGTGTCGGGGCTCAAATTCTTCCCTGGTTCAAGATACGCAATTATACAGAAAAATGCATACCTTGACCAGGTTATTTTAAATTCATTGGTCTTTTGATATCCACCAATTTCCAGAGTAATAATGTGTCAACTATTCGCCCACGATGCGGTTTGAATCAACAATTTTGAAATGACACAGATTTGACCAGGAATCTGACATCGACATCAACTTTTCAGTGGTCATTTCTAAGATATTGACCATTTAACACATGGTAGCAAAATAAATAAACTTCTGTAATACAAAACCCTGAAAAAAAGAAGAAAAAAAAAGATAACTAAAGTTTTTTTCTACCTCCTTAATCTGTCCGGAGTACTCAAGGGAGATAACAGTGATGTGAGTCCAACATATTTGTTGATATATTTTTAACAATAAAACAATTTAATAATTTAATTTTCTATGTAACTTACACCTATTTATTCAATAACATGCATTTGTATTGTCAGTATTATAGCCAAACCAGTATTTTTCTAATGTTATACACATATATGTTTTGCTTCTTTCAAATATTTGCAGTAAAAAAAAAATATCAAATAGGCCCTTCACACACTGTAATTCAAAAAGATAGAAAAATGATGCTACAGTATTCGTCAATTTTGCTACTTTAATGTTAAAAAGAAAGATATTTTGTATCAGAGCTAACTAGTTGGACGTATTAACTGAAATATGTCTTAAAGGGAGTATTTCCTGATTTTTCTGAATTTTAGAATTAGCTAAAACATTGTTTTCAAATATATCATGCCTTTATACTCTTATTGACTCCGTATTGCCAAGAGGATATCTATCTTAACATGCCAAATAGTATATTGAAAAGGGTTTTCTAACTTTGGCTACTTGCCTAGGTTAGACTAAAATAGATTTCCCACTTTAAGTTGCAGCATATTTTGTGACGTATTAAATGAATCACGTGAATTCATTTTGATTTTAATTTGAGCCGTTACACAAGTTTACATGTTGTTATAATAGTTTATCTTAGAAAGATTTCGAATTACGATACAAATGTCGTCAATCGTATTTAAGTGTTGTCTATTTTTAGAATGGGGATTTTGATTGAAGTTAACCACTTCAATTAAGATATAAATTTTGTCATGTTTTGGTGGATTTGACAAACCAAACCATTGGGATTTTATTTATTAATGATAACTGGAATAACGCTTTGTATCAATTTTGAAAATAATTTTATCATTTAGACATTTACAGTGGTTTTTTTTATATACTCCCTTTAAATTATTATCATAATTAATACGGTCAGGAAAACAGCATTGATAATGGAAATTTAAATGGAATTTTGATATAATGGAATCTTATTTATCAAAATTTAAAACCTATGGTCAAATTCTACACGTACCAAGTGTAAAACTATTCTTTTTTAAGAAGTTTTTATCTTTATTATTTCAACCAGTCATTTGGTTCAAAGATTTAATATGTGGATTTGCTAGTAGTTGTATGTACTGTTAGACACAGTTCATTACATCTTGTATTAACTATAACAACTCAATTTGATTCTGATAAGTAAAATTCCTTTTACAGCGCTTATATATTTTGAATTAAACGTCATACAATCGTAAATTTCAAAGGATAGAGATTCATATTTCTTCGCTATTGAATGATCTCAATTGAAAAGTGTCTATCAAATATCGATGAAATAACAGTGAGTTGCAAAATAAATCCTTTACTGACATGCTGGGCACACGTAGTCTTACCGTGAATAATCACTAATGCCAGCATCTGATGATCTCCGAGATGTTCCGATTTTAATAAGTTCGCTCCAGGCAGAGTTCGTACTAAGCATACCAGGACTGGCTGGGGGAATATGTCCATCAATCGTGTTTTCAGAGTATCCCGGTTTGTTACTAGAGCCATCGTAAACCTGGTCGCCATTACGAATTTCTGAAGAGAGAACACAATATTTAAATAGAAAGCATGACATGGTTGATTTAACTATATCCATTGGTGGTGATTTATTTTTACTTATTCCGTTGATGAAGTTTAAATCAAGCCTAATTCATTGGTTGGTACATTTATTTACTGGTGCATTGATTTATTTATCGATGCATTGACGTATTAATTGATGCAGTGACATTTTTTCATTGATGCATTGGTGTTTTTATTGATATATTGGTGTATTTATTGGTGCATTGACATTTAATTGATTATGCATTGCTTTACTTATTTATGCAATGAACTATTTATTGATGCATTGGTGTTTTTATTGATGCTTTGATTTATTTAGACTGGATAGTGAAAATACTAAATATAGGATCAGCATACTGTTTATTTCATACGATCAATTTGATCTCTGCTATTACTATTGTATGTCACATACATCACGAATAATACCACAGACCTTGACGTTTTTCACCAAGACCTAACTATATAAGACATATTTTTATTATTTTGTTATTAATATTACTAGTATTATAAAAGTATTATTTTAATACGTTTTAATAATTATTTGATTTGATTAAAGTTAAGTGTTTCCTTACAACTTTTGACGTTTATATTCGAGATACCAAACTCGAGAATCGTCGGAAAACTTGGGAGTAACAAAATAAATGTATAAGAGACATGCGTCAGTTACACAAATAGAATATAGAAGCTGGCCGCATGTTTAGTATATAGCGTAAGGCCCGAGTTTCTTTCGATTATGCATATAGCTTGAGTCTACATACTTCATTGTAATCGGTTTATATAGAGGTAATTAAATATTCAACACCCCGAACGCCACTAGCACTGGTTTTAGAAATAATCTTGTTTCTAGCCTCTCTGAATAAGCTTCATAACCAAAATGAAACAAGAATAAGTGACCAGGTTAAGTAAAACAAATGAAACACAGGAAGATGACTACAATATAACTGGATAAAAAAGAGGTGTTCACGCTAGTTTTTTTAATAAATTCAAATTTGAATTGAAAATTAAAAACATTAAAAACACACGACGTTTGCCTAAAATTTTAAACGATGTCGTATTTTACGTTAGTATTCTATGGCGTTCTTTTGAAGTCGTATGAAATCACAGTTAAACGTCGTGTTTCATTTTAATTTAAATTCAAATGTTTGTATTTTAGTAAAAATTAATAACAATTTAACATATGTGAAATTCAAGAACTTGTACCAGAGCTTTTTAGCGCAATCAGTCGTGAATGTTCTTTTTCTAAAATTTGCCAGATGTCAATAACTCCTATAAGAGCGCCGAGAACTTCCTTAAATATGAGTATCCACTTATGTACTGAAATGATAGCGCAATCATATTCACAGCTGGAGAATATGTATGTGAAGGTATTTCAATAATGAGTTTTATCATTATGACAAAAATCATTTATTAAATAAACTACCTCAGCCTACATCACTAAAACTCGACAAAGTTTTTCATAGTCGATTTATTATGGAAAACCATACATGGTGAAGAACGACATGATAGGAGGTAATTACCCTGGCTCCATTAGTTACTATCGATTGGTAATATGAGGTTAAGTTGGCCAAACCAGCACATTTTAATAACTATTTACCCAATACGATAGTAACCTTTATACGCTAAAGATCTGCTGCGAATACTAACTGTGCTTAGGTCTTACATGTAACTAACAATGTTAAACTCTAGTTGCTTATCGATTTTGTACAAGAGGAGACAGCATAGTATGGTTGCAAGTATCAGTATACTGACAGTCGTACATACTCGGCCATTTCCATCATTCTGTATTACGCATCATTGTAGGTGATTTTGGAGTGTAAGGGTGCAGATTACTAACTGTATATTGCTCAAGCCAAATGAAAGGGATGGAAATTCACAGAATGGGAAAAAAAGTGTACGTGCTTGCTTAATGCAGCTCTAAAATATCCAACCAAATCACTATGCAGCTTGGTTTGTAAATTGAAATCAATATATACATGATACCGTGTTGTGCGAACATAAAATGACTAAGTAATATATAGTCGATTAAATTATATCATAATGTGAGTAGATGGTATAAATATATCACTAGTTAACTAACACAAACATAACATGACTATTTCATACTACCCTTTCGTAATTTAATCAAACATTCCCGCAGCAAAAGGTGGGCAGCAACACACAATTCTATAACCCTCCTTATATATTTGAGTTTAATAAAGCTTGAGGTTTTAAGACACATCAGCTTTATACAAAACTGCTTTATTTGTGTATGATATAACCCCAATGATATTTCAAAGATTATTTTCCACTGCAGATCAGACATGATGTAAACAAATAAGCTTGTATGCAAAAAAAGCTTGGGGTCCTCGCTCTGTGTGTTCTGATGATATTTTACTTTGACAGCTTATCATATTTAAAAGCGGAACATTGCCCAAAGTCTGTACAGAACTTTTTCTAGTATTTGTTCAGCGGACTTTAGGAAATGCTATAGTGAACTGCAACCAAAAAAGGTTTTAGATGAAACAAAAATAACAAGGAGTACGCTGATTGGTCAGTTGCTCCAACCTTAGTTAACTGACGTCACACTGTAATACGCATTAGAGTGCTTTGAATTGTAGACAGGCATGACGTCCCTTTCTATGTGTAATGGTTGTTACATTTGAACAGCGACCTATGGAAAATAAATTAGTATACTGTGACCAAAGACGGTTTCGGAGACAACATATCTACACAAGAACGTTTGACTCAGCAGACATCATCATGTGATTTTACAATACGAAATAAAAACATTAAGAAAAATAAAACCTACACGCCCAACAAAAAACATGGTATTCAAAGAATTAACGTCTCACTATACAGTAACGCCCCCTTTTCCCCACAGTAACATGATTCTTACGCTTAAACAAGTCCAATGTAATTTGGTTTTGAAATATTTTCAAAATGGTTCATAATGGCATAGCATAAACTGCAAAAAGAAATCACTGCTGTTAAAAACGTGACTGTTATAGGATTTCATCATATGCATGTATCTATGAGCATATGAGGACTTCTTTTTAAAAGAGAATCTTAGGGTACATTGTACCTTGTTTAAAAAAAACGAGCTGGACAGCCTACCAGTTAATGTACATTTGTATGTGGATATATATTCCTGCCATGAAAGAAAAATACTTTAAAAAAACTGTTCCTGTAACGTGGAAATCCTAGAGCTTATCTGATAAAGAACAAAGAATAAAATCAAACTGTATAGTGTAAAAACACTTTATAGTGTATAGTGTAAAAACTGTCAAGTGTAAAACACTTTATAGTGTATAGTGTAAAAACTGAATAGTGTAAAAACACTTTATAGTGTATAGTGTAAAAATTGTAAAGTGTAAAAACACTTTATAGTGTATAGTGTAAAACTGTTTAGTGTAAAAACACTTTATAGTGTATAGTGTAAAAACACTTTATAGTGTATAGTGTAAAAACACTTTATAGTGTATAGTGTAAAAACTGTAAAGTGTAAAAACACTTTATAGTGTATAGTGTAAAACTGTTTAGTGTAAAAACACTTTATAGTGTAAAGTTTAAAAACTTTAAAGTGTAAATACTGTATAGTGTATAGTGTAAAAACTGTATAGTGTAAAAACTGTATAGTGTAAAAACACTTTATAGTGTATAGTGTAAAAACTGTATAGTGTAAAAACACTTTATAATGTATAGTGTAAAAATTGTATAGTGTAAAAACACTTAAATAAAGCTTCCACACAGCACAACCGACGTCAATACAACAATATAATTGAGATTTTAGAAATTTATAAAAAGAAAAACATTATGTCATGCCACGTATGTATTACGTATGTAGCATTGTACTTGATATCCTCTTGAACAAATATGTTGTGTTTTTTTATATATTTTGTTTCTTGAAATTATGCAAAAATGTTTACAATATACTGTAAACTGGACCCAGCTCTCTCAGCTATAGGGACCGTCACATAGCATTAGCAGGAGCACGCTTATTAGCTAGATCTAGCAATATTAGGATCAAGAGTGGTGGTTAGTTATTTCTATGATAGACCTTATCAATATGAGATTAAATTTCAAAGTTCGAGGCTTTTTCCACCATTTTACCTTTATAGTGTTACATGGTGCACAAAGAAAATATCTATCAGCCATAGTTCACATGGTTATGTATTATCCCAGCTATTTCATTGGACGATAACAGATCTGAATTGCGATAAAATTGAATAAAAGATATAATAATAGCGTAACCTAAACATAGCTCAAATGACCGATTATATATCTGAGACAAACACATGCAGTTGTCTGATTTGCATATTTAGATAAGGAAAATCTCAGTTATTTGACTTGATTATTTGAGTTGATGGCTTTGGCTCATTCAAACTCGAACAAGGAACCTCTGACGTGAGCAATAAGCTCTCTATCCACTAAAGTAGGCACTGTCTTGATAACTTGAAAACGTATTCAACGAGATGCTAAACACTATCAAGTACACTACAAAATAAATATTGTTTCTTTCTAATAAAGAAAAGTTGTATTTCTTAAAAAGAAGATGTTAGGTGTTAAAAAGAAGTCATTGGTTCACGTGTAACAAAACTGAAACACCGATTTCTTGATTTAAGTCGTTCAAGGTTATCAATGAATTACACAAAAGCGAACAATGTGCTCGTAAAATTAATATTGTGATAACATATATATATATATCGGTACAATTTCTTAACAAGTATTTCTTCACGTCTTTTGCGAACTGAGACACAGTATTTAACATTTCTTGTCTATATTTAGCACATTATAAGTAAATATAAGTATCTATTAGCATATTTAAATTCATAATTTTAATCGACTATTAGTATAAAACAACATCAAAACATTTTTTAGTTCAATGTAATTAAGAAAATCTTACGTTTTTTCGTTTGACCATGCCGCCAATTTGCCTTCATAGCGTTCATTCTCCTTGAATATATACATTAAACGCAAATTTTCATTTTTAACTCACACTTTACTTGTAGCTATATTTTTAAACCTCATATTTTGGTGCCAAGTAACATATTGGTGGGGTAAAATGAATTCTTTGTAATCACCATCAACAAAATCGGAATTAAATTGCAGTGTATAATGTATGTATATAATAAATTGACCAGTCATCATTCACAATATGTCATTTGTTAGTTGTGAATCAAAATAAAACATCATGTAATAACGACTAGAAAAGTATACGCATACATGCACGTTAAAACATTTAAACTGTATATAGAATATAAATACTGTATATGTAATAATGACTCAAGAAAAGTTCATCAGATATGTGCATCAATATTTGCTATACAAAACAAAATTGTTAATATCAAATTACAAAAAGTCCAACAAGAACCCGAATAATAAAACATAATTGTCTTTCATTTCCAATAGTGCGATGATAAAATCCATAAAACAAACAAAACACACAGTAGAAATGTAATTTCGAGAACAAGTTTATCCCATATGGGAAAACGTCTCAAATACTAGCACATTTATTATTTACTTATTTATCATGATAAATCCGTTTCACGAAATATAACGGATAACAATGAACTATCAGACAGACATTCCAGACAAGTTCAAAAGAATTTACAAATCAAAACATTCTCCTCCGTCTGAGTTATCTAAATGACAATATAGTAAAAACAACGTCAACGGAACCAAATGAATATACGGAAACACCAGATCATACATCAGATAATTCCGATTGTTTCTGACAAACCATAACCACGCATATATAAATCAATAGATTGTAATCTAAAGGGCAAGCTCGTATGTTAAAAGTTATAACTGGATCGAGTTGCTTGTTGAATGCTTTCTTTTTCTTGGAAAAAGTCAAAATAAAACAAAAAATATTTGATCTATTTGAGAACACGACTAATCAATTAACAGAGATATGATAAGTAAACAGACATGGCGGATTAGATTACAGGTTATTGATGGTTTTTTTTATTACAGATGTCCATATAAGAATCATGCAATCTCAAAAAGCAACGGTCATGTTATTTAGAATAAAGTTTTACATTTATCATATGCATGAAAGTGCAATCAAAATGACAGCGTGTACTTTAAGTATCTATCACGTCATCAAGGATAGTTTTAATTAGCTCGGTTGTAATATGTATCACTCTGAGAAGGCAAATTGCTAACTTTTATTGTTACCTCTAAACTATTATAGTTTAACACTTTTTGTATAGGTAACATGTAAATAGACAGGATAAAATTTCAATATGCTGATTTAATATCTAGGTATTTTTATTGGGGCCTATTGTTGGAACATTTGGCCAATATTTTCGACCCAGACCATGACAACAAGTATGAGAGTTCACAGGAAACTACAGGAGAAGTTGCAGATCTTCTAAACAAAACAATCATGGATATAACATATCGGCACTTGATATGCACACTGTCCATATTCTGGGCAAATTTCAACAAGGTAAGACCTGACCTGTCATCATGAAGTTTATACAAAGACAGGTTAATCACAATGTCATGAGAAAAATATATATAGCATAAGCATTCGCAGTATATATTGAATCGATGAAGTAAGATTATACATAATGAATTCGTATAATTATTAAGAACATAAAGAGTATAAACATAGAATTATCGGGTATAGTACTTTTTAATCGTTATGGAAATTTCATCTAACCTTAAATCTTTTTTGGAAGCAAATTAAAAATAATTTCGAATTTGTAATAAGATAATATGTTTATCAGATGAATATTAATTTCGTTTTTATTTAGAAAGGGACTTGACCCTGGTAAGGAATGCAAAGGCATTCCTTTTGGCATGTTTGTGATCATATTTTCAAAGATATATAGCTAATTATATGCTATTTTCATCCACCTTTGTCTGTATGACTTCAAACATATTCTCGGAAATATATACATATGTATCCATATGTATTTTATAAGGTTAGATTATCCCAGTATATGCAAAATAGATTAAAAGAGAACATATATGACCATAATATGAATAGCAAATAAAACAAATTATGTATATATGTATCCATACGTGTTTCATAAGATTACTTACAATATTGAAATTAGCGTGGCGCAAATACAATATATTGTTTTACAGTTAAATGTTTAAATACATTTTACATTAAGTTCCATATATAGGAAATACATGGCTATATATTCATATGATTCAATGGGTAATCATAAGTAAAAAACGATATCAAAATTGGCTTGTGCACAAGTACCTTTAATTGCAGATAATGTGATGCAAAAACTGCTTGAACATGTCTTGTTATCTTATACACTAGTTCTATGTTGAAGCAAGGTAAGTGAAATTGTACATGTAGTAATATGTGGGTAGATTAACCTAAAAGACACAGATAATAATAAGAATACTATTATTATCATTCCGTAAATGCGCAATTAACAGGTAATCTTTTTATTTTGAATATACAATATACATTAATTCAATAAAAATGGACACTTGTTGAATATACGATTAATTTTGTTTTTATATAAAGTTCTCGGATTTAACACGAAACAAAAAAAACCAGCAACAACATTCAACAAAGAACCAAACTGACATGCATTTCAATAAAGCAACTGTTGCGAGACTGACAATCGCGCTTTGCAAAATTATATTGGAAATCCATGTTAAAACTTTTCCAATCGAACATTTAACAGGAAGATGAAAGTGAACTATGCTGTTGTTAATATTATAGACATATGTTTAAAGCTCGATCCATTGCTCTGATGCATTAACTTTATCACGGAACATCATGTTGAAATATCAACTGTCAAGAGCTTTATTCAATAGGAATGAATTAATTGAATTTTACCACGCCGTCTCACAAATGTTTAAAAAAATTTCCAATATGCGTCGAAGCATTCAAAGGATACGGCATCTACGACGGCAAACACTCATCTGATACATCGAATAGTCACCTTAATTAAAACAAGTAACCATCACTTTAATTAAAGCAAGTAACCATCATTATAATTAGAGCAAGTAACCATTAATATAATTAGAGCAAGTAACCGTCACTATAATTAGAGCAAGTTACCGTCATTGTAATTAATGCAAGTAGCCATCACTATAATTAGAGCAAGTTACCATCACTGTAATTAATGCAAGTAACCATCACTTTAATTAGAGCAAGAAACCATCACTGTAATTAGAGCAAGTAACTATCACTGTAATTAAAGCAAGTAACAATCATTGATTTCAAACACGTAACCATTGTGTAATAAGAACAAATGAAAAATAATTGGAGCAAGCGAACATCACCTTAATTAGAACAAATAAACATCACCATTATGAGAACAAGAGAGCATCACCATAATTAGAACAAATAAACATCACCATAATGAGAACTAGAGAGCATTACCATTATTAGAACAAAGTAACAAAACAAAGTACCAAGCTTACATGTATTACAATCAAGCAACCGTTGCGATACTGACAAATGCACTTTGCAAAATTATATTAGAAATCCATGTTAAAACTTCTTCAATCGAACATGTAATAGGAAGATGAAAGTCAACACTGCTGTCATAAATATTGTAGACAGATGTTTAAAGCTCAACCCATTGCTCTGATGCATTAACTTTATCACGAACATCATGTTCAAATATCAGTCGTCGAGAGCTTTATCAAAGCTCATATTTGAATTTAAATGGAAAAACAACTTTATAGCATTGAGCAGTTAGTTTTTCCAGATTTTATCGATGAAACCATGACAGCTTAATACATCTAACCTAATGGATTGCAATAAAAATCTAGTAATTCAGCAATATCGCATTTGTACCAAACCTATAAAATAACGTTCGATTTATAATTGAAGTATGTGTTTAGGCTAACAAATCATATCAGTAAAGTTCGATTTAAATAGGAAAGAATGAAAACTTTAACACGCCATCTCTAAAATGTATAAAAAGTACATATCTAACAGGAGCACTCAAAGGATACGATATATCTGATACATTCTATAATCACCATAATTAAAACAAGTAACCATCACTATAATAAGAACAAGTGAACATGGCAATAATTAGAATAAATGAACATCAATTTAGTTTGAACAAATGAACATTACCATAATTGGAACCAGCGAACATAATCATAATTAGAACAATTAAACATCACTTATTATAACAAGTGAACATCACTTTGATTAGAACAAGTGAAAATCAACATAACTATATTAAGTGAACATCACCATAATTAAAACAAGTTAATATCAACATAACTAGAACAAGTGAACATCACCATACTTAAAACAAACGAATATCAACATAATTAGAACAAGCGAACATCACCATAATTAAAACAAAAATAAGAACAAGCGAACATCACCATAATTAAAACAAAAATAAAAACAAGCGAACATCACCATAATTAAAACAAATGAATATCAACATAATTAGAACAAGCGAACATCACCATAATTAAAACAAATGAATATCAACATAATTAGAACAAGCGAACATCACCATAATTAAAACAAAAATAAGAACAAGCGAACATCACCATAATTAAAACAAAAAAAACATCAAAATAATTAGAACAAGCGAACATCAATATTATTAAAACAAATGAACGTCAACATAATTAGAAGAAGTAAACATCACCATAATTAGAACAAAGAAACATTACAGTAAGAAAACCAATGAACACACTCTGTTATAGGAGTTACCGTGGAACAGCCAGTGTAAAAACGCGATAACATACAGTAGTGTTTACTAGTGCACGCAACAAAGAGATATTGTCGAAGCATAATTATAACAATTGTCAAAACTTTCTTTTGTATCTCTTTAAGAAATATTTATTTTTCGATACACTATTAAACATTAAATTGAATATAGTTGTCTGAGCATCGACGATATTACTTCGCTCCAGTTTGAAAAAATAATCTGCTTCATTATATTAATGAATAACACCGTTCGCTATCTATATTTAACTGAGATTAAGAAGTGTTACACAGAACACGGGATACATATAAATCAATAAAGTTTAGTAAGAAAGTTTACAAGAAACTATTTATACATAATTCATGACTAACCTGTCATAGTCTTATATTCACCATGAGCCGTAGCATTCAAATAACAAATCAACCACAACACAGATACATTTATTGCAAATAAAAGAAAGAGAAACATACATAGGAGGCCAACGCCTTCGAAGGTCATCAGTAAAAGGGTTTACTTCCACTAGGGAGCTTAAACCCGTATAAAGAGTGCACCGATCCCGTGTCAACGTACCATGTGCAGAGAGGGTGTATATATCAGACTTTTTAAAACAAGTAGTTCAGTCTTAATCGATCCCAGAACCTTGCTTCTCAAAGTACTAGGTCTATTATTACTAATACAAAGCATATCACCCTGTTTGTAGTACGCTAATGACAAATGCTAACGTCATTCAATTTCCGCGGAAGCAAATTACCACTCGGCGTGCTCTTACGTCACTGCCATACAACAGTAACTGTCAGTGAGAGTTATGTCCGTTTTACTGTCTAACAAATAATCAAAAAGAGCCTTTTTACGATGTAAATGATTATTTAAAGAGATTAAAACAAGTTAAAATGAAATATCAAAGACATACTTCCGTAATGCTAATTGTGTATTATATCTGGAAAGTGAAAAAAAATATAAAGTAATATTCAAAGAAGGTGACTTACTTCTATTTATTTATTGTCTAGGAAATGCTTGTAAAAATCTTGCAAACTTGTTGGTATGTTATGTCTGAAAACGTCAAACATATTTCTGTAAGAACACGGTATAGGTCTAAAATTGTTGACCCCTATGTTTAGAATATTTTTATTTTGCAAATTATGTGCTCAGCCTCTTCATGTCATGGTAGTTAACCTCACACACTTTACTTTAGTAGGATTTCTAAATAATTAGATGGTAACACCATATTCCCTCTTCAACTGACGGATACCTTTCATATAATGAAGCAATAATTGTTGATAATTGAGAAAATGTAGCTGAATATGATGAGGTATGAGTCGGAGGATTTCAATATAGATATCATGTGTCGGCTTCGCTTTGGTGTATACTGGAATGGTGTCGTTATATGGTACACATGATGAATATTAATGTAGCATAATGCAGGAGATGCATTTGTTTAGTGTTTGATATTTTGGTTATTTCATAACTAAAACATTTAATTTAATTACAGTAAAATTTCGTTGGCTCGAATACGGATGTCTGAAACACCGCATATAGCTCAAACTACTTATCTGATCCCGGGTGAATTCTTATTCCGATGTATATACAAGTACGTGTATGGTATGATGTTAAATACTTGGCTCGAACAATCCTTAACTCGAACTGTTTTCTCAAGTCTCGCCTGGTTCGACCTATGGAAGTTCTACTGTA
This sequence comes from Panopea generosa, assembly GCA_029582155.1. NCBI lineage: Eukaryota > Metazoa > Mollusca > Bivalvia > Adapedonta > Hiatellidae > Panopea > Panopea generosa. Next base: position 2,895,298 of record CM055900.1, read on the forward strand.
TATCCAAAAATAGCAAATCACACTGTTTTATTTGCCTTAGTTAAGACAACATGGACAAGAGGTTTTAGACAATACATTTTAAGTAAAAACATATATTTCTTGGAAATACAGTTTCCAAATTCCAAATCGAGCTGTTTACATAACATTTTGAGACCAAATTTAGATTCTTGGCGTTTTAAAAATTGATTACAAAACACAAACAGCATCAAAACAAAAACCATCAAATGCAAGCAGCCGCGTCAAAATTGATCAATTTACTTTGCAAATATACTGGAAATCCAAGTTAAAATCACTAAAAGACAGAAATTAGTCAAGAAAACAGTAGTTGTAAATTTCAAAGGCAGGTGTATAAGGTTCAGTTAATTTCTCTTAGACGTAAAAAAATATATCGCTGGTATCGTGTTTAAATATCATTCAGTATGAATATAGTCAAGGATCGGGTTTGGATTAAAACTTTGTATAACAGCACTGGGTTTTTCATGTTACAGATATGAGCAATAATACCCTCAAAAGTTGACAGTTTAATAATGGAAACTAAATGAATCCGGAGACAAAATAACAATGATTACCGCGCTCACATTAGGCCTAAGAATCAACTCATTATATTTGTTAAATGTACCTAGTGCCATTTTAATGATATTGAATTGAATTGATTGATTGATTGATTGATTGATTGATTGAATATTTAGCGTCATTTTTATGTCATCGAGGGCTAACAGACGATCATTTAACCTAACCACTGTTTCCTTGGATTAACCAGTACTCGAGCACACTCCATCCACGCAAGTAACTGATAACTTTCCCACTTGAAACAGTGGTGAGAGACGAATGACAATGAGACACAAAGTCTTGTATCAATCATCATGGAGACTTTTGCCGGGCTGGGGATTCGAACTCACGACCCCTGGATTGATAGTCAGACGCGTAAATGACTGAGCTAATCGGGCCCGGCTAATGGAATTGAAGAAAAATATTATTTTTCGATTATGTGTCATTGTAATGGATCGTTAAGAATTCAGTACATACCTAAATACTTTATCATCGTCAGAGTATGTATAAATTAATTGACATTTTAAAGCGTGTAAACTAAGTATTTTAAATAAATATGCTATAATTTGTATAAACTTTAAGGTTTAAGCAAATGTCAAATGCTTTAAATTAAAACAACCGTTTTTGTGCATTGTAATTATATGGTTTATTTTAAAATATATTTTTGTTTGTATCATAATATATTTACTTTCGTATTGCTGCGTGCATGCATTGTATTTATTGTGTGAATAACGATGAACAATTACATTGAATGCAATTATGTTTAACTTCTCTTCTGTTAATTTAGAAAATCAAACACAAACTCACATTAGTTACTTCTAGCCTGCTGTTTTTCTAAACAGTGGGAACAACCTTGACCTTGCTTCACATGTAACAGTGCTCAATAATCGATTCAGATCTGTCTAAAACAGATGTTTGAAGTTCAGTTCATTTCACCGATATATTATTTCCATCGTGTATATCATGTTCAAATATAACCATCAAGACCTTAGGCAAAAGGCATGTTTGAAATAAAGGGAGATCTGTTTTAATGGGATCACTAACTAAAAACTTCATATGATTTAAATTTTATTTATTTTCTTTTGCAAGACTTTTACTCTGAGACCGCGGCGTGGTCTAATGGTAGATCGTCCGCCTCGCATGCGGAAGGTCGTGGGTTCAATCCCCGGCCGGGTCATACCAAAAACTTTAAAAATGGTACAAGAAGCTTTCCCGCTTGACGCTCAGCATTTAGAGGAGAGTTCTAGGTCTGGTCGGCCCGGTGTCAGTATAATGTGACTGGGTGGTGTATCATACCATGTATCTGTTACTCGTCTGTAATGCCATTTTATCTTATTGTTTTCTAAAGACAAAGACAAAATAGCGGAATGTCAATGAGATTTCTTACTTCATTTCTAACCCTAACCCTAAACAATATCGTAAATGCAGAATCAAATATGATGCAAAACTGCTCGGAATGTAATTCGTCGGTATTTAACTATTAGAGGACCCGCACCTGTGCAAGACATGTTTGTTCTGCGCCCCAAAGATTCCTTTTAACGGATACTTTTGACAAAACGACTTCATTTGAATCATTATTCAGACAAACCGAAAAAAATGCATCAGTTTAATAGGAAACAGCGAAACATTCCAAACAATCGACGATTGATTGATTGATTGAATATTTAGCGTCTTTTAATGCCTTCTAAAGCTAAACGATCAGTAAACATAACCACTGTTTCCTGGGATCCTGGAAGGTTAACCAGTACTCAAGCCCATCTCTGCAAGTAACTGATATATTTCTCACTTGAATCAGCGGTGAGAGACGAATAATAATGAGACGCAATGTCTTATACAAATCACCATGGAGACTGTTGCCGGGCGTGGATTAGAACTCACGACACCTGGATTGATAGTCAGACGTGCTACCGACTGAGCTTATCGGTCCCGGCCTCAATCGACGCGCTTTTAAGACAAAATAATTATAATATTTTAGTTTATGCTAATTCATTTAAGCCTGATTGCAAAGTAACTTCAGAGTTTAAACAAACCACTATCGAGTCCACTACTTTGTTATAACCCTTACTGGGTGTTGTTTTACTTCTGTTTTTAGTAATTAACGGAATGAGACGATGACATTTTGATACGCGTTCTGTCATGAAAGTATATATTAATGTATACCGATTTCAGCAAACGCCATTGTATTTGCACACACGTCATTAAAGATAGGTACATATTGAATACACTGAATGCGAAGTAAATCGCTAAACTGACTATTATACGTATTCGTGTATGATATAGTGCTTTTTAGTAAGAATAAAACCGTTACGAGAATACATGATTAAGCTAAATAATGTATATTTGCAATGTAAATATAACAGGCGTATAATGATTCAACTGTTGTTTTCCGTTAGTGAAAGTAATTCGCTCGTTATGTGAGAGCGGCGACAGGGGATATATTCTCAAATAACTGGTGAATTATTTTAAAATGACGGAAAACTGTAGTCTGTATAATTTGCACCAGACAAAACAAGTGACAAAAGGAAACATAAAAAATATTATTTACATTGAGACATTGGCGCCCTTGTAAAACATTATCTTACAAGATTTAAGCGAATGTTCTGTATAAGAATATAATTATGTACATGATTTCACATGTATTCAATTCGCTAGAACATTTTATTCGTGAAATATGAACTTCGCTAAAACTGTACAACCCATTCTCAATAGCTCTTTTAACCTCGCTAAAACTGTACAACCCATTCTCAATAGCTCTTGTAACCTCGCTAAAACTTTACAACCCACTCTCAATAGCTCTTGTAACTTCGCTAAAACTGTACAACACACTCTCAATAGCTCTTGTAACCTCGCTAAAACTGTACAACCCACTCTCAATAGCTCTTGTAACCTCGCTAAAACTGTACAACCCACTCTCAATAGCTCTTGTAACCATCAGGTCAAACATAAAAACAAATATTTGCAGTAAATGCACCTTCTGGATATTGAGTTTAGACAATTATTTGCTTTAATCGAGACACACATGCTTTACACAAGTCATCTAAATGTACGTTCCGCGCGTTGATTCACTTAAATTTCTACTCAATACAACATTGTTACGAAATTTTACAATATTGATAACACTCCGACAAAAAAAATAGTATCAAATATTCCGTTGGTCATATATATTTATCATTGTTTATCATTCTGTTTTAATATTTGAGTTATGTATATAATTATGGATCGTCGATGTTTTCAGCATATGGAACGGATTTAACGAGCTACCAGCCAACTGCCTATTATCCATTGTAAGACCATTGTCGGATACCCACGCGTAATCCATTCCGATACTCTCAATTTATAACCCATGGGATATTTCACTAGCCTTGCGTCGTTTCTACTAAGCCGCAATGCAATCATCTGATTGGTTCCTTCACGATTTCTTGAAGGGAACGTTATCCAGTCGCAACACTAGTTTCATGCAAACGCCGTTTAGATTAGACGTTGTTAGCGTTAGCTTTATTTTGTTGTGTTCAAATAAACGACGCAGAGCTAGCGAAATCCCCAGGGGTAGTGTAAGGAGAGAATCGGAATTCACACCCGTGGGTATCCCACGATGTTGTATGACATCTGATGTTCAGTATATGTTTATCATGTTCCTTATGTATATATATGTGTGTGCCTCCAGTTTTAATTTCAATATATTTAATTGCATCTATGTGCTCATTAACTTGTCATAATACACTGCCTGTGGTCATGTTATTGCATCGGAGAAGATACTGTTAATGTTAATCAGTTCACAACAAATCTGATTTGAGGTGATAGAGATTTTTCAGAACATTTCATAATTATACACACTAGTGTCTGTTTTGATCTCAGTTTTTTACAAAAAAAATAAAAAAATACTTTTTACGTCAACATTCACGATTGACATCATTTTCTCAATTTTATTCCATGTAATGTAACATTTTGTTGTTACAACTGTAATGTAGTCGTTGATTTGTGTGACTCATAAAATGACGCGTATCTATAACTTGCTTATTTATGTAAATGTCGGTCAATAGCTATACGTAGCTAATGTTTATTGTGTTATGTCTCATGCCGACTATAAATAAAATTTTGTATCTTATACGATTCCTGAAATTATGTTATAAATAAGTATTTACGTTGGTGAACGTTAAAAGAGGTCATAGAAATATACACAATGCCAAATACTGTATATATAAAAAAAATATTCTAATTTCCATTTCATTTGTTTGTCAACGTTAAATGGTGCGAATAGTTTGTCAATATGAAATATAGAGATAAATGTAATAGTTTTGATATTTCAAATTTAATAACAAGAAGAGCGTGACAGCAAAATGAAATGATATTCAAGTATTTATATAGACATAAACATATTTTAATGACTTAAAATTCACAGTTTCTCATCACTATACATACAATTGTCACCATTTTTGTACATGACAGATATATGTATAAGCATTACGACCATTTGCAAAGGTAAAGTATATAATTGCATCTCTTCAACTTGAAAAAATAAGTTTCATATTAAATAAAAAATAGTATATGATTTACCCATATATACAAGGCTATACAGAGTAAGTTCTGCTTTTAAAACTCTGTTTTCAGATTCCTTATTTCATATTAAATATTGAGATAATCTTTAAATAATTGACAATTTAATGTCGTGTTTGTTATCTTTTCTGTTAATTTGATACTAATCACCCTCTTCTGATGAAGACGTGTTCTTCTTTAGCGTGATTGTATTTTACTGCTGTAATAAAACATATCCGGAAATATATCAATCACATTTATCGATGTTTTGCCCCAATAAAACGTTTGTCTCTTTGTCTTTCTATGCATATTTCTTACTTAATTTATATTTGTCAGTTAAATGACACACTACATGATATACGTATATGATTAAAAGTAATTCAAGGACAACTCACGCAGTAATATATAGAGTAAGCAAGTTCAATGCGTTTGCTTTGTGGCACTACTATACCTTCTATTGGTCATATATTTTTGTTCTACATTTCAAGATTATTGATATAAAGGTAATTTGCAAATTTTTGAAAGTATCCAATGGAAAATGTGGATACTAAAATGTACACAACGCCACAATGAAGGATAACATATCTTATAATGGCACACGATGTTCCGCATCCAATGTGATTGCCAATTTTTTTTTATGGCAATCTAGTATATCCTAGTGATGGCATCAGTGACGACATATCAAATTGTATATTTTTTGAAAATCATGAACCATACCTCAAATAACATTTTTTAACGGGTAATAAGTTCAAGACTTATATCTGTAATATTTATATTCAGTAGAACTTTGATTGCTCGAACCCTACGGGACTGGACACAATAGTTCGAATTAAGTGTGTTTTTGAGCCAAGTATTGTTCATTATCATACCATAAATGTATATATGTATATACATCGAATATGAATTCGGCAAGGACAAGGTTATTGGTTCGAGCTATATGTGGTGTTCCAGCCATCCTTGTTCGAACGAACGAAGTTTTACTGTATATGGTTAATGTCCGGTGCGTAATGCGGGTACTTTAGTTTAAACAACATAAATAACAAAACTACTAGTATGTGTTATTTTTTTAATTTCTAAGTTCATGAGCACAAAAACTTCGATCAGTCAGTTCAATTATCATTTCAAAATGAACGATTAATATCTGAAGACAATGTGATTGTTGACAAGTCACGAGACGGGTTTTTTTTTCAAACTGGCACGCAATGAGTAAAATCGAAATAGTATATGCTATGCAAAGCTGGACAATGTATATAATGATGACATAATGTGCTAAGAGTTAACACAATATAAAAGCTTAAGACGGACATTCGGTCGATGGGCGATCGGCAGAGAGTGATAACAAAAGTATATCCGCTCAGGTAAAATAGTGCGTTAAACAAAAAACAAATTCGCTGAGTATCAATGTTATGCTCTTGTGCCTTAATTAGTTATAACTCAATAGCACCACTTGCTTAAACACACACACTTACATCAAGTTAATTGCACTCATCTCTATCACATTTATATTTCTATTTCATTTGAAAAAGCTTTTGAAGATGAATATTTGATAAATTAATAAACTAAGTGTTAATATACAGAAGGAAACACCTGATGACACTTATAAAATGTATTATAGTTAACCACTACACTGCCATGCATTAATTTAGTGTATAAAACTAGCACAAAGCATCTGCACAGGAATGATATTAAGAGTATAAATATTAATAAAGAATATACGTGGTATTTAAACAGTAGAGGAAAGGGTATTCTAAATGTATTTAACCTACTTAAATCAGTAATCTTAGACGAATAGTATGAACAGTGCTGGGTGTTATTTAATTTTTTAACAGATGAATTAAATAAGCTAGATATGAAATATGAAGTGTGTGTTCAAAATTATATGGATTTTTGCAATATTTTTAAACATTTCATATAGCACATAATTAAAAAAGTTATTGCCATAAACAGTAACATTTCCTCTATGCAATAGCTAACTTTCATATTGATATTGAATACTGTTACATAGCAAAGAGTGTTAGTTCAGTCTTATGACGTTTGATAAATGTGTGAAAGACATGTGTGAAGTGCTTCCAAGAGTTCAGTGAGTTCTTTGAAAAGATGTGATTTGGCAGGTTAAACGTCATGCAAACTATTGACGTCGTTGATGTCATCGGATTAATCCGGAGAAACTATTACATGCATATTTTCTAGCGCTGTTGCTACATAACCGTAATCAATAAAGATACGGAATTTTGCAATTGCATAGAAGATAATGTTGTTATTCATGTGCTAACATTATTGTTGAAAATGTTACAAAGTCTATATTTTTTTGACACCTCTCGTATATTTGAAAATTAAACGGTAAAGAAATCGTTCTTTGCATTCATGAAACTATTCAAAATAGCAAACTTTGTAAAAAAATTAGAACAAACTACAAATGAATAACCAGTACACAAAAAACAAAACGGTTAAAGGAACATTTTCTGAAAGAGAAAATGAAATAAAGCAATACGTATACGTAGAATGACTGGAGTTACTATGATTGTAAAATTGATTTTGGTCGAAGAAGAAAAACAGTACACAAACCGAACCCCCTTTAAAACCATGAAATTAACTACTTGAACGCAATGGTTGGGCATCGGGCCAAGGATCGGAGGTCTTGTTTGCGATCCGTCACCAAGGCGATGCGTTGTGTTCCTGTAGCTAGACTTTAAATTAAATTTTGTTTAATACTAGGGTTATCCTACGGTTATACTAAAATATACTTCGAGTGTGATATGTCTAGACTGTAATAGTTGGGTGACAACGGAGTGTAATATATGGAATAATTAATGTATAATTTATTTAAACAGAAGAAAACGTCCTCTGAAATGAAATCGTGAAATCAGCCATATAGAATGGGAAAATATACTTATATGAAATGTGTTGCAACAATCTAGGGCGATGGAAGGTCTTTGGCATATTATTCAAACGGAGCGGCGCTTGATGAGTTTATTTTCTGGATAGTGCTGACATGTTGTCTGTAGTGCTGACTCGTTGTCTGCGCTGCAATAAATTCATTTCTTCGCGTTGCCTTTGTCTATGAATGATATGTAATTACATTTGTCTAGAATTGGAAGCTACACGGTTGTCTTATATTATTTGATATAAAAAGAAACTTGATTGTAACAAAGTAGACGTTTCAATTTCTTATCACTCATGTACAAGTAACCGCGCAGGTTTTGATGTCAGGAGATGAGAACACCGTCATAATGACTTTCTTACCTCGCTTCTGTGACTTGGAAGACTTAACAGTTAACAGTTAGTTAAAGTCTGCATAAGAAGCATGGCTGCGTTTCACAAAATAACTTACAATAAAAATCGACGTAAGTCAATTTGAAAATTTCTACGTTGTTGTGTACAAATCAAAATCGACATTTAAAATGATAGTATTTTCAGAAATTATATAACTTTCGGCATGATTTGAGCCAACTTGGTTTCATTTGGATGGAAATTAAACATATTATGAATAATTGTTGGTTTACGTTTACGACGATTTTTGTCGTAAGTTCTTTTTGTGAAACGCACCCCAGGACAGTCCAACAAGAAAAGTTGTAAAAATTAATATATTTTTGTGAGACCAATTATATATTAAGTATTTATCGCATAGCGTTTAAAACAAACTAACGCATCGAAATATCGTGCAAGTCACGTTCTGTCGCGTTTTCAAATTACTTTGGTGTGATTTCGAATTTTATATTTGTAGCGATTACTCTTAGAACCCGACATGCAAGGGCTTTATAGTCGTGTAAGTTGCCGAAAATAATAACGTGACCCACCTATCGTACTATCGGCAGTCCCATGTATCTATAAAAAGATCACGGTTCATGCTGTAAACAACATTTTGACATCATTGTGCATTTTCATGGTTTATATTTAAATGGAGTTTTAACGAAATTACTCCATTGACGTATAGGTCGTCAGTTTTAATCAGGAAATCGATCTTCTGTAAAACGTGCACTGTGTGGAAATGTTTGGTGATTTGTTTTATACCAGTCGGATATAAACTGATATAAAAATTACTATCAATCTTCCGAAGAGAAGAAAATATTATATCAATGTCTATATTTAACTCTTTTTTTTCACAAATTTTCGGCTTTCGCCTTCTTCAGGAAAATCGCAGTCTTTTAAGGACTATGTCACATCCATTTTGTAAAAAGGCTATTCGATAAATAAAGGAAAGTGTCAGGTCATTTCCTTTTTAATGTTTTGACGTTACATCATTTCTTGTCAGTTATTTAGTTAAACTTTACAAAATGGATGTGACAGAGTCCTTAAAAGACTGCGATTTTCCTGAAGAAGGCGAAAGCCGAACATTTGTGAAAAAAAGAGTTTGATATAAACATTGATTAACTGATATAGATTTATTTTTAACCGGGCTTTATGACAAAGGCATAGCCCTGCTTTTGTGATCAAGCTTTCCAGTGATAACCGCCGCCAAAATGATCATACGCGACAGGGACTACTTTTTATTCCTTGATGTTCGTTTTGTCATATATTTGGTACAAACAAGCAGAAATAAATCATACAAGCTTACTTGTATTAACAGGCGGTTTTACTACGATTTATACAGCAATAAAACTGGATATGTCATATATAATCTAAAAACTCGGTGAATATGGCGTTAAACCCCATTAAAAAAGAGTTAAGTCAAACGATTTTGTACAAATGCATTATGCGAGGCTGTTGAATAATATCGATTTAGCCAACGGATCTAAAATTGAGTAAAAATGTAAAATTCTTTCGTCACATTACTTGATTTATATATTATTAATTTCTCAGATCCTCTTTATAGGAAACGATAGAAAAAAACGTTTTCCAAGATTCTATATATAATATTCTATGTACATTATATAGTCAAACCGATACAAGGATTGCCAATAACGACACGCTTCGATGGAACAAAACATTTTACCGCTAACATTGACAAACGCAAATTAATGTTTCTCCACAAGGTATGCTCTTTGTCTTGCGATTTTCATACGCCAGTATATGCAGTTTATTAATCGAATGCTGCACTGAACGGCTTCACCCCTGATATACATCAAGTACTTTACAAGTATAAACTGCAGCACATACTGAATAACTTTATGATTGATTGATTGATTGATTGATTGATTGATTGAATTCTAAGTGTCGTTTTTATGCAATCGAGGGCTAACAGACGATCAGTAAACCTAACCACTGTTTCCTGGGATTAACCAGTACTCGAGCACACCCCGTTTCCGCAAGTAACTGATAACTTTCCCATTTGAATCAGTGGTGAGAGACGAATGATAATGAGACAAAATGTCGTATATCAATCATCACGGAGACTGTTGCCGGGCGGGGGATTCGAGCTCACGACCCCTGGATTGATAGTGAGACGCGTAACCGACTGAGCTACTCGGGCCCGGCTTATAACTTTATGAAATGCACACAATTATTACCAAGCATTTTCGTATGAGGAACACAAGTGAAAGAATCTATAACTACACTTTGAACTTCTTTATGGAAAAAAATGATCAGTATTGATCCAGATTTTATAATGTTTAGATGAACCGACAATGAGTTCAAATCTTCACTACTGACGACACAACATACAAGCAAGTTTGAACTGATAATGGCAAGTAAGATAGCTCAACACTGTATTGATATACCATTTCTGCAGGTATACCAGTGCACAGTATGCGACATGAAATCCCTTCTGAAGACAGTGCACATTATATGCATACTGTATTTGAAATCTTAGTTTTTGTAAAATGTTAGCGTTAAAGTAAAACAAAAACTAGATTATTTCGGTTCGTTTTCATTTACATGTTCGATACTAAGTCAGCATTTTCAGATATTTGTCGACGATGAAGCACATATACGATTATCTCATCTTGTGACAGAGTTTGCGAGTGTGTGTCTTGCCACGTTGTCATATAATATTTCTGTAACAGAAATCACAAATAATAACGAGCGATGTCAGATAATGAGTATTAAATGATTGGAGATGTATAATATTTGATGCTATATCTATTTCTGAATAAATAATGACTCCCTCGAAGGCATACTATCTTCCCGTTTCTTTCCTTTAATATTCTCTTTTCTCTCAGTATCTGTTTCCAATTTCTCAATATACTTTGTATAAACAGTGTTATAACTTATGTTATGTGTTATTAAACTACCTTCATAATATCCTGTAATAGAGGAAAGGAAAATATTGGACTGAATTGAATAGTTTCCGTAAATCATTATATTGCATTGCATATCTAAATAAGGTCACTTTACCATAAAGGGTCGATGACATTGAGATATTCCGACAAGTAGTTCAGCACTTTACGCACAATTGTCTACCTAGAGTAACCTGCATACAGAAACCAGTCTGCGTATCTTGACTGTGACTCCTGCTGCAATCGGCGTTCATTGAGGTTGGGTATAAAGTAATAGTGCATGCTGTATGAATCAATTAGTATGTTTATAAAAAGTTTTAATGTTTATCTTATTTTAAAAAAAAACTGAAATAAAAAAATGTAGTTTAATCAAGAATGTCGATATATTTGCAGGAAATTCACCCCGTATGATTTCATTGGTTACAATCGGGTGTTTAAGATAGAGTTAGCACAGCCTTGCGAAAACACTTTCCATGCATAAATAAATAGTGAAGCCTGAACAAGCATTATGACACCAGATATATAAACAACATTAAATTCTGAATGGAACTAAGCGTGAGTGTGTCCGATAATCAATCGGAATTCCTCTATGATATTCGCAGATATGCATTGTATTTGGGACTGCGTATTATATTCGGCATTCAATGTAAGATTGACACGGAGCTGGATATCAGCATTCCAAAATGGCTGTCAAACGCAATAGTGTTCACTTTCTCCTGACCGGAAGTAGAGTGAACCAGCCCTCGGAGGTTAACAAGAGCCGAAATATATATGGTTAATACTGAGTGTTATATCGGCAGTGATATTATCTTGGGTTAATTAAAAAACAACTTTATACTATACCAATGATGACATGCACACATTGGTGAGCAATCTGTTAGGTACCTTGTTCAGCTCTTACATTTAAGAATAAAAAATCACTGATAGACAAACTCACCAGAATGGCTCGATAATAGCGGATAATTGACAGCTAAGGTCGGGTCAAGTTCCTGTAAAGCTATGCCACCGTCGTCCTCATCGTCGTCGTCATCGGACATGCATGACGTGGACACCATACTAACTGATCTGTACTGCTTGGAATTAGCCCCACTACGCCAGAAGGCTTGCATCAGGGGCGGCCAAATCATCAGAGGTCTACCAACCTCCGTTTGAAGCAGAATTAATGTGCAGCAACTAGCTGTTGCACATACACAGACTATTGTCAAAATCGCTCATCCGCTCATTCTGATTACCAGTATCATACCAATCTTATTAGCTTTTGATAAAATACTCAAAACAGTTACTGATAATTTTAAACTTTCAAAACACCTTTAGCATCGATAAATTTGGTATTGCGGTATCATACTTATAGTAAAATTATAAACATATTAACCACTGAAATTATTCTTTCAAACATTAAATTTTTTGCACATCCATTGTTAAAGCAAAACTTGCACGAAACGAATATTTTCTAATATCCTAATCTCAAACACTGGCGTGTCATATTGCTTAATATAGATATCTCATCCTCTTCTCGATTTATATCAGTTATTGTTCATGTTTGTTTACATAAAGTATCTTAATTCAATATAATATTAGCGAAATAAGATAGTATTTTAGAAAAATATATTAAACATAATACCATATTAGCTTAATTTAATACCAAATTAATTAAATTAAAATATGCGTTGATAATTCACTAACAAATAAAAAATGAGATTAACGGCTTGCCTATGTGTATTATATTAATTTTGCCTGAATTTAAATATTGTTATCGCTCTAACATCAATCTAAATAATACCATATCCACATCAAAGATCACTTAAATAATCCAGTCTTCATGTCGTATCGAACAAATACTTGTATAAATAAGATTCATTTCATTTTTTAATAAAAAATCTTTGTTATCATGGTACATTTAAGCATTTAAATATTTTTAATTGCCACAAAACTTTACACTGTATTCCATTATGGCATGTCTGAAAACGATAAATAACACAAATAGGAACCCGTTGTCGGCAGACCAAAGAGCATTTGGCTTATAAATCCACACAAACAGAACAAACGTACAGTATGTAATTCCATTTGGCGAAATTTAAAAAAGTGGATACGCAAACGTGAATATTTGGTGTTTAAACCACCAGTACAACAATACAGCTCTTCAAACCTAATATTGAATAGTTTCACTGTTACAATGATTCATAAAAATATAAATCATAAGTCAAGAGCTTCTGCCAAATTCATCAAAGCAGATCCCCAACAGTATAAATGCGCGTTTTTAGCATCTTATCGGAAAAGCTAAATTCCCTTGGAAGACCGTTCGATATGACGCGTGAAGGAAGGAATCAATACTCTGAGAAACATAGTGCTCGCAATACAGCCGATAGATTGTATTTGCAGTTGGATAAGTGACAGGTTTGTGGCTCCTTTGAATTAATTGACTGTTGCTGTGACCCGGAACGCGTATGTGACATATCATTTTTTACCAAATCAGCAATATATATGCGATTCTAATTCGAGCGTTAAGTTATAGTTTAAATATTGAAAATTTCTCCAAAACGACAAACGGAAGGCAGTAGAAATCATGTTCGTTGTCATTCTATAATTTGATGCGAATATGTAAAAAAATGTCGCCAAATACTTTGACTAAGTGTTGCTATAGTTGTTTTGGGTTATTGGTGTTGGGCCGCTTATTCAATATTGTTCAAAAATTGAAAACTGTCTAAGCTGATGCTGAGAAAGAAACAGAATGGATGGATGAATAAATGAATGAATGAATGAATGAATGAATGAATGAATATGGTTTTACGAAGTACCAACATATTATAGGTTATTCGGCGCCAACAGGAAGGAAGATTCCAGGTTCACTGTACATGTACTAAAGCAATACATTAACATACAGATTAATACAGAATGTGCATAATGAACCCAGAATGATATCTTGATACCCGCAGAACTGCAGAGTTCCAGCAAATTCTGTCGTATTGTAAAATTGTCACTTCCTACGACATGCATGAGTCACAAGGTTCCTATTCTTGCTATCATCCATATGGCTCCCTCGAACCACACATGGTTAGGTAATAAAAGGAATATAATGTTACATATTTCATTTCAACTCTTAAAATATAAAAAAAAACGAGTGTGGTAATTTATCTGTTGCATTCTGTGATGTGCAGCAAAGATACACTTTTATGAAATATCAAAAGCTTTCAGCGTTACATTTCAAAAAGTCAATACACATTCTATAGTTTTAATCGATCATGGCTGAGGATACTCTGAAGAATTAAAATTTCAGACAAGAACATGGACGTAAATGAATGTCATGAGAAAGATTAATGACAAACATTTAGCAGGAAAAACAGTCATTTGTTCGCTTTATTTTGTGAATATTATGAAAGAATTACACTGGCTGGGATAACACGTTCGTATTTATTTAAGGGCTCATAGTAGTATGAACTTGATACTCACGACACGTATACAAACAATGTAGACCATATCAAACTGCGGGCATGGTTGTATGAATTAGATATCGGCAAATCAATATTTTAGTCATAAATAAAAATGTTTTACTCTTGAAATATTCAGTAAAACAAATATTACAGAAAATTCAAAACAAATTTTATAATGAAGTTCCGGGGAAATTACTGCAATTTTAGTGAACTATGGGCATTTGACACATTTCAAGAAACGGTTGTGGTGAGAGCAAATTGTTAACAAAATGGATTTATCATATGTTAAGATGTACTATGTGGCTGTGAATCCATATTTATACTATTGATAAATATGTTGATGAACTTAATTATCTGTAGAGGTAGAGAATCGCCGACTTTATTCCAAACTATTATATGTTTCATATGCGAGGTGTATCTACAATGACTTATAAACATAGGTTTAGTCCAGTACCGAACATCTCTATAGTTATACCCAAATGTAAAAGCATGGATTTCCCTGTCTGTCCCACAGTCCAAAGCACCCTAATGTCTTTACCAAAATATGACTTGTTTTACTTTCCGTCGCAGCAAAAGACAAATTATCTTACTCGCATGTCACTTCTTAATAACGGTACTTAGCATATCACTTCTATGTAACGGTAGGTAGCATGTCACCTCTATGTAACTGTACTTAACATGTCACTTCTATGTGACGATATTTAGCATGTCACTTCTATGTAACGGTACTTAACACGTCACTTCTATGTAACTGTACTTAGCACGTCACCTATATGTAATGGTACTTAGCATGTCACTTTTATGTAACGATATTTAGCATTTCACTTCTATGTAACGATACTTAGCATATCACTTCAATGTAACGGTACTTAGCATGTAACTTCTATGTAACGGTACTTAGCATGTCACTTCTAAGTAACGGTACTTAGCACGTCATAATTATGTAACGGTACTAAGCATGTCACTTCTATGTACTGGTACGTAGCATTTCACTTCTATATAACGGTACTTAGCATATCACTTCTATGTTACGGTACTGAGCATGTCACTTCTATTTAACGGTACGTAGCATTTTTCTTCTATGTAAAGGTACTTAGCATGTCACTTCTCTGTAACGGTAGTTAACATGTAACTTCTATGTAACGATACTTAGCATGTGATTTCTAGGTAACGGCACTTACCATGTCGCTTCTATGTAATGGTAGTTAGTATGTCACTTCTATGTTACAGTACTTAGCATGTCACTTTTCTGTTACGGTACTTAGCATGTCACTTCTATGTAACGATGCATAGCATGTCACTTTTATGTAACGGTACTTAGCATGTCATTTCTGTGTAACAGTACTTAGCATGTCACTTTTCTGTTACGGTACTTAGCATGTCACTTCTATGTAATGGTACTTAGCATGTCACTTTTATGTAACGGTACTTAGCATGTCATTTCTGTGTAACGTTACATAGCATGTCACGTCTATGTAACGGTACTAAGCACATCACTTATATGTAACGGTACTTAACACGTCACCTCTATGTAACCGTCATAAGCATATAACGATATTGAGCACGTCACTTCTATGTAACTATACTTAGCATGTCATATCTATGTAACGGTACTTAGCATGTCACTTCTATGTAACGGTACTTAGCATATCAATTCTATGTAACGATACTTAGTACGTCACTCCTATGTAACGGTACTAAGCGTGTCATTTCTTTGTAACGGTACTTAGCACGTCACTTCTATGTAACGGTACTTAGCACGTCACATCTATGTAACGATACTTAGCATGTCACATCTGTGTAACGGTACTTAGCATATTGCTTCTATGTAACGGTACTTAGTATGTCACTTCTGTGTAACAGTACTCAGCATGTCACTTCTCTGTAACGGTACTTAGTATGTCACTTCTATGTAACGATGCTTAGCATGTCACTTTTATGTAACGGTACTTAGCATGTTACTTCTATGTAACGATACTTAGCATGTCACTTTTATGTAACGGTACTTAGCATGTTACTTCTATGTAACGATACTTAGCATGCCACTTTTATGTAACGATACTTAGCATGCCACTTTTATGTAACGATACTTAGCATGTCACTTTTATGTAACGGTACTTAGCATGTTACTTCTATGTATGTTACTTCTATGTAACGATACTTAGCATGCCACTTTTATGTAACGGTACTTAGCATGTTACTTCTATGTAACGGTACTTAGCATGTTACTTTTATGTAATGGTACTTAGCATGTTACTTCTATGTAACGATACTTAGCATGCCATGTCCATGTAACGGTACTTAGCATGTTACTTCTATGTAACGATACTTAGCATGCCATGTCCATGTAACGGTACTTAGCATGTTACTTCTATGTAACGATACTTAGCATGCCATGTCCATGTAACGGTACTTAGCATGCCATGTCCATGTAACGGTACTTAGAATGCCATGTCCATGTAACGGTACTTAGCATGCCATATCAATGTAACGATACTTAGCATGCCATGTCCATGTAACGGTACCTAGCATGTTACTTCTTTGTAACGATACTTAGCATGCCATGTCCATGTAACGGTACTTAGCATGCCAGGTCCATATAACGATACTTAGCATGTCATGCCCATGTAACGGTACTTGGCATGTTACTTCTATGTATGTTACTTCTATGTATGTCACTTCTATGTATGTCACTTCTGTGTATGTCACTTCTATGTATGTCACTTCTGTGTATGTCACTTCTATGTAAAGGTACTTGGTAGGTTTCTAAAATGTAACATAGAATCATAAGCGTTGTTGTCAAAACAATACAATTTTAATTATAAGTACAATCATTGTTTAGCGCCCAACCATACCATCATTATAACTCCCAATCATATGGAGTCTTGCGCACCAACATTGGCCGACTTTGGATTTAAGTTGTTTTGCATGTAAATAATGTTCTTGTTTTACCTTATTTTGAAAAAAAATAACGAATTTAGTAATGATTTACATTTTTTCATGCAATTAATTCAAAGTCAATCGTGTCAAAGAAAGTTTATCTATCTTCTATATAACCTATTTTCATGGAATTTACTTTGTAGCCTATTGCTTTTAACATGTTATCTATCATTTCGTAGAAGTTTGTCTACACCTTGTTTTCATAGAATTGATATTACATATTTTTACATATTATTCAATTCATAGCCTTGTCTGTTTTTTATAGAATTGAATCTTTATCATTTTTTATTTGAATACTTCGTTTCTACAAAGTATTCCGATATAAATTACTACCGTGCTACGTGCTTTAACCACAATGGCGTACATACAATAAATTTTATTCATGTGCCACCTGGCTCAATCTGTCAATGTCTTGCATTAATATTGATATAATAATAAGTAAAGAGATTGATGGTGTAGACATGTTTTTATTGATGTTTGCCGACAGAACGAAATATAAATTACCTGGCGATTGTAGAGGTTTTTTCCCTAGAATATCTGCATTTGAATCAAATCAGATATACGTGTTTTATATTTGCAATATAAAAGACGTTGTTTGATTGCTTGAATATTAGTTATAGCGTCATGTAATCAAGGGCTAACAGACGACCAGTTGTCCTAACTATTCTGTCCTGGGATCCTTGAAGGTTAACCGGTAATTGAGCACACCCATCTCCGCAATTAAATGATAATGTCTCACTTAAATCTGCGACGGAAAACGAATCATCAAGGAGACTGTAGCCGGCCGGAGATTCAAAATCACGTCCCCTGGATGGATAGTCAGACGCGCTACCGACAGATCAAACTGAGCTAACTGAGCCCGTAAAAAAGTAAGAAGAGGTAAACAAATTAGTATATTATCATTTCGAAACGAGTGAGCCAAACTATTGCATCAAAATCACTCACAAACGTTGCAATGGGCTCGAGTATAACTCGGTCCAAACAAATTTATTTCAGAACGTGTGTCAAGATAGTAGTTTTTCAAACTTCAAACTGGCTTGCAAGCTATGGCGTAATGATACCATGCGTTGAAACGGTTAACTTTCAAGTATCACTAACATTTTCATATTGATAAAAAGTTTCTTACGACAGAAACTATAGAGCTGTTTCAATTTGCTTGTTTTATTTGTCAACATTATGTCATCCTGGCAACGCCTACATATTGGAATGTTTAGTAAATACTAATTTATTTTAGTCCGATTGCGATGAAATCTCCGAGCTTATATACCGTTCTCGAGTCCGCTTCCTGGGTAGAACCAGTACTGAGTGTTGTTTTATGAGAGGCATCGGGTCGAGCTGGGGATCAAATCAGCAACCTCTGGCATGAGCGGCCAACACTCACTCCATTACCCTACCGCCCCCCGATTGAATGGAAGGTTTGAACGTTTTGTATAAGTTTTGGGTGTAATGGTGCGTTTTTGGTGAATATGTGACATTTGATGACGTCGGGGATGGAAAGACAGCAAAGGTGGTACTCCCATAAACAAAGTATAAACTCTGCTAGTTTTAGTTGTACTACTAATCTTTCCAAAACGATGGGCCCTTTTATAACTTCTTTTTGCTTCGTACTCATCGTATATTGGTTGTTCTTTATGTTGATAATCGCCATGATGGTTGGGTGGCTTAATATCTTTAACGTGTCTTGAACATGTATTTTCGTTTGCTCGCGTGAATTGTATTTGTTGTTCTCATACTTTAAAAGCGGAACATATGTCATGGTTGCTAATGATGATACTTGAGGAATGATAACACGGTTATGGTATTCGTTAACAACGTAACGTTTTCTCATTTGAACAATACCTAACAACATGATTATCATATGTCATAGTTGTCAACGATGATACTTAAAAATGATAAACAATGTCATGATATTCATTGACAACATTTTTAATGCTTAGAAAATTCAACAGAACCTGGAAACTATCAATAAAACCATCGAAACGTGTTTTAGTATAACTTACTTTATGGAGACAAGCGATAGCAAAGTAAACCACATCATCGAATAAAGAGGCCAACAAACAACTAAAGTAAACGGATGCAATTTTCATCAAACAATGTTCTGGAGTGTTGGTTACTCGGCTAGCCAATGCCCTATTGCTATATATCATAAAACAAGCGTTCGTGTCGATACAGAACAATCATAACACGCAATTATTGACCATTTTTCAATTGTTCCCAACATTAATATCAGTGTTATGTTAGTATAAACTATTGAGAATATATCAACAATGATTCTACAATTGTGACTGTTTTCTGACGACTTAAATCTTGGCACGTATTTATAAAATTCAACATGGCTCTCTGGAGTACATATAAAGTACATATCTTTAAAATATGAATTTTATGATTTTACTGGATTTGTATTGTATTCGGCGCGATAAAGCTCGTAGTAAGTAAATATGGACATCCAACTTTAGAGATGTGAACCAGCTTCCTGTAAGAATACACCAGAACTGTTACGTTGGTAGATACATGTATCACCAAAAGCACATATATATCTATATTATTTTTAAAGTGGCAGGCACAATCCATGTAAGATTTACATAGTAGCAAAAATGTTAATAAATGTAAAGAAATACCAAGTCACTAACTTATCAAAATTGCAATTTTTTAAACACAAATATAAAGAAACTTGATATTATTAAATAAAACAACAATAATCAATGCAATGACAAAAAGAAAATAGGTGTTTAAAACTGCATATTTTTAATCGTGCTTTCTATAAATTTTGCGAGAGATATTATTACACTTTTATTTTGTAATAGTATGCCAATTTTACTTATATATGAATGGTTCGTATCACATAATTCATCAGTTTTTGCGTTCAGCTGTTCACGTAAATATCAAATTTGGGACAACAAAATATGAAATGCATTTCATCTTCAACACTATTTAAATTACCCTGCTTACAAAATCTTTGGTCTCTTGGTAAATCAATTTACCGACAAACCTCGATTGCAATGGGAAGGGAACCGGAGCATAGTTGTGTAACACACGATCTTAAATTTTTGTTAAGGTTCATTTTAACATATAACTCGCACTCATATTCAAATTTAATATTCTTGTATGTAAAAGCTTATTTTGAGAATTCATATCATTTGTCCATTTTGTCTTATAATGGTGTACCAAAAGCACATAACTGTTATAAAACAAATTCATTCGGTAAGTATACGTCCAAGTAACATACACCAGAAATAATAACTATTTATCTAAAACCATGAAGACAAAAAATTGAAAGAAACAAACTATAACGTCTTATACATTATACGTTGTGGACTTTTTGGCACTACTGGAAACTATTTTTTCTAATTTGAATATTAACATACCCGTTGAAAAATATACAAATAAGAACTTTAAATTAGTATATAACTGAACACACTGGTTTCATTAAAACACCAAAAGAGCAGGTCATCAAGCTAGTTTAATAGAGTTAATATTTTGAAAACTAGGTGAAGGGTTGTATGTCTACCAAATGGCCATCTGATTGGTATATATTGGTATATATTGGTATATATTTTCACGTAAACAAACTCAAATAAATATTTCTTCCAGCGAATTCGAATAATTTGATCTAAATGAAACTACGGTGCTTACCATGTGAATGCACTATTAATATAATAAGATAATACACGCAGAGAATAATACATTAACATTAGTGCAAAAAACTATCCGTGGTGCTGTGCGACTTCCTTACAAGCAATGTAGTTGTACTTTTGATTTGTTTTTGCACATGCACAGTAGAACAATTTTGTGTCTATAATTTAATCTACAAGGCATTATAACAAAAATGGGACGCAGTCGAAATTCAAACACATACTCGTCAAACCAGAGACAAGCAAGAAAACTATCTTAAAATAACGGGGAACACAATACATGTACTACATAATATTAAATAGTTTTTACATGTAGTTTTTTATGGATAATATACGATTAAAAGCTAAATTAACCATGTGACATTGTTTGTATCACATCCTCCAACTCTCCTTTGCGTTAAGCCAGATTTTCCTAAGCAATTTAGGTCTAATAACAAGGATAGGTGTGTGTCTGTTGAATTGTAAAGTATAAGTCAGCGATTAAGAGTAAAGTAGAACGAAACAATTCAAACTTTAAGAATATTTCAACAAACTTGAATGGTCGATACAATATTTTATGAACGGCACTTAAACATTTAGAGACATTAAAACCAAATTTTGATTGACCATACCTTAGTGTTACGTTGCCCCCGTTTCCTTACTTAACCATCTTTAAACATGCATGTGAACTAATGTTTTTATTATAAAAGATGCATCAGAAAATATGTCAATTGTCAGCATCATGCTAGATACCAATAACTGAAAAAAGTAAAATTTTACAACGCTCAAATATGAATGGAAACACTAACAGAAGGCTCTGTTTACTTGAATGAATTGTTGTCCAAAACAAGCTCCACGAAGAAACAAGCATATTTAATTCATTAGTACATGGTAATTTTACCGGTAAATTGTCAAAAAGTCAATTTCAAAGATATCCTCCTAGCATTCATGTCACAGTGTGTAAGTAACCTACTAGGAGAGATACGTACGTAATTGGTCAGTCGGTATAGCATTCGCCCTGTAAGCGAAAGGTCCCAGGTTTGAGTCCAGGACTGGCTGCATATTTTCTCGTTCTGTTAAATTGGCGCCTAACATGGGGCTGTGACTTATATATATTCCGAGAAATATTTACATGGTTCTCTGGTCTCTATGGAATTCGTGGACGATTCCAAATTTGTGGGAGAATATGTCACAGTCTGTTCGTAACCTATTAGGAGAGATATGTATGTAATGGGTCCTGTTAGCTCATAGAGCATTCGCCCTGTAAACGAAATGTGCCGGGTTCGAGTTCCAGACTGGCTGCATAATTTTATATTCTCGTCCTGTTAAACATTTTTTTTTCAGCATATATATTCATTATGAACTATCAACTGAAGTATATTTATAATAAAATCTTATTTTACATTTATAAAAGAATATTTGTTCAGATGTTAATAACGGTTTGTATAAGTGTAACATTTGTAAAAGGAACGATAAAAAACACAGATTTCGCTTAGAAGTGAACATGTGTGTTAGATGTCAGAAAATACAAAGGGGTTTTAGATTAGGCAGACAACATTTACGGCATGCAGTTTACCCTTTTTCTCAACCAACAATTGGAGAAGTCTCACATTCCACCATTATTTATCTACATATAGCAGTGTTGTTTGTTTCAGATGTCAGCATACGTCACAATGAAAACTGTCTGACACGTCTGCCAGACGTACCTGGGATGATTTTATATAGGTCAATGACGTAGTATTTTGCAGATGTGTACGGATTTAATATTGTTACTCTATTATTTCATATAAATATAGTTTGTTAACGTCTCATCATATGTATAATTATATGACAGTATCAAAACAAATAATATAGTGACAAGCTCGGGTGGGTGGGGGAGAGGGGGGGGGGGGTCGAATGTAATTTGAGGGTATTCGTTTTTAGGCGGTAAAAATGACGGGACGCGTAAAAAATGGCGGATTTTCGTTAGGAAAATTGATTTCAAGACACAGAAAAATACGTTTTTTTTATTTTATGCTCACTATTTCACTTGATGCATACTCCTAAGACGTAACTGAGTTAATTGGCTTCCGTCGGTAGTTCATTCCTACTTTGCAGCTATCACCACAAAAGACGCAATTCGAGAAAACCGAGACTGTTTACATGTAGCGAAAACCATATCTACTAATTGGCACCAATTATTACACTATGTTCGTCCGTTTAAGACCTTCTCGTTTTGAAATTCAAAATCCATTTTTGACGTATCCCCCCATTGTTACCGCCTAAGAACGAATACCCTTAATATACGTTCGCCCCCTGAACATACCATTCTAAAACGAAATCACAAGAGACGGAAAAATTACAAGAGACGACGTATGTGAATTAAATTTAAATTTGAATAATTCGCTTTCGTCTCAATGATGTTTTTATCTGTAGGAAGTCACATACTCTTACAGAGAAATTGTTAGAAATTTAATTTCAGGTATAAAACATTGTGCCATTGGAGAAAGATGACAGGTAATTCTCTTAATATGTATTGATAAACGGCCTTCACAAGTGAAAAACATATATGCGTATAAAGAATAGATTTGCTATCTAACCAATACAAATTGAATGTTTGAAAATCAAAGAAAGTAAATCTGAAAGAGTGAATTTTCCTATATTCTTTGTAAAGTAAAAATATACTTAAAACACCGCGTCTGCTATTTTCTTTTCTTGATTGAGCTACGCATTTTCAGCGGATTTTTTTGTGCCATAGTACTGATGTGTATACTTTTTTAGACATGTCAACAAGCTATATAGTATCCATACAAAATAGGGGATAGCGTTTAACAGTTTATGTATATATGCATTGGAAACAATACGGTTAACTATGACGATCAAATTAAAACTGATTTGTGATGTGATGACGGGAGAAGAACAAGGTTGTGTTCACGCGAACCAGGTTCAAAGATAGAGTGTGTGTGTGTGGGGGGGGGGGGGGGGGGGGGGGGGGCTTGTAGGGAGAGGACCGAATACAATGTTGGAGGAACCTTTAGACCAATCTCATTTCTGTATTATAAATAGAAATACAATAGTTTAAAACCAAAGATAGCATCTTGGATAAATAACGCTATAAATGTCTTAAATAAAAAATAATTTTGAAATGGGCATCTCATTACAATAAATAGATACAATCCGAATGGTTCGTATATCATATAAACGAAAACGTGACAATGATATTTTAATTGGAGTCTGAAATATCCTCTCTGAAAATAGACAGCAATAAAAACGACCTTCAAATTGTCATGGGGGCTCAATCTAAGATGAAAAATCAACAATATGTAATCCAGTTGGACAGTCTGTCTGTCTGTCTGTCTGTCTGTCTGTCTGTCTGTCTGTCTCTGTGTGCTTAGCTTACAACGATTGGCAACCATGGCCATTAAATAATGATGCATAATGACATGTTTTGATTGACAACAACGTACTTTCGAAAGATGATAAGAATAATCAACTGAATGAACCAGAACATTTTCGCCAAAACCATAAAATCGTGTTTAAGTCATATTTAAGTAAATTAACACGTAAATGACGTCATCGGCTATAGAAACCATCAGACGACTAAAGTAGACCGGAGCCAGTATCAGCAAAACAATATTTTGACACGCTAAATATTCGGTTAGTCGATGCTCTCTTTCTCTCTTTTATCAAACAGTCGTTCATGCAGATACGGACAAACGGCAACTGGCAGTTATTGACCTGGCTTTAATTGCTCCAAACATCAATACCAGTGTATTGTTGTATCGGGAGTACATCAACAGTATTTATACATCGTTGATCGTTTAACGGCCATTATTTACGGTTAAACATTGATAGAAATCTGTATAATCATTTAGAGTGCATATCCATAAAACAACTAACTGTTCAGGACAATGTTTAAATAATGTGTGTTTGCGGTCTCCTGAACATTTCCAAAGTTGAGTAGGTAAATATTTAGATAGGTAGGGATACCTATTAATATCAAAATAGAATATTTCCTTTGCAATTAATATTTCAATATATACAGAAATTATAAAGAAACGCCATGTGTATTACAGAGTCACATAATCAAAGTATTGTCAGCGAATTTACAGTTTTAGGTGATGAATCTAAAAATATTTAATCTTGATGTTGTCAATATGATCAGTTTAATTGACAAAGTCATTAATAAAAAAACTTTACATACATATTCTAAAACATTAATTTGGTAATGTGGCAATGAAATTCACCAGGCGTTTCTTTATCATTCAATAGAGATAGTTTTACAACTTATTACAACTTGGACAGAACCAGTACCAAGTATGTGCGAATAAAATGTCTTGCTCAGGGACACAACACATAGCCGTGACGGAGGATCGAACCCACGATTCACGATTCTTGGTCTGATGTTCTACCATTGGACCACGCGATTGGCTAATCTGCTATAACATGGCATTATGCTTCATAGGCTGTGCAAGTAGACATTTCGGTTCGGAAGTGTAAGTTGACTTCCAGGAAATAACACACCAAACCCATTACCCTGAGCATGTAATCTTCACAAAACGACCAATAATTCGCTAAGTACACGTGGAAATAACACACCTTAGAAACATTAATCTAAAACAAGGCAAACATTTGATTAACATAACAATAAAGACCTGACATACATGCATCGATTATCTATTTGGCACGGAAAGAAAATTTTAAAGGTTTACCTATCCTTTAAAATATTAACAAATAAAAATCCTAAACAGATATATCATAAGATAACCTCTATTTTTTGAAAACTAAAATAGACACAAAGGTGGATTTAGCCCGAAACTAATCAATGGATATTCCGATTGTGATGCCAGATACACCGAATAGAATTGTACTACGCTTACCAAGACAAAGGGACCAGGTATAATTTAAATATTTAAAACTATTTGCGTCACCAATAATAAAAGGTTTTCATCATTTTTCAATGTCTCTTTAAAAGAATGTTTCAACCAAGTTGCATCCCTTACAAATCTTAATTGTCTAACATGGACGTCTTTTTAAGTGAAATTATGACTTAGCAGTAGAGATGGTGTAAAATGAATAAACAAAATATTACGTAGTTTTATATGTAATACATCGATGTTGGTCATATGACGTAGTTTCCATCATGTCAGATGTCATCTATGTTTACAAAATTTTAAGCGCTCAGACGGTCAGAAAATGATTTATCAACAATTGTTCTATTTACAAGAATATTGTTAAATGCATATACAAGCCTGACTCCAATATCATACCTTTTTAAAGTCGGACGGAATCAGTAAACTTTGGGTATACTTCAATTATGGTTACCTAACTGAATTATTTAAACTTAAATTTTTGCTTAAATAGCATTTTCGATTTAAGCTCCACGTATGCTTTCCAAAAACTGATACAGTGGGAAACAAGTGAACAATTTCGTTTCAATAGTTATTTTGAAGCGATATAGTTAAAAGGGTTCTTAAAGAACCGTTCTTACGTATCGATTCAACACAAACATGTATGTGTACATTGAGCATACACCCAACGTGATCAAAACTTCCGCGTCCGTTTGGTGAAAAACAAACTATATCAGCAGAAGAACGCGTGCAATCAGACCACAAACAAGAAATAACAACAATGTCGGCTATGTGTGTAAACATTCAGCAGCTTTATTTACACAAGTGAAACCAGCAACTGTAACTTAATTATACCGCAATCTAAAATCAACATGCATTTATTAAAGACTGATTGTTCAGTTGTTAATATCGTCTGTACCAGTTGTAAACGGAATGCTGTGAATTTGTAATCAATGCTAAGAAGTGAGCATGTGTGCTAAAGTTCTGAAAATACCAAAGCCATCGATATCAGGTTACTAGGCAGACGATATTTACAGCATGCCATTTGCCTTTTTTTAAAACTTACAATTTGAGAAGCGTCATATTACACCATTAGTTAGTTGCATAACTACTTCAGTTATCGTTTTTAGTTTTAAGTTTCCTGCAAACAACATAAAAGACCGTCTGGTTTATCTGTTACCCTGTGCTGAGTTTAAAAGTTCAAACATGTAACATGTACTGAAAGGATAAAGACATTCAGGATCAATTCCAGAACCATATTATCAAACTAATTTAAGCAAGTTTTAGAATATGTATGTAAAGGTACCTTAACAAACATATTCTAAAAATGATACTATCGCATACAACAGTTTGATAAAGTGGCACTGAAAATCACCGGCGTTTCTTTATAATTTCAATATTAAGCGAGTAAAGACACTATGCATATTACATTAAAAGTTATTTTTTGTTTTCAATTTATCTTCTACTGGCAGGGCTTTAATTCATTAAAGTGTTGAGTATAAACGCCTGATTCTCACTCAAAATCTAAATTGTGTAATTTGCCTTATTAACAATTTTACAAGAAATTAACAAGTTTTTCTTTCCAAAACAGTCAATTTCAGTGCAACATAATAAGAAAATATCTAAAAAATGATCTATAATTAAACGTTTGCCGAGTTTGCGTTTTTAGACTCAACAGTTTTACGAATTTTAGCCTTGCTTTAGCAAGATACTAAAAACTAAAACAATTTATTTTACATTCACGTACATGTATTTTTACTTCACGGAGACACATGCAGAGGAATGATTGAGTCAAACTTAAATGTTGTATAATAACACAATCACAGTGTGACTACTGCTTCGTACGTCATATAAGAACAGGCAATATAAAAAGAAATTATTCCAAA
Source organism: Panopea generosa (assembly GCA_029582155.1). NCBI lineage: Eukaryota > Metazoa > Mollusca > Bivalvia > Adapedonta > Hiatellidae > Panopea > Panopea generosa. Next base: position 2,923,229 of record CM055900.1, read on the forward strand.
GACATCAGTTGATAAAACATTAAAAGACAACCAAAAACAATTTCATTTTATTTATTACACACTTTGGCAAATGAAATACAATATGTATGTACGTAATATTTTGATTATTCGATACAAACTGAAAGTATGGATTCCAAACGAAAACATTGAAAGAAACGTAATTTGAACGTTGTAAAGGCAAAATCGAAACAAGAATATTTGTGTTTAAAAGTGCTTAAAAGTTTCAACAGAAGTAAACTCCCATGAACAGACACAATCAATATAATTAACTTTAGGGGACCAATTAATCAGATAATTTGCCAGCAGCAAATGTTAGATTCCTCGTAATTTGAATCATTTTTGTTTAATTATTATAGTTATGAAGTAACAAAACATGTAATGCTTAATTCCATTGTAAATTGAATTGTTTTTCAAAAAAGCCAAGGTGTGATTTGTTATGATTACATTGTAAACTGAAACGACATTCACATTATGTACTAAATGAAATGGAACGACAATGGTAATTGCGTATAATGAATCTTTCTTTATATTTGCACACCTATACTAATAAGTCCTAATATATTTCAGATATTGTTAATATATATTTTAACGCTCATTTATTCCTAATAAAAATCGAACTATACATGCATTGTTGGTACAGAATAAGCAACTGAATGCAACGGACCCGGTTAACTCAGTCGGTAGCACGTGTGCATCAATTCAGTGATAGAGATTTCGAATTACTTACCAGTAAAAATAATTAGTCATTATGTCATATCTAAATGTATCGATTGTTCATGTATGTTTATAACATGATAAAATGTTCATATAAGAACAAACTACTCGGATTCATTCGAGTGTTACGCTCCAGCAACAAATAAGTGATAAAAGAATTCCTTGGCAGTAATGAACGCGTCTCAGATAAGAAAATATCATTTTCGATTTTGTTGAGTATTTCCGTTGTTGTAATGAAACATATGAATCCCCTTAAGCCTGGGTCCCACTGTAGAGGATGTACGACGGTTCAGGCCAAGGTTGTTGCCGGTTAATCGTGATCACTAATCCGGGATGATCCTTGATATAAATGCAAAGGTTTCATTTTTTTAAAATAACTACGGAGTTGGAATCAGTGTCTCTGGGTTTCAGTACGTTTAGGTACGGTTAATTACGGTTTGTAAGCCGGACGAGCAAGGTATCACTAAGGGCAATCAACGGTTTTTCTGCGGATTATGTATATAAGTAAGGCTAACCGACCAAGATGTAGGATCATTTTTTTTCATATTGATGATAACAAAATTCTTATAAAAGGATTTCACAATGTTTGACTTATATTAACAAAGTAAAAAGGATATTTCAAGGAAATAGTTGAAGGTTTGAAAGTATTTTTACCATATAATAAGAAGGAAGTATATACTACAGAGTTACTAACCATCATATAATGTGATATACTTAGTTATTAACCATTATATAATGTGATATACAGAGTTATTAACCATTATATAATGTGATATACTTAGTTATTAACCATTATATAATGTGATATACAGAGTTATTAACCATTATATAATGTGATATACTGAGAATATCCTTAATGTACTGGTTGAGAAAGTTATCAAACTTACTTCAATAAACGACGCATAACAGGTTAGAAATAGTATTGATTTGATAATATGTCCATTTCCTCTCAGCAGTGTTTGTTTTTGTCTGAAAGTTGAAGGTTTCTTAGAATGGAAACTCATATGAACCCGGAATGTGAAAATATGTATGTTCTCTGCTAGTTTGTATCATTGTGTAGTTGCCGATATAGTGTCGATTTATCGTTTGTTTTTGGTGTGTTAGGGGGAAGTGGGGGATAGCAGTCCGTTAATGTTCAGAAATTCCAGAGGCATTCGAAATAACCAAGGAAATGTCAGCAAAACTCAACATATGCACAAATTATACAATTGTGTGGCTTATATTGTTCTTGTTCCCTGAACACAATAATCTAGCAAACATTATAAGAATCTCAAAACGTAGTGGCTGTAGTAAACGAGTGTGAAATATACTCAGTGTCAAACCGTATTGTTAACCAAACTCTGACAATTGCATTGATCCTAGCGTCACTAGACGTCTCTTATTTAATCCGGATGTGACGTATTTTTTTGTTCTTGTCACGTGATGTTGTGTGTGATATTTTGTCCGTCCTTAGGTGTTCTTTTCTTTACCCTAAATAAAATTACCTATGCGAGATAAGACAGAACTAAATACAAATTTTAAAAATTAAGGAACACAAATGAGGCAGAAAAGTTAGTTAGAGCACGTACAAGTTTAAAACTGATGTAACTCTTTGAGAAAGCTTTGGTTATTTGTTTGTTTCATTACGAATCTCGAAAACACGAATATCAGACTTTTGCTAAATGACAAGCCAGTAAATGCCAACCCGATCCGGAACAGTTCTATTTGACGTTGACAGAGATATAATTAATGGTAAAGGATGGGCTTTTGGTAGAGATATGTTATAAATACGATTAAAAATGTGTTTAACCTCAATATAAATGTGTTTTAGTGAGCTGTCATTATCAGTCAAATGGTTTTCCATCAGTGTGTTTAATTAAACAAACTGAGATACCAGAAAATATCAATTAAACGGAGTGCATATGAAGCACGCGACAGTGTTGGAAAAAGATAACTATGTAGCGAACTAAAAAATTGATGAATTGTCTTAACATCAGTACAATAGGATGATGTGATACGGTGTTTTTAAATGTGATTAAAAATGTTAATCGATGTTTCTATCAGCGACTATTGCAAATAAAACAATAATAAACGAATGCGTTGCTGTGCCTTTTTCATCGCACCGACATATCACATGGATTCATTTAAAACTGTATTTTTTTATATAAAAATCCTCATTAGCCGATTAAATAGTATTCTGTTGGATAATATCGGGTACGACAGTTAAAATCTTGAAAATCTTGTCAAGAATGAACTGAACAAGAAGGTCGTGCAAAGATTGAAATGTACTTGGCTAACTCAAAGTATTGTAATTGAATAAACATCTTAATTGCAATAGCACACATACATGAAAATAGAGAGAGAGAAAGAAAGCGAGAACAAACATGAAGAGAGAGAGAGAGAGAGAGAGAGAGAGAGAGAGAGAGAAAGAGAGAGAGAGAGAGAGAGAGAGAGAGAGAGAGAGGGAGAGAGAGAGAGAGTGAGAGATAGAGTATAGTTGCCATGACGACCATATTGGACTTGTCTCGTTTTAAATATGATACAAACTTGATTATAAGATAGTAATATAAGAGAAATAACTACATATGCAATTTTTTTACATAATTGGCGAATAATTACTTTCCTTGACGAGTTAAAATTTTGATCCCATGGCAACAGGAAAATGCTTAATTAATTTAGATCAAAATAACAATTAATCATTTCTGATCGATTTACAAAATATTTTTTGGATTAGTTAAAAATGCGACAAGCACCGCACGAACAGAAAGAGAGATAATTGGGTTTAATGATTTTGCAAAACGCTGTCATAACGACCATATTGGGCATATTTGCATATATTTTAAGTATTAGCTTATGTAATTAGCCTTTACCTTGCAAGTGCAAGTAAATGGTAAAAAAGTGTTTATGACGGTAAACTTTGACTGTTAAATGACGTATTTAAGGACAGGTTTCTTCATGAAACATACGTATTGAAAAAGGGGGGAAATACATGTTCAGCTTTCTGCAGAAAAGAGACAAGTAATTACGTCCCTTGACTAGTTAAAAACGTGCAAATGAATTTCCCCAGTGGGAGTAACATAAAACGACCTGATCAATTCTTAGTTATCATTACTGATCGGCTCACTAGATATCTTCGAGCAGTAGGTCGCAAACTGATAAACAAAATGAAAAGATGATAACAAAACTGCCGATCACAGTTCTCTTACAGAGTAATAATAGCAAGTTTTATCAAGTTTTATCTACTATTAAATATAAAAACCTACTTTTCACTACAGACGAAGTAGAAGATATAAGTGAAAATCACAGCTTTATATTGAATCATATATAACACGACTGTGACGATGCTTACACCTTTACTAGAAATCTAAGTTACGGTCTATTAACTTATTTCCCATACGTCGTTGTACAAATTTTACAATCTCTTAAAAATGTTTGTCAAAAGCTTGTAAATAATTCACTGTTATATTCAAGAAAAAATCGAATCTTATCATCTTAAACTCAATACCACCTTGATATCCAGCTCATCATTCATGATATATTTACACACATGCTAATTCCTGACGCCAAAATCTCATTGGATTTAAATAATGTAAAATTAATAGCAAAAATGATGTCTCAAAAATCGCAGTAACGTATTTAATACAACAGCATGTGAAATATAAGGTAGATATGTTTTATTCATTCGGTAGTAAAATACATAGCATGATGCAGATTTTATATTGAGAGTGTCAAGTAACGTCTTTATACTATCCCTTATATATTCTCTACATACAAAAATATTTCTTATGTTATACATACAGGCATTTCATATTTATATCTCACATTGTAACCAACTTAGATATAAAAAGTAAACTTTTAAGTTGTATAGGTGACAAGCAAATAATGTGATTGTTTTCATATTGTAAACTATTTAAAATGTAATATCATTATTGGGAATGATTTTAATATTTATTGTTAGAATATATATAAACATAGTCCGAAGGCACGTGTTAATGTGAAAATGTACATCTTAGCATGCTACTGATCCTATTGTTGTGTTATGAACAAACAGTTCTATGTACATGTAATATGTATAATGAGAAATAAAACAAGAAAATACATGTCCTTGACTATAGCAAACATTAATTCAGCATAGATAATACACTTTTTTACTATTGTTACAGCACTGTATTTAAAATGATATACTTGTAAATAAATTATAAAAGTCACCTCAGGTGTGAATTCTATATCGTCTTTGATACCTAATCACTAAATTTTTTCAAACAAAATCTGTTTCTTTTTCAAATTATCAAATGTATCTTTGAAACAAAGGTTTCCATGGCAGCAGCCAATTTTAGAACATAAAAACAAACCTAATAATATTTTTATATACTTTTTTCCTAATACCGTGATAAAACAAAAAAAAATGATTCATCCCCAAGTGTTATATATAGTTAACTCTTCCCCCAAATAAATAGAGCATGTTTTTTAAACATATACATGTGTGTTACAAACAACACATAATTTTCTTAAAATTGGTGAAAGGGAAATAATCAAATAGTAGTCGTCCCTATCTATTTATTCAGAGTTGTCGCTCATTTCATAATATTGCTTTAATGCTTATGGAACTTTCGAAACGTTCGTTTTTAATTCGAATTTCAGCCCGTTTTACTCTTTCCGTTCATATATTAATTATTAATTTGACTACTGAAAAATCTACAAACGAAAATATAAGCATAGCATAGGTTACTTTTGATATGTCACTTGACGCAAATCATCGGTTTGTGTACTTCTAAACATTAGCAAAGAATTAGCAAACACACATGCCAGTGAATAAGAGCGTAACAACCGAATGAACAATAAAGTAACCTGTTAAAAACAATACATTTCAAACTTAATATGCTTTGAGTGCTGTCATAAATGCTGTCGTTCAGTTATATCATATACTCTTTAACAGCTCGCGTAGCATTGTTGAGAAAAGTGTTGATACTACAGCAATGTATACCAATTTCAGTACATGTATATGCATGTTATTCTGAGATTCTGAACTGTCATTTCTGTGAAAATGTTTAAAAACCCTTCGCAATGACTGCCGTACGTAAATTGATATAGTAAAATAGCTGATAGATAAAGAAACAACGTCCACGACGTGTAGTGATTACACAGGCTAAGATCGCCTTCGCAAGACCACAGCCAACGTTGAGGGGAATATGTGATTTGTAGACCTATAAAGATACAATGCATAAAACACGTATTCGTTTTCTCAGATCACCGTCGTGATATGCAGAAAATTTCATTTTTACAAAGAAAAAATATTACTCGGCTTTGAGGTCACCGTTATATTATAACAAATACTCAATACAATATTTATTAAATTATATATCATTTTATTAAGACTCTGCTGTGACCATATGTTTACAAGTTTTAACCAAACGGAAGTTTCGTTGCTATATTTATTCTAAAAGTAATGCAATACCCAGTTTTACAGATAATCACGAATGGCTTGAAGTTGTCGTTTAGCTATTTCCTTTGACACTTCTTTCGATAGTTCCCAGGTTCATACATGTTGATTATCATCATTAGGAAATATCAATGTTACTCGCAGACATCATGGTCTCGTTACACGTATTCTTTTTTTTCTATTACATTTTATAACGTATACATGATTCCATTTATCCGATGAAATGTTAACTGAATTAAAGTCAATTATTAAATTGGACATGAATTTATCCATGTATTTATTAATTAACAACATCAACACAAAGTTTAGTTGAAATTTAAATTATTGATTAATGGTGTTTATAGAAATAGAATCAATGAGTGAACAAATAAAATATGAATTCAATGTGTGGATGAAGAAATACCATTTACCCTTATGTTATGTTCTTTAGGGTTAGGTTATAGTTTGTTTTGTAATACTTAACATCGATGACCTCTAAGATGATTTTTTTGAATAAAGAGCAAAAGAAGACATTTAACTATCACGTGACCAGGATCAATATACTGTATAAAGGCTTGTAACGATAGTATTATAATCATTTACTTACGTCGCATCGTAGGAACTGTCAAATTCGATTTGTCGCTTACTGTCTGTCCATAACTACTTCTTCTGGGAAACTTCGGGGCAAACTTTGACGACACATTCTCAATAGAGTAACTTCCCCTTCTCGAATACAAGCTAGCACAGTCTGGGTCAAATACAAATATATTTGAATCGTTTCCTCTTTGGAAAGGCAGTGGAGTTGGTAGAGGTGTATGCATATCGTTTGTTTCCACAGGAATAAGCTGGTTTCTCTGCGCGAACCCCGACGAATTTGGTAAATCAACATTTTCTTCGTTGTCGATATCGAATGCTGCGTTCTCGATGCCAATTGTAGGTACAATGACACGCTCGACTGGACGGGCCACGTCATCGTTATCGTCATCACAATCGTCCGGATGATGAATTTGAGTAACCTGTGTATGTAAATGATAATGGCGAATAGAAAGTTAAACTATTTGAATTGACATATACTGAAAGGAGAAAGAAACGCCTTGTGAATTTCAAAGTCACAGTATCCAACTAATGTAACAGATATTTACATTTTAAGCTTTATATAATGTAATAATAAGAACATATGTCACTTAGAACATATCATATGAAAATTACATTTTATATACTGAGAATACATTTTTCGAAACAATCTTGACATATTGTATATGGAATAAAATTCTAAAATATCGTCCTCTTTAAACAATATATAAATCCACGAAACTGTAACACATATTTTGAAACACACTGTACTGTGTAAAGGTATTTCTTTTATGATTTTGTCAATAATAAAGATCATCTAGACCAAATAATTAATAAAATACCTTTAAACACGTGGTCTGATATCGCTTACAATAGTTTGATAATGTGGATCTAAAACTTTATCCTTTCGGTACAGAAACATCAAGCTGGTTTCAGAATTTAAAACCAGCAAAATTAATTAATTAGCTTTCGAATATTAGCCACAACCTTACGACAGGTTGAAATTCGCTTTGAACATTCGAAGTCTGTTTTAAGTTTATGAAGTCCTATGTTTAGGATTCAAAGCTTAAAAGTTGGTGTCAACATTTTTATGTATATGTCGTATCAGGCTGGGCATAGCTTTGCAGATTCGATGCTTTCGGCGATAAGGAGGTGATGGGTACATTTTCGATGAAAAGAGAAGAAAAATATGGTAGATAAAATATAATCAAGAGTTTTTATAATGTCGTTTTTTATTTTCGTTTACACTTTGATGAAACATTACAAATCAGGCCTAAATGAATTCGCAAAACAATCACTTTTTTATACCAACGAAAAATGTGCATTGTATGTAGGTTTTCTTTTAACATTAATATAAACATTCGAATTTGCGGTCGGGCGGTGAACTGCTGATTGTAAAGTGTATTTAAAATATTAAGTTTATTTGTTTTAAAACAAATACACTTATCCCAAATGTACGCATCAAAACAAAGGACGATTGCGTATGACTTTGCCATTATTTTATCAAAGTTTAGACTAGAAAAAAAAAGATAAAACCTAACGCCTTGATTAATTTTTACATATCCGCCATAATTCTCAACTGCATTGTGTCAAAATTCGCCATCTCCCGTCGAAACCATCGCTTCTGTAAAAGATATATTCAGTGTGATTATGTAACCAGGGATTAAGTTTAGGTTAAAAAATGAAATTGATAATTAAGATACTCTTAATTAAGTAGTTTTTGTTCTTTCATAATTTATTATGTGAATATGTATATGGCATCTCATACAATAGACAAATACAAACCGAACAAAAACTTAAATGCTAAATTGAACAACAAAATAGTGAACATTGTTCTTGATATTTCGATGAAAAGACTATATTTTTCAGCCATTATATACGTTTCAATGGAAATGTCTCGGGGGTGCTCTACGGACAATTAAGTTTTAACAAGAGCAGTACATCGTGTGATTCTACAGGAATACGCCAATAATATAGTTTTTAACTATTGTCATTTCCCAATGGCCTAGTTATTAGTCTAGGGATTGTCATACTGTCCGATGAAAAATAGCTGGGACAATATGAAAATTTCCAAAAAATATAGTTATATAGTGGTCATCAGTCTCAGGAGTATCATAGTAGCTAATATGACTGTCCGAGGACAAACATAGGGGCACATGTAATAAGTTTTATATTTCATTTTCGATGCCATCAAAGATGAACACCTCAACATAACAATTGTTTCTTTTTTAAACCAGTCGATTTAATGAGTCGTTTTAACTCGGTTTCAGTTCATATTAGCGATGTTTCTTCGTATTTTCCAAGTTCGGTCCATACTGGTCCAGTTCGTGTCAAAAGACGTCAGCGGTGTCATCGGTGACAAGGCTAATACAATTAAGTCAATCGATAATAGAACAGCATGTCATGCTCTTTATTAAGCGGACACAGCAGTTATTTACAGCCAAAGTATGTTTATGATTAATTTTGATATTTCAAATCGCTCTTAGTTTGTCCTGAAATACAGCCAAACTGGTGAAAACGGTCACCTCCATTAAGCAGCCACTTCTCATCAGCAGTCACATTAGCTATTTCCCATGTCTATGCCTTCTGAAGAAATTAACCTGTATTAAGCAACAACCTGTTTTAAAAGGCTCCTTCCCTTGACTGACTGCTTTAGACAGGTTTGACTGTAAAATGATTTTGATATTAATATTAAAATAACAGAATTGCCCCAAATGTAATAGGATGGCAAACATGCATAAAATATATTAATGTTTAGAATTCGTTATGAAGTGGATCTTATATCATGAGCGATCGCTTAATATTGATTTGTTTTAATGAGTTGTCAAAACTATTTCACACGAGTTTCTGCCGAGCATTATATCATTATTACAAACGAGTTTAATTAATGAATAATGAATGAACTTGGAGGCGAGATTGAATTAATCGCATAACTCGGGGAAATGGAGCATATGACATATCAATCGCCCCAATAATGTAAAATGATGTCAATGCGTTTTAAAAGTAATTCTATTATTATCAACTAGTTCTATAATAAGAGTTTTCCAATTGATTGATTGATTAAATATTAAGCGTCATTTTATGCCATCGCGGGCTAACAGACGATCAGTTAACCTAACCACTGTTTCCTGGTCTCCTGAAAGGTGCACACCTCATCTCCGCAAGTAACGGATAACCTTCCAACATGAAACAGTGGTGAGAGACGAATGATAATGAGACACAATGTCGTATATCAATCATCGCAGAGACTGTTGTCGGGCGTGGATTTGAACTCATGACCCCTGAATCGATAGTCAAGTTAGACGCGTTTTCCAAAGAGATTAATGATAAAAATGACTGACATGCTTTACAAACGATACATTGGGAGTTCTAAATGAGCTGAAATACACGATTCTCATGAGCAACACTACGTATTTAACGGATCAAGTACAGAATCCTCCTGGCCGAGTGGTCTAAGGCGCCACCTCATGATCCCGGACCTCTCACTGCTGAGGTCGAAGGTTCGAGTCCCGCTCGCTCCAAAAACTTTATGAGAGAAAGTTTCCAGTTACTGACGTGAAGACGGTGGTTCTACTCAGTCTGAGGTCTTCCTCCACCAGTAAAACTGGATATGCCATATATAACATGAAATATGTTCAAAATAAAAAAGGATCAAGTAAACTTAATTGCAAAAGAAAGTATTCCCTGAGATTTTTTTAAGTAAAGATCCTTGTATAATTGTTTATGTAAAAACATTATGATCTACTATAAATAAAATAACTGACACTTAAAAATGTACACTATATTGCAACTGAGTATACCAGTATATAAGAAAGGTTGACAACAGCGCCATGGGTACTTGATGCACTGGTATAGCATTGGTTAAACACATGGGCTGCGTTTAGTTTGGTTAAACGTTTGTTAACGTTGACTATGTATTTTTCCTGGACACCGGATCAATCACAAATCTCAATCCCGATAGGTTTAGGGAACCAGGTAGCAAAACGTGTTTGCATGTTAACTGTGCTGAACGCATTCCAGGTTTTATAAATGATACAAAACATGGTATCAATTATTCGGTGTAACTTAATGCGGATTGTTTGTTATGAATTCAGAATTTGTTAAACATTAGCCTCATAGTCTGGTAGGTAAAATGCACATGTATCGATCAAAAATGTAATGAATAGCAGTTTAATCAATATGAAATAATTTATGTTTCAATTAGCTTCGCTCGCGCTGCATGAAAATGTAAATAGGACCATAAACTAATGGGCAAAATTAATTAGCTAATATTTAGCTACTTTCAAATCCTTTTTCATACAAACTAGGATTAAAATTGAAACAGAATCGTTACACTAGGAGCATCAATGCCATAATGATGAGTGGAACAGATGATAGCTTTATTAAAATTAGGGGTTGTATGGGAAAATATGGTTGTAAAACTATAGAGGCCTTTTGGTATTCTTTGTGTAAGGTAATCTCATTTAACTAGATTTAGATTGAACAAATTGACATACTACCTAGAAATGTTTGCGTTTTGTAATTATTTCCGGGAAGGGACAGAGAGGTCATGGGGCTCGTTCAATATTGCTGAAAGTTAGAATACCGCTCAAGCCGGTGTTGGAATTTGAGAAGTGCAACATTTAATACCCCCACCGTACCCCTATAAACAGATACAATGGATCTGGGTCAGCTTTTTCTTATTGATGCACTGTGCCTCCCAAGAATATGTTTTTATTAGATAGAATTCCGCGAAGTTTCACAAATACATTCTTATGTGTGAAAGTACTTTAACTCGGGGGTTTTAGGTGTTTCCAAATGGCTCGAAAATAGAAAGACTGTTTAAGTCGATGTCAGGGGCGGAGTGATGTCATTCATTAGCAGACAAAAGATAATAAAAAAAACAACAACTATATAACCATCATGAGATGTTGCTTTCAAAGAACTAAGTAACCAAATGAGCATGAACACAAATCATATACGGAATGCTTATAGTAAGTACATGTATAATACATACATGGAGACAAAACGGCAACAGGGATACGCGCCTTGTAACGCTTTGCAGCGTTTTCCAAAGAGATTAATGATAAAAATGACAGACATGTTTTACAAACGATACAGTAGGAGCTCTACATGAGCTGAAATACAAGATTCTAATGAGAAATATTACATATCATACCAAATACACTTAATTGCAAAAGAAAGTGATCACTGAGGTTTATTTTTATATAATTCTTATGAATGAATGAATGAATGAATGAATGAATGAATGAATGAATGAATGAATGAATGGTGATTTACGATAAATATATACAGAAATAAGTGATGACATACACAATTGTACTCGATTACCCATCAGCTGTATTCGTTTATTTTTTTAGAAATTTACTTTAGAAAAAAAAAATACAAATCGCATCGTACTTTGGTTATTATTGTTGCACCTACCGGCTTATCCAATGTGGCTGGAACGTAATTGTTGTATGAGACGGTTATGCTAGTGATGAGTTTAACTTTTCCCTTCACAAGCAAATGTTTATCTTCTTGGCTTCGTTCTTTGCTTTTCAAAGAACCTGTTTAAACATATATCATCATAGCCAGTTTTACTAATGCCTAGCTTGAACATTTATATAGAGTGGGACAGCATATATTACCTGAAGTGAACTTGCGCAATAGCCCATAAGGCGGCAGAGTATTTTGTTAGTTCTCATTTCGATAGAAAAACGACTCTGAAAGGAAGTTGGAAATGAATCTAATTGCGAACGTGATAGATACATATAAATTAGCTAAGGATATTAGTTTGAAATGGTTCTCAATTGGCCTCACGCGGAATGTAAATTAAACATGTCGATATTCCAATCAGAGATCGATATTGTTTCAAGAGTCGCCATTTTCCTTAGACAAGCTAACGGTCTCCAAGTAGGCACTATATTGTTTTACAGTGTATCTACTTGGACAAAAAGAGTGATAGTTTCTCTCATGTTAGTCTTACTTCAAGGCAGATATATGTTTATGAGATAATAAGAAAGGTAGCATTAACAATGCATGTTGGAGGTAAGAACATAGTTTAAAGATAATATAACAAAAATAACAAGAGTGTAATATGAAAGAATCAATTTTGTATAAGAATGAAGAAAGATAAACTTAAAATAGAATAATAACTAAAATGGTTGATATGTGAGCATTTGCAGCAGGGTTGACAATATACGATTTACAAAAAAATATGAAAGAAAAAAGAGAGTTGAGACAATAAAAACAGTAACACAACTAAGTATCACAGAAGATAAATATCGAGATGTAAAAAATTGATAGAAAATCTGATTACCTGTATAAGCGGAGCTCTTTGGATGGTTTTATTTGACGAACCAATTCCAGTAAACTTTGTATTGTGCGACATTCTACAAAAAAAATGCTAAAACTAAATGTGAACTACGATGGTTGTAAAGTTAGTTAGACAGCATAACACATTTAAGAATGATAAACTGACACACATAAAAATCAAGATGTTGTATTTGTCAGTCGATCAAATCTTTTTTGTTAAATAAATTAGTGGTATATGAAAAGGGTATTTTGCTTAACCATGCACAAAAGGGTGATTTTGTCAATACGGTAATGAATGCTATACACAAAGTGAGTCGTAAAATATAATACCGGATATTGACAAAGTAAGTCCAGTGGTATCCAAGAAATAAAGACCAGATATTGTCAAAAAGGTTTCTGCAGATTCCAAGAATCGAAGACATTTTCAAACTAAATCCTGTGGAAAGACTCAAATGTTGATAAATTAAGTCAAATGGTATCAAAGCTATGATAAACGAGATAGTGTCATATTATGTTCACGTAATCCAAAAAATGAAGATACAAAAATTTATAAATCACAGAAATAGTCAAATATAGCCCTATTTTACAGATATTGTTTCATTGTTAAATGTCCGCCATCTGGCGATATAACCGTTCATGTCTCACAACCATTACTCCACATTAGTGACGGTAGCAAGATTATTGCGCCCAGGAAATAAGAGCTAAATCGTTGGGCAACTTAAAATGTTTAAAATGGTCATAATTATTTGTACATAAGAGAACATTGGAACATTTTCTGCCAGGCTTGGATGATATTGGGTGCAGTTGGATGACGATATAACAGTACAAAGATGCGTAGTGATAAATTAAATGGACATAACTGTCAGAAATGAAGGAGTGTCATCAAACCATCAAAATGGTTTGTGTGTCACTGCAAAAAACCAAGCTGGTCAACCTACCAGTTACTGTGCATTTTTATGTAGGTATACTTTCCTACTATAAAAAAAATACTCTCAAAACATTCTATGTGAAATACGGTTTTTACCATGGAAATCCTAGACCTTATTTTATATAGAACAAAAATCAAAATTCAACTGTGTAGCGAGATATACATGCACTCGTGATAAGTATGTTGTTTTACATCTATATTCCCATGTTGCGTTTTCATATCATTTGAATGTACCAGCCACACATCAATAAAACATATGTGTGTTCGCAACCGTTAAGGTCATTCAAGAGGACATATATGGGATAACTCTCTTTAAAATATAGACAGAGTTAATGCTCCTTTTATATTTATATTTTTTTTAGGTTTTATAACTCGTATTACAGTTACTACTTGCCACACAACATTGAAACATCATGCGTGTTCGTCATTATTAAGGTCACACAAGGGGACAAATGGGATAGCACTGTGACAAACTTAGTGTAACAAAATCCTTTGACACCACAACCCTTAGTGTAACAAAAATGTGTTTTGTTACACTAAGGGCTATGGTTGCGGCCTTTAGTGTAACAACTGCCGTTACACTAAGCCTATGCTTGGTACATGAATTGACATTTGAATATAAAACGGGTTCACTTTGTTTAACTTTTTTTTTTCAACTAGAAATTTATTTATCCCTGCTATGAAATAGGGGCATATAGTGGTACCCATGTTCGTCCGTCTGTCGGTCTGTTCTGTTGTGTAGTGCTTCCAATATGCTTCCATATCGAATTGACACACAAACTTTGATCTAAATGATATCAAAATATAGAAGACAAAATGCAGGTGGATTTTTGTGTAATATTGCAGTTTATTGTATATCAAGATCATTGATACTACAAATAAAATAAATATATCTTAGTAACAGCAGTACCCTGAGTTATGATTGGCAAAAAAAAGAATACTCATTTTGTTTGGGGGCTGACGTCGCAATGTTTTACTAGATTTACTGTGTTTTTATCTTGGACATTTTTTTATTATGGAACATTTGTAATAAAATTATCGCTTAGTGTTTGAAAAAAGAAACAATGATGGAAAGTATGTAGACACTTATCATCACGACGGGTTAAAAACCGCAAATAAACAGAACAGACATCTGATATAATATTATAGGTCTTTTTTAAAGTTTCGTTTTTTTTCACTTCATATTTAAATAAAAATTATTAATCAGAGGTTAAGAAAAACGTCCAACATCTCTGACAAAGTATTTTTGTTACACTAAGTGTTATTGATAACCGCAACTCTTAGTGTAACAAAAAAAGAAACACAGTAAGTTTTGCTACATCAGGGTTATTTATAAACGCAACTTTTAGAGTAACAAAATAAGTTTTGTTACACTAAGGTTTATTGATAACCGTAACCCTTAGTGTAACAAAAATAGGTTTATGTGGATGAAAAATTTCTTATTCCGACGAAAAGCATATTTTTGTTACACTAAGGCTTGACGAATATGAATTGTATAGCCATTCATTAATAATTTGTTAACAACAGACCTGACGTACACTTACTTATTGTCCATTATACTATATTATTATTGTCCATATTTAAGTTAATTTGAAATAAATGATCAAGTCAACACAAAATTACGTGCACACTCTGTAATCATATTCCTAGTTCTATATTTTATCTAAGCAATTGTACAGTACATGAATTATTACTATATGTCTCCGATTTCATACATCATGTTTCTACCTAGTAATTTGGGAAATACAGTTCAAAGTGTTACCAGTTCTCTTTTTGTAGCTACAGTTTAGTAATACATAATGATTCATGACTAATTCCTTTCCAAAATAAACAAAAAACACTCACTGAAATAATGTTTTATTTGTAAAACTTATTACCTTTTGTTTAATAATTATCATTTTTCCGGGCTTCTACAGCATATTTATAGTCACATTTGTTAGTTAAAATAAACACGTAAAAAAGAGAAAAACATCGAAACTACATGAATGCCCCCATTGCCCCCTTCCCTCTATTTTTTTTATTTTTGCAAAGGTGACTTTGACCCCAGAATCCAGAAACACCCACTCGTCCACGGTATCTTGGATCCGACACCTATATGGACTTCAATCAAAATTGGATTAAAATAAAAGTTGTTGTTATATGGTGTTTAGCGTCGCTTTCAACAATTTTTCAGTCATATCGCGACGGTGTCTACTTGAGACAGTATTTTGAGCGCTGTCACACTGGAGTATCATGCCGCAGACACATGGTATGATATCCCACCCAGTCAAATTATACTGACACCGGGCCCACCAGACCTAGAACTCTCCTCTAAATGCTGAGCGTCAAGCGAGGAAGCTTCTAAAGTCTTTGGTATGACCCGACCGGGGATTGAATCCACGACCTTCTGCATGTGAGGAGGATGCTCTACCACTAGACCACGCCGCGGTCTTTAAAATAAGAGCGGTAAGGCGTGGTATGTTCTCTGTGTGTTTTTTATTCACAGTTTATAATGCCAGTGTTATATCGAGTCTGTCACATTTTCCCATTCAAGTCAATCCATGTTGCTGTCAGTCATGCTTTGCGATATAATATATAATAATACTCTCTGTACATAATAAGAGTGAGCGTGTTGCATTGAGCGCATGTTATTGATTACGTTTGATTAATCATTGCATGTCATTGTATCCGAGATTGTGTTTGTTAAAATCGTAGGTTTTGGCAAGTGTTAGAGACACAGTCATTTCAGCGTATTTGTTGTTGTTTCACACCAAAATGAAATATGTAGCATGTTGCTAACATGCATATGTAAATGATAATGAATAAAGATACATGTTAGTCTGGAAGTTTGAAAGTATATGGTTAGTAAATATATTTGTCTCATGATTCAAAGGTCAAGTCGGTCACGTTCTGGATTTCCAAATTCTCAGATCAAGAAGTTGTTTCCACAAAAAGAGTCATAAAATTATCCTTACCGCATTTGTTGGTGTGTTTTTTTTTCGGAGAGAGAGAGGGAGAGAGAGAGAGAGAGAGAGAGAGAGAGAGAAGAGAGAGAGAGAGAGAGAGAGAGAGAGAGAGAGGAACGAACTATGCAAGATATATCGATGGACAACACATTCGACCTGTTGAAGCTTGTCTCAAAACAATAGCTATATGATGAAAGAGAACTGAACACGATATGAAGCACAGATGACCATTGGTTACTTAATTAAGAACATGCTATAAAACCGAAAATTCAAAGTATAAAAAGGGACATCATTCTAACCAAATAAAATTAGTGTTAAGGCACTTATATGACTGCACTTGTACCTTTGCAATTCGTCTATGATACTGGTCACATCTATTCATTTTTTAAATAAATCCTTGAATTATTTTCAGAGATGAGTTTAATGAAATGTCTATGCATTTTACATCGATTGCGAAATAAGTTTTTACGACTTAGGCATATCGGCATATCACCCTAGAAGTCTTCCTGGGTAGAAACAGTAGTACGCATAAGCGGATAAAGTGTCTTGCTCAATGACACTACACATATCCGTGGAGGAGGATCGAACCCACGACCCTCCGATCTTGGGTCCGATGTTCTATCAGATGACCACGCACTCAATGAGTCGTAGTAGTTACCGAGATAAGAGCTTGTTATTAATTAAAACTTAAACCATTACTGAAGTACAAAAATCCATTTTATTACCTAAAATCATAATTGAGTTAGTTCATGTATCCCCTTGAGTTATTTAATGGTATTGTATGAGATAGAAGAGGCGTGTAATAAAATATTAACAAAATGTTCTAAGTATAAAAAGGAAACACTGCTGGTGCCAAAATTCAAAACCGAGATTTTCCATTTGTTCCATTGCATACATTGACTCCCTTTAACGGTAGTGAATACACAAGTATAGTTTCATTGATACATGACTGGTAACTGGTTGTATGGTGTTTAGCGTCGCTTATAACAATTTTTCAGTTATACAGCGACGTTGTCTACATCATTCTAAAAGCTACTACACCAAAATATCATGCCGCTGACACATTGTAAGATACCCCATCCAGTCACATTATACTGTCACCTCGCCGATCAGACCTAGAACTGTTCTCTAAATTATAAGCACCAAGCCAGAAAGCTTCTAGTACCATTTCCAAGACTCTGGTAAGCGGGGCATAGTCTAATGTATAGAACGTTGGCCGCTCACGCCAGATGTTGCGGGTTCGATCCCCAGCTCGACCCGATGCCTCTCATAAAACAACACTCAGTACTGGTTCTACCCAGGAAGCGGACTCTAGAACGGTTCATATAAGCTCTGAGCATTCATCGCAATCGAGCTTAAATAAATTAGGATAAACTAACACTTTGGTATGACTCGATCGGAGATTGAGCCAAAGACCTTCTGCTTGAGATGCGGACACTCTACACATAGACCACTGCTGCGGTTCTAGGTTAAGCGTAAGATATTTTTAAATGTACAATTTGAAATAAATTTTCTTAAAATAAAAAGCTTGCTATGTGGCAACCCTTAATGTAACAATAACCCTTAGTGTAACAAGACTACTTTTATATATTAATGTTGCAATATATAACAAAATTTAGGAAATCATCTTCTCTGTAATATCCCTTCATGTTATGGCAAATTGCACAGTTTATACAATTTATCAGTTTAATACTGAAATCTACTGTATATGCAACCGCCTGAAATGGGGGCGGGTGTGAGGTTGGGTGGGTGGCGACGGAGGTATAGTGCTACCCATGTCCGTCCGTCTACCTCCCGCCCATCCGTCTGTTCGTCTGTTCTTCCGTACGTCACGATTTTCAGGTCAAGGTCAATGTCATTGTCACTAAAATGGAAAATCGCTGTCAACGCTTATCGGCATTATTTTTCATCCTATGCAAATTGCACAAATGCCAAGAACAAAGAAACTTCGGATGCTTTTGCATTTCACGATTCATCGTTACTAAAAGTAGAAAATCACAGTAACACTGGCATTGCAAACTGTGAATATAAATAACACACAGAATATACCACGTGTGTAGCAGTAGCAGGGATGCTTTTCACAAAATCACAAAAATAGGACTGCTACGAAAAATCGTCGTAAACATAAACCAACATGTATTCATAATATTTTAATATTCATCGAAATGAACCCAAAGTTGGCTCAAAGCATGCAGAATTTGATATAATTTCTATAAAACAATACTTTTAAACGTTGATAAAAAACTAACAAACAACGAAGAGATTGTCAAACTGACTTACGGAGATTTTTATTTTATGAAACGCAGCCCTGGGTTTGGTTTCACTAGACATCTCAAGTTGAGATTTTCCTCAACTAAAACATTTCAATTGTTCTAAATGATTACTTTAATTCATTACACATTAAATGACCATACAGGATTGAAGTCGCAAAAAAAATTTTTACTCAGTTATAAAGAATAAAATGCAAAATGATGAATTTAAATGAAATTATAGCCTTTCAAACATGTGAGTCGAGAAAAATCTCCAGTAGAGATGTTCAGTGAAACTGAGCTAACAGCTAACAGTAACATTACGAAATTGATTGGCACATTTGCCAGTGTAATGAAACTAAGCAATATTGACACTCTCCTTAAAGAGCACGACAATATCGACTTCTAGTTTTCCCATATTCACCCATTAAATGTATCTCTCCATCTTTAATGTAAATGTAACCCTATAGGAATATAAGGCACTTAAGCATTAGTATCTGAAACAATATAATTGGTTTTAACATAGATATTCAATTCAAATTTCCATACGTAGAAATCAATTTAAATTCAATGATGGATTAGAACCATTGGCGGATCTATTATTTGTGTCAATTATGTTTCGTGTTGCGCTCTCATGTCCGCCCGCCCACACCCCTAAACTTAAATCCTTGATCCGCCCCCAAGCAAAGGGGAAGATAGAATTTTTCATGGAATGTGTAAAATGTGTACATATTTAGCAGATTATTGCAATTGACAAAATTCCAATTTTTATTATTATTTCGATTAAGATCGATTAAATATGTGTATACTTTATTTAAAGAAATCACGGCTGAAAAAAATACACTATTTTAAGGATATTAGATAAAGAATGCTTTAGAAAATTTAGAAATAAAGAATAATCTACAGATGACATATCTTAATATAAGAAAACTAGTATGATAAATACACGCTGGGAAGAAAAAGGGAAGGATATGTAAAAAAATGGCATGGAAAAACAACATAAATTCCTGTTCTGAAAAAAAAAATCTAAAATTTTATGTGGATTTTTTTTACCTAGGAAGTTCTAGGGCTTATTAAATATAGAACAAAGAACATACTTCATCTGTGCAGTGAGACCTTATGCCCTGTTACGTGTATTAGTCGGACACTGCGCGAGTGTTTCTGAAGTTTTTATAAACATTTTATGGGTGCGTTGCTTTCTGGTGCTGTGTATATAAACAAATCTAGCACATTGTTTATTGAGAAACTAACAACATAGATATACATTGGAGTGTTCTCCAACATTCATATTCCTGAATATTTATCTCTAAAAAGAACAGCTTGTGTTTGACAACAACTAGCATTACAATTCGACGAAGCTTATGTTATCGATCGCCAGCGTTAGAAAATATAATAAAGAATATAGTATATAATTTTAGGAGAATACAATTTTCTGCAATATATATATATATATATAATGACAACGGAATTTCCTATTTTTGGGATCTATATAAATAAATGTATATATACGCACGCACGCACGTACGCACGCACTCACACACTCGCGCGCGCATATATACATACATGTCTGCATGTACGCACGCACGCAAGCACACGCACCCCCTCCCACACAAATAAACGCGCATGCATACGCATTCTTCTTTTTTAATATTGCTTCTGTTAACAAAAACATTAATTAAACACAGGGACGCACGTGATCAATACACAGTCATTATCACATGGTAAATGATTACAGCAAATGTATGTTGTCCTTGTTTACCAGTTAACTATTATTAAACGCGCTTACGCCGTCAGTTTGATGCGTTTGTTACTACGCTAAATTCCAATAAATGAAAGATATTAAACGGTCACTGTACGTTAGTTCAATTATCTTTTTTTTATAAAAAAAACAACATAAAAATTATACAGCAGTCACCTGCAACGATCACCCTGCAACCATCACATTATGGTTGGCCAGTCATTTACAATATAATCATCAATGAGACTGCGCAAAACCGTTGACTATACATACATAAGAACATAATTACTTTTATGTTGATTGTTTTTGTGACTTTAAAAACAATGAGACACTTACTTTAATAAATGCAATACATTAATCACAAATCCCAGCACTTCTCAGTGTGTCACAGTCTCCACCATATTGAAAACGAACTTCTCATTATATGATCGGTTCAACAGGTCGGCGGATTATACGCTTTCATATGCTAATGAGGTGTTTACGTGAGTTACCTGGGGGTTGTCATGGTAACAAACATTTTCATTCCACGATAATTATTGATTTATAGAAAGAGTGATGTCGCGATTAGATGTTAGATGCAAGCTACACTTATATACAATAGGAAGCTAATTGGAATCGATACTTGTGTACGTTTAAATTGGGGAAAACTGTGTCATTTTGATCTTGAAAATACTTTGTAAATATTGCGTTAATTGACAAGAGGCAAGAGGTCCAATGGGACATGTGGTCGCTCTACTGATAACCAAAAGTGATAAATACGTGTAGTAACTTTTTAAAAAAAAAAAAAAAAAAAATAGAACATGCACGTATTTGATATGCATTTACCCAAGTTTACGTTACTTTAGATTAGAGGTTATGGACTGGGTGTGGGTGGGTGAAATTCAATCATGTGATGTAACCGGTTTCATAACCATAAATGATATTTAAACTACTTACATGATAATGTCGTTGTTGATCAGGGGCAATAACTCGGAGGACACCATAATGATGCAAACCATACGCACAACACTATTTGAATAAATCATATGTAACAGATGTTATTAAACACCGACCAACTATTGCTAAGGTATTGGCCAGGACGGACACAAAACGTCAATCGTATCGTTTCAAGGGCAGTAACTCTGGAGTTACTATTCTTGGTGGGGTGGGACTCATTGCTCTTTTTGGATGAACATTTGTACTAGGTATTAAAATCCGGCCAACAAGTTACAAAGATCCTGCCACCGACGGAAAAAATATCAATGTTACCAACGGTAATAACTCTGTATGTAATGGTAATACAGCGATTCTTGGACTCATATAAGAATTAACGTTTGTGATTAAAATCCGGCTAATCATTACAAAAAGTGTTGATCCTGTGAGGAAAACGGCAAGTGTTAAAATGCAAATAAACTTTAACTGCATTTTTTGACAATTCAAGGGTCATAACTCTGACATTCATTATCTGATTTGGTCAGTTTAACAACTTGTCAGAGATACATGTATCGCGGTTAGGTAAGAACTGTGTAAGTTTGGTGCGTGTGCTAGAGTGTGCACAAAGTCAAATAACTCATTTCTTGACGATTCAGAGGCAACAACTCTGATATTAATTGTCCAATTTGACCTGTTCAAGAATTCGTCAGAGATATTTTGGTTATAGATCTTGTGTACATTTGTTGAAGATCAAATGAAAACAATGAGTACTAGATTGCACACACCAACATATTAATTACATTTTTTTTCAAAGCCAATGTCAACAACTCCAACATTAAAATATTCCATTTTGACCAGTTCAGTTGTAGTTGTATAGTTACATGATGTTTAGCGTCGTTTACACCGACTGATGAGTCATATTGCGATGGTGTCTGCTTGAGACAGTATTATAGTGCTGCCACAATGGAATATCATGCCACAAACACATGGTATGATACCCCACCCAGTCACATTATACACAGGTACGAACAGAACTATCTCCTGAATGCCGAGTGCTAAGCGATGAAGCTTCTAGTACTACTTTCAAATCCACGACCTTCCGCATGCGAAGCGAACGTTCTACAGTCAGACCACGCAACTTCTCCAATATACTAAGGTTATAAAACTGCCGTAACCTCGCATCAGAAAAACAGATATTCGAGGGTTGTTCGACAAGTTCGTGGACTTTTTTAATAGAGAGACTTTCGGAATAAAAAAACAACAATTATGTATCTCGTGAAAGTGTATTCAACTCTCTCTTAAATGCAGAAAGCTATAGTTTGATACATAAGAGTTAAAATTCTGCATTAAATCGTTTAGTCAGTAACGGCTACCCGGAGAACGACAGAGATCATAACGACATCATGTACAACGTTGCGCCTATCATACAAAGGAAACCTCTCTCATTCTTTCTCGAGGTATTCCCCATTTATCCGTATGCATTTTTCATGACGTGTAACCCATTTGTTAAATGTATCTGCATACCATGACTGGTCAAATGATGAGACAATACGCTGGGTTTCTACTTTAAATTCATCTATGGGCTCAAACTTCCTACCTCTAAGGTTCTTTTTAATCTCGGGAAATAATCTAAAGTCAATTGGAGCTAGATCTGGGCTATATGGCGGATGATTTAGCAATTCAAACTCAAGTAAGTCAATTTTTAGAAGAGTAGATCTTGCCTTGTGCGGTGGGGCGTTGTCTTGATGAAAGATAACACGATCTAAAGACAGTCCCGATCGTTTCTTTCTTAGCGCCTGAACCATATGTCTCCTCAGAACCTGTAAAAGTAATAATTTTTAAAATACAACCCTCATATCTGTATCAATGAAACCATCTTTAATATTAGCAATATTATACATAGGCGTAGGAGCAGGGGGACGAGTTCCAAAATGTTCCGGTTGGAGAGGCCTGCGTATATTCCCCCCACCCCTGTTTTACTTTCTCCTCAGGTTGCCCCCCCCCCCCCCCCCCCCCATTGAAACGGTCATACGCCCATGTAAAAGATGTGCTAGTAGGACTGTTAGAAAAGAATATACACTAAAGTTTAAGTGCCTGTGTCTAGCTATGTCTAGCTAGCCAGTACTCAAGTTGAACTTGGGCAGAGTATCTAATTTAATACAATTTTATTTTTTTAAAATGTGGGTGTGGAGGAGGGGATATCTATGTGCCAAAGTTTAAACTACTTTCATGAAACAAACAACAAATAATGTCGGTGTTGATCAATTCAGGAGGGGTGCCTTGGGGTTGGTAACAAAGTTGGAAAGGGGCACGGTATCTTATTCAATACAAAATTAAACAAGCAAATTCAGTGAATTTATGTCAAATGCTTTTTTCAAAAAATCTGATTCAGGCATTCTTAATTATTGCACGGAAACCCTCAATATTTTTTTTACCACAAATTAAAGGGGCATAACTGTAGAACAAAAGTGACATTTTCACTCTGCAATAAGACCTTCATTATAAAGTTAGGAGCCCGATATGCTGCATGCTGCCTTAGAGTATGCACACTTATACAAAGTTCCATCCATATAACTGCAAGCAATGCACACTTATGAACAACTTGCACCAAATATTTAACGCAAGTGAGACGCGGGCACCGACGCCGGGGCGAGTACAAAAACTCCCCTTTTCTTCGAATAGTCGAGTTAAAAATGATGTTACTAGGATGCACACAACATTAAAAAAAAATCCATGTTTTAGGGGTTTCAGTGCAAACAAGGTCAAAAAGTGCAATCTTTTTATTTCAAAGACCACAACTCTTGACCATTGAAGAACAGACCCAAGTCATTCGCATGACACATCATCTTGTTTTAGAAAACATTTGTGCCGAGTTATTTTTAAATTCCAATAACAACTAAAGAAGATATGGTCCGGACAGCAGCGGACGGACGGACAAAGCTGTGACCTCGACCTTTGACGAACAGACCTAAGTCATTCGCATGGCACATCGTCTTGTCCTTGTGAACATTTGTGCCAAGTTATTTAAACTTCCAAACACAACTAAAGAAGTTACCGTCCGGACAAGAGGAAACACAGTGTATACAATGGATTTCCAAACCTTGACCTTTGACGAACAGACCCAAGTCATTCGCATGACACTTCGTCTTGTCCTAGTGAACATTTGTGCCAAACTATTTAAAATTCCAATCACAACTGAAGGAGATACGTTGCAGACAGCAGGGGACGCACGGACACAGCCCATTTCTATATGCCCCGCTTTACGAGCGGTGGCGGAGATAACAAAGACATCAACAAATGAATTTGCAAAACCAACTTAGAACCTGGATACCTGCAAAACTGCGATTTCGACAAATTTTATTCAATTATGTAAATTGTCGCATCTCACCACAAGCATGGGCTACAAGTCCTGTTCTTGCCAGCACTCATTTAGCATCCATGATCCATGTAGGGACTGAACTACTACAATAATGAACATGAAACCTATTCCGAGGATGTCATTACCCAACACCAGTGCTACTTTCTTACCCAGAATCACATAGGTTTGTTTTGTTTTAAACTTATTTATTTTACATCGATTGTGAAACAATTTTTTTTAAAAGTTAAGATTTATTACTCTCGAAGTATTCCTGTGTAGAACCAGTACTAAGCATATGTGAATAAAGTGTCTTGCTCAAGTTCACCACATATAGACGTGGCAGGGGATCAAACCAATGACCCACCATTTTGGGTTCGATTCTCTACCAGTGAACCAAATGCTCTGCATAGGATCACATTGAATGAAACATAAACAACAAATACACGCACTTCATCTGAAAAAAAGTTTTAATACCAACTTAAATGCTAGTTAAAATGCCCAAACCCAATACATATGTTAACTGAAAAAAAGATTAATTACACATTTGTTTACAAATGTATATGATCATAAAATACAATGAGTCTAATATTCTAAAATTGAGATCAAAAAGATGACATAGACCTGTAGGAATGATAAATATTTTGCAATTATTATTAACGTTATTATTATTATTATTACTATTACTTATATAATTAAATCATACCCTCAAGAACGCTTCACTATTATCTAGGAATATCATGTACATAGTCAGATTGATTATATTTATAAAACAAATAAATGACTGGATATTTTATTGCTGTTTATGAGTGTTATGTTTATAAAGTGTTTCAGTGTAGATGCTACTGTTAAATTTGTGTCATCAAATGATATGACTAGGACATCTGCCAAAAGAGTGGCGATTAAGTATTCCAATGATTTAATATTATACAGGGAACAGTCACAAACAAGACAGTCAGTGCATCTTTACCAAGATTTTCATTGAAGAGAAGTAAAATACATTATCACATATAAATGAAAACTTCATCGAACAAATAAACTGCTCTAAAACAGATTACATCTTTGGTAGAACTAGCTATCCTATAAAATTGCACAGAACCTGACTGTCAAACTCGGTAAAATTTGAGCAATATCTGACGCACTTTCCACTCGTAGGAATATATGAATTATATAAATATGTATTAATTACAAACTGTAATAAAGGGTTAATTACAAACTGTAATAAATACGCTTCAGTAAGTTGCTCTACATAACTTATATTACTTTCAAATTGTTAAAAGATATATTTATCAGACAATAGTACATTTTGATTGTATTTGTATATTGCGACACATGTAAAAAGCAGTAAGTGGGCAAGAAATGCTGACCAGTATGTTATTTGTATATACAGTAACATCGAATCAGTGTTAATATGAATATTATGCCTGGAACATTATTGACTTCTATTCTTGGTTTTGGACTAGTCCATTATCACTTATAAATTGTGTCAATGTGAATGTTATGCCTGTGACATTATTGACTCTTCTGATCTTGGTTTTGGACTAGTCCATTTTCACTTATAATGGGTGTCAATGTGAATGATACGACTGGGAGCTAAACGATGTAGACTCTGATAAGAATAGAAGTAACCCTTAGACTGATCTAGGTCGGAATTGTTTGCAAGCAGTACAAAAATGTGAATGAGAGGAAGAGTTAAAGTGTTCAAACGTAGAGCCAACTAATCAAATTTTGTATTTAAATACACAATAGGTAACTAAGTTTAAAGATATAGATACGTACAAGTACATGAAGAGATAACTGATAGATTAGTACAAGTACATGAAGAGATAACTGATAGATAAGTACAAGTACATGAAGAGATAATTGATAAATAAGTACAAGTACATGAAGAGATAACTGATAGATAAGTACAAGTACATGAAGAGATAACTGATAGATAAGTACAAGCACATGAAGAGATAACTGATAGATAAGTACAAGTACATGAAGAGATAACTGATAAATAAGTACAAGCACATGAAGAGATAACTGATAGATAAGTACAAGTACATGAAGAGATAACTGATATACAAGTACATGAAGAGATAACTGATATACAAGTACACAAAGTGATAACTGAGATTCAACGTACCATGATCTTAAAACTAAAATTCTTAATATAACGTCTATTTTTTTTCAAAAGGACTGTAACTAGTACAACACTCATGTGTTGATGTGCATAGAATGTTTAATCAAATCATTTGTCCCTTGAAAAAAAACATAACCTGAGTTTTAACAAAAACAGCATACATGATTTTTTTTTTTATTTTACAGCAGAAGGATAACTCTCATCCTTGTATAGAGATGTCACATGATCATGAGAATCACACTCTTGTAAATCTGGAACTACATGATACCCTATTTGTGCAGACAGAAAATCTACACGAAACTATTGGTAAAGAAAATATCTCAATGGTATGCAAGGTAATTGGATATACAGTTGAGATTACAAGAGTCTTACATGTGGGTTGAAGGTTCAGATAGACAAGTCCGTCCTGAGGGATAACTGTTATGGCAGGAAAAACACTTTACTAAGTTCCCTCTAAAACAGTTGTCCCAAGGGATGGAATTTTCTATCTGAACCGAAAAAGCTACTTAATACGTTCCCTCATCTAGATTGTTCCAGCATCACAGTGAGAGAATTTTATCTCTGCCCTAGTGCCTGAATTTTACCTCTGACCTAGGGTGAGACAGAAATATCTGATTTTGGTAAAAATGCAGATGTCCTAATCAGGTATGCAAGTAAAAAATATTCAATCCTTAAATCTTTTCTTGTATAGCAGAGTTAGATATTTCTAACTCACCCTGGGGTCAAGATAAAGTTCTTATGCGTTTATGTTGGAACTAACTATGACCTGACTTATAAAAGTATACCACTGTTTCCTGGGATTAACCAGTACTCGAGCACACTCCATCTCCGCAAGTAACTGATAACTTTCCCACTTGAATTAGTGGTGAGAGACGAATGATAATGAGACACAATGTCGTATATCAATCATCACGGAGACTGTTGCCAGGCAGGGGATTCAAACTCACGACCCCTAGATTGATAGTCAGACGCGTAACCGACTGAGCTAATCGGGCCCGGCTGTGATAAAAGAAAAAAGTAGCTTGAGATAACAGGAACAAAGCTCGTCAAAACAGTTCTTCTTCCGGACGGAATTCTCTTTCCAAACCTCAAACACATAAAAGAATCTTACAATCTCAAAGGGATTCCCATCAAAACTCTTATATACTGTCATATATAATGGCAGATATACTGTCATAAATAATGGCAGAAAATTTACACTCATGTTCATTAAAATCAGCTAACAAGATCAATAACAACCAATATAGTAAAACTTCAATGATGCTAACAAACGTTCACAAGTATTGATTGATATATATAATATATCAACCAATCATATGATTCACCAGTAAAAGTACTTGACCAATCAGAATCAAATACTGAATCATACACTACAAAGTCACTAATCACCTTTTAACACACACAAAAAAAGTCTTTAGCACGTAATATTGAATTAATGATTAGCATTTTAATTGTTATCAAATATAAAGTACCGTATAATCCCCACAGAATGAGGCCGTTTATCTGGGTTCCAAAAAAAATGAAAAAAAAAAGTTTTACGATTTTTAAAACAATATAGCGTTTCATAATTGGTTCACAAGCAAATAGGTTTCTTTTGACTGATAACACTTAATAATGAAATTTAAAAACAATATTTCAGAGCAGGGGGAGGAGGATATTTTGGAAATATGGTAATTATAATCACACAATACTCCATTTATTCACAATCATTCAGTATCATTATACAGGCTCCATACAATATATTCTCAACACAATCCTTAATAAAGAGGGTGTATGAAAACAGTCTACAGGTAGCCTAGTTCATCCATCAGACTGTCTTCCAGAAGTTAGACTGTCTTCCGGAAATCAGAGTGTCTTCAGGAATTTGTCGTAGCCGGCTTCGTCCATCAGGCAGTCTAGCTCATCTGAATTAGTTACAGTCATCTTGTACAACCAACCTGCAAACAGTTATATTTAATAGTAACACGCATTTATGTTAATTTATTTTAGTTTGGTTGTTAAGTAAACTCTGATATTTTGTTAATTGTCTTGATTGGACTAGCAACATCAATTCTGAATTGTAATTAAATAAGATAGGTTGGAAAACAAGAGGGCCAAGATGGCCCTATATTGCTCACCTGACTGACCTTGAGTCACCCAACTTAAGTAGATTATATAAAACAAACATGTACACTCAAAATTCCAGAAAAACAAGATCGGCAAGTAGTTGGAATTTTGATTTGTTTTGAAGATGTAACAGATGCGTAAATAGTTCAAACTTGGTAGAGGTTCACCCATGGTAAATGTCAGTGAAATTACATCGAAATCAGGTCAGTAGATTCTGACAAGAAGGCTTTTGAAGTTTTTACTTTAGCTGCCCATATAGTAAACTAGCACCTCACTGTGGCGGTCTTGTTTTTTAACAAAACACAACCGCTTGAACAAACTTGGTAAAGGGTCACCCAAGGAAATTTCTGGGAAATCATTTTAAAATCGATCCAGTGGTTTCTGACAAGAAGATTTTTTAAGTTTTTATTATAGTTTATATAGTAAACTAACCCCACCACCTGGCCACCATGTTTTTTTATAAATCAAGATGGCTTGAACAAACTTGGTAGAGGGTCACCCAAGGAACATTTCTGTGAAATTATTTTAAAATTGAGCCAACATTTTCTGACAAGAAGAATTTTTTTTTAAGTTTTTAATAATTAAATTTGCCCCGTCCCCGGCGGCAATGTTTTTTGACGAATCAAGAAGGCTTGAACAAACTTGGTAGAGGGTCACCCAAGGAACATTTCTGTGAAATTATTCTAAAATCGACCAATAGTTTCTGACAAGTGTTTTTTTTTAATTTTTATTATAGCTTATATAGTAAACTAACCTCACCGAGACACCCCCTGGCCGCCATGTTTTTTGACGAATCAAGATGGCTTGAACAAACTTGGTAGAGGGTCACCCAAGGAACATTTCTGTGAATTATTTTAAAATAAAGCCAGCAGTTTCTGACAAGAAGATTTTTTAAGTTTTTACTATAGCTTTTATAGTAAACTAATCCCACCCCTTGGCCGCCATGTTTTTTGACAAATCAAGATGGCTTGAACAAACTTGGTAGAGGTTCACCCAAGGAACATTTCTGTGAAATTATTTTAAAATTGAGCCAGTACTTCCTGACGAGAAGATTTTTTAAATTTTTACTAATTAAACTTGCCCTGCACCCTGGCTGCCATTTGTTTGACGAATCAAGATGGCTTGAACAAATTTGGTAGAAAGTCACCCAAGGAACATTTCTGTGAAATTATTTTAAAATCGGGCCAGTAGTTTCTTACAAGAAGATTTTTTAAGTTTTTGCTATAGCTTATATAGTAAATTAACCCCAACCCCTGGCCGCCATGTTTTTTGACGAATCAAGATGGCTTGAACAAACTTGGTCGACGGTCACTTAAGGAACATTTCTGTGAAATTATTTTAAAATTGAGGCAGTACTTTCTAATAAGAAGATTTTTTAAGTTTTTTCTATAGCTCATATAGTTAACTAACCCCACCTCCTGCCCGCCATTTTTTTGGACGAATCAAGATGGCTTGAACAAACTTGGTAGAGGGTCACCCAAGGAACATTTCTGTGAAATTATTTTAAAATTGAGCCAACACTTTCTGACAAGAAGATTTTTTTAAGTTTTTACTAATTAAATTTGCCCCACCCCCGGAGGCAATGTTTTTTCGACGAATCAAGATGGCTTGAACAAAAATGGTAGAGGGTCACCCAAGGAACATTTCTGTGAAATTATTTTAAAATCGAGCCAATAGTTTCTGACAAGAATTTTTTTTAAATTTTTACTATAGCTTATATAGTAAACTAACCTCACCTCCTGGCCGCCATGTTTTTTAACGAATCAAGATGGCTTGAACAAACTTGGTAGAGGGTCACCCAAGGAACATTTCTGTGAAATTATTTTACAATCGAGCTCGTAGTTTCTGACAAGGGATTTTTTAAGTTTTTACTAATTAAACTTGCCCCGCCCCCTGCTGGCCATGTTTTTTTTTTACTTATCAAGATGGCTTGAAAAAATTTGGTAGAGGGTCACCCAAGGAACATTTCTGTGAAGTTATATCAAAATTGACCCAGTGGTTTCAGAGGAGAAGTTGTTAGAAGCTAAAAGTTAACTTAAACAAATCATGTTTGAAGTTCTGGGTTGAACTAGTACTAAACATATGTGGATGAAGTGTCTTGCTCAAGGACACAACACATAGCCTAGACGGAGGATTGAACCAACAACCCTCTGATCATGTGTCCAATGCTCTCCATCAACACCATGTCCTCCACAATAATATAATAAAATAATTATATTATAAATCTGTGCGAGTGTTAAGCATTATTTTTATGCAACCATGGATTAACAGATAATCATTTAACCTTACCGCTCTCTCCTAGGACACTGGAAGGTTAGCCCGTACTAGAGCACATACATCTCCATAAGTAACTGATAACATTCCCACTGGAATCAGTGATGAGAGGAGAATGACAATGAGATGCAATGTCTTATATCAATCATCACTGAGACTTTGGGTGGGGATTCAAACTCACCACCACTGGATTGATAGTCAGACATGCTATTGACTGACCTAACCGGGCCTGGCATATTATAAATTTATGTATAAAGTTTACAATTATATATAAAATGATATTTGATTATGACAATATGAAATATGGGGTTGGTTAACAGTGTTGAAAACAATACTGTGCTGTGTTCAGTTCTGTTAAAAGTTTGCTTTTGCTTAACGTATTTTTTTTTATTTTCCTGGACATTGACTCAACCACAACTTAGCATGCATGATAAATTTCAGGACCCAATATAACAGAACTCTTCATTCTCACACTCAACTGAGTCCAACTATGACCAATCAATGCAAGTCTTTTATCACACATACAGACGGACAAACAAACAAACAGACAAAGATGGGTACACTTAATGCCACTTCCATTCTTCGAATGGTAGAAGCGTAAAAATGTGTGAGAAAATTTGGTACCTTCATCATTTGGGCTGGTATTGATAAGACTTGGATTATTCACCACATCTTCGTTTATGGCTATTACCTCCCCTGAGAGAGGACTGTAAATGTCACTGGCAGCCTTCACACTCTCCAGAACCCCAACCTCACCTGGAACACAAACGCATCAGATCAAGGCTTGAAATTTCATATAAAAGCTACTCGTCCTCCCATTTCAATATTTTAAATTCAATGCTTAAATTCAAAGAAATAATAGGATCAGTTTCCTAAATCTTACTCGTCCTGATCAAATATTCACTCGTCATGGCGAGCGGACGATTGGAATTTTCAAGCCATGGATATAATGAGTATATTATATATAATCTTTATTTCAGTCTCATCTATGTACAACGCAATAATAATAATAGCATTATTATCATACAATATATGTACATAGCCGTTCAAATACATGAATTACAAGAGACTATCACACAATGCAAAAGACGATTAACTATTCACAAAACAAGACTATGTGTAATACTGCAAATCGATTTACTATAAGTGTGTTAATATAAACAAAATACTAAAAATCTGACAAGAAAAAAACAGCACTATTGCGCAATATAACAAGAGCTGTCCAAGGGACAGCGCTTGACTATTTCGATGCTGTTCTAAAACAGCTTTTACAATAAACAAGTACCAAATAGAAGACAATTAAAACTCAGGTGATAAAATTAAGCTATAATTATTGCTTGTCTGTTAAAAATAAATTAGCAAAATAATTCAATAACACTATTTTTATTCATTATCAACAGTTTTGAGAAAACAACAAAGTGAATGGATGGCTCAAATTGCCTTAATATCATTTAATTCAGCATTTGTCATTTGATACATTTGTCGTTCAAACTTTAAAATTTCTTTAAAAATTCATTAACAGACAAAATTTATAACCCCAACAGAAGTGCCAATACCTAACTTAAGGCACACCATGCACATATAACTTTTTACAATAACCCTAAATACTTCAATTGCACGACTAAAATAATAAAAATTGGTCAAGCATATCAAGAAAAACTATTTAAACATTACCTGAAATAACAACAGCAAGCATTTAAAATAAAGTGTTAGCAATAGTTGAGAAGATCTTCTGTTTAAAAATTACTAAATCTGAGTTCAACTTTGGTAGAAAAATATATTCCTATATAAGGCAATAATAAATTAATTGCCAGATTATCATCCCTGCCCACCTCCTAAGTTTCATACTGCCCAGAATTTTTTATTTTCATAAAAAAACTAGAAATGCATCCATGGGACACAGATACCCACACTTTGTAACTTCATTGTAGATATCAATAAAGCCAAATATCAAGTTTCATCAAAATCGGTCCATCAATAAAGATTTTAGAGGTCGGAAACCGTCAGCCAATCAGAATCCAGATCACCGAATTAATACGCGCTAATTCCATCCATTGACAAACTTGACCTGGGTCTTGTTGATATAAAGACAAATATAAATTTTCATCAAAATCAGTCCATAAATAAAGACTTTAGAGGTCGGAAACTATCAGCCAATCAGAGCCCAGAACACCTAATTAATATGCAGGGATTTTGACAGAAATTTAACTTGAGATGTAGTTTATCACCATTCGTCTTTCCACCAAATATGAATCAAATCCATCCAATCCTTCAAGAGATATGGAGCGGAAACCAATTTCTTGACATTTATCAATAATCTAAGTCCAAAAAATACGAACTTGACTTGTATTACCTGAATGTGAAGTCACACACCAAATTTGGTTTAAATCTGTTCATTAAAACTAAAGATATAGGTCGGAAACCATTTTTGTAAATACGTACGGACAGCCGTGATACTACATGCCACCCCATTGAAAATGGTGGGGGCATAAAAGATTAAAAAGCAATCAAAAACAAAATAATATCAAAATTTAAAAATAAAAAATAAAATCCTCCCGTCCTTCCCATTTTTCAGGAAAATTTGGATGATAATCTAGCAATTAATTTATAATTGCCTAACACTATGTAATTTTTTTTTTACCCCTTACGGTGGACCAATGTTGCTTTTAAGTAAAACCAGAGTGCAATCCGTTTATTGAGTCTACTTTCATTCATAGAGGATAGGATACACCAGTATGCAGAAATAGTTTTCTATTGCAAACAATAGTAGGTTGCCAAGCCATTTCACCAACAATAGTTGACTTTGGTGTATATTTACCAACCCCCAAAAAGAATTGCATAGCACGGTTATGAACAGCATCAATACATGAAAATGATTTAAAACACAATATTGCAGCCCAATAATTAATTACAGGCCACACAATGGAGTCATAAAGTTTTGTATATACGTTATAAGGAACTCCTCCAATTATTTTGCATTTAGCAATTTAAAGACCAAGGGCACGATTTCCACTCTGTACGACAGTTTTAGCTGTAATGTTAAAAATCCAAATGTTTTTGTAGCACTACTAGATGTAACGATTCATCGATGCATTGATGGATCACGATTCACCTTTCCAACGATGTGTGTATCGGGTGTTAAATGAAACTTCCAATAGATCACGATGCAATGCATTATTTAGACCTACGATGCATCGATACAGTTGTCAGACACCCTGCATCGCTATTTCATTCTCGATGAAACATAAACAAGAGGCCCAAGAGACCTGAGGACGCTCTACTGACTCATAGTGGCCATAGCACTTTTTGATATATCACAATATTTACTCTCTTTGGGGGGTCGTCTTAACTATGGATAAATACCTCACCACACCCATATTGAACAAAAACTTAATTGCTATGAAAAGGAAATACATGTACTTTAAATTCCCATACCATTCATCTGTAAAAAAAAATTATAGTCCCCTGTACAGAACCATTATGCAACCCAGCCCTTCAGAACTTCAATCACCAACTCTTAGCAATTTGTTATGAGCAGAAATGATTCAAATTTTAAAAAGAAGTTTTTTTTGTACACATGGATGCAAAAATTTCCTATGTAAAAGTCACATTACAGGGCCCCAATACATCCCAACCCCTTGATATGCATAATCTTCAATCCTTGCTGATGTAAGGATAATTTATATCAAATCTGAACTAGTTTGACTGAAAGGCTATTGAGAGGAAATCTGTGAAAATTCCCAATTCTAACCTTATTGCCCTATTTGCCCCCTGGCAGCTTATGGAAATTCAATCCTCTTTATTGAACCAATCAAATTTATTGTTACTAGACAATGCTTTAGATTTAAAATTGAACAACATATTTACCCAAATGAACAAGAAAATGAGAATTTTCAATTTTCCCATAGTGTTTCTATGTAAAACTCTATACATCCCAGTGTCCCTTGATTTTTACAAACCTAGATTTCTTAAACATAGGGATAATTTATATCAAATATGAACAAATTTGATCGTTTGTTGAAAAAATAAGATTTATGACAATGTTCAATTTAATCATTTTGTTACCCCACCTGGCCCCTTTTAGAAAGTCCTTCGTATCAAACAAAACCATAAAAAATGGAAAAAAAAGTCATAAATGAATGATAAAAAAGAGAATTTTCTGTTTTCCAATAGTATTCCTATATAAAACTCTAAGTCCCCTTACAGGACCCTATTAATACAAGACCCTTGATTTGTACAAAATTTAAACCCATACTCATTGGGATAATCCATATCAAATATGAACAAATTTGACTGACCAGTTATTGAGAAGAAGATTTTTGAAAATAATCTATTTTAACCCTTTTTTGGCCCATCCTGGCCCCTTATGGAAAGTCAAATCTCTTTATTGAGCCAAAGATTATTTCCTATGACTAGATAATACTTTAGAACTTCAACTGATAATAATTTATCCTAAACAGATGAAAAAAAGAGAATAGTATTAGTAATAGTATTCCTATGTATAATTCCAAGTCCCCTTACAGGGCCTCTATAAATTTTAGCCCCTAAATTCTTATCTGCAATCAAAACCCTACACATAAGGATAATTTATGCCAAATATGAACAAATCTGACAAACCAGTTCTTAAGAAATCAATTTTTGTAATTTCCAATTTTTACCCTTTTTGGGCCCCTCCTGACCCCTTAAGACAGTGGAACCCAGTCACTTTTAAAAAACTGAACCTCCTTCACCAAACAATGCTTCTGTGAAGATATAGGCAAAATCATTTCCATTTAAAAAAATTTTTTTATTATAATGACACGTGTCCCCTAATTGAACCCTTGGGGCAGCTGTGTCATTTTTAACCCTAGGACACCATTTGAACAAATCTAACAAAAGTATTATTGGTTATCATTACTACATATACATTTTAAAATCTGTTGGGCTGTTCATGAGAAGAAGATTCTTTAAGTTTTAGACTATTTTTAGTAATTGTGGCAATCTTGAATTTCAGATCGAAAAAAAAAAATCTTCTGTATAGTCTCCTATGCAATAGAAACATGTGAAGTTTCAGTTTAATTGGCCTCGTGGTTTCAGAATAGATGAAAAAAAGATAATTTTCTGTTTTCCCATAGTATTCCTAGGTAAAATTCCAAGTCCCCTTACAGGGCCCCTATAAATTTTAGCCCCTAAATTCTATCTGCATTCAAACTTCTACACATAAGTATAATTTATGCCAAATATAACCAAATCTAACATACCAGTTCTTAAGAAAATGATTTTTGTAATTCCCAATTTGTACCCTTTTGGGGCTTCTCTTGACCCCTTAAGACAGTGGAACCCAGTCATTTTTAAAAATCTGAACCTCCTTCACCAAACAATGCTTTTGTGAAGATATAGGCAAAATGATTTTCATTTCAAAAAAAAAAAATTATTATAATGACATGTTTACCCTAATTGAACACTCGGGGCAGGGTCATTTTTAACCCTAGGGACACCATTTGAACAAATCTAACAAAACTATAGTTGGTTATCATAACTACATAAACATTTTGAAATCTGTTGGGCCGTTCATGAGAACAAGATTGTTTAAGTTTTGGACTATTTTTAGTAATGGTGGCCATCTTAAATTTTAAATCGAAAAAAAAATCTTCTGTATAGTCTCATATGCAATAGAAATATCCATGTGAAGTTTCATTTTCATTGGTCTAGTGGTTTCACAGAAAGTGCTGCTTACAGATGATGGACGATATTGCGTCACCTCATAAGCATTTCTGGCCTTTGGCCATTTGACCTAAAAACTAGCTCATAACAACTTACAAACAAAAAAGAACAATGTTTTTTTAAAAAGCAAGAGGAATTTTCGTATATAAACTGGCTAAATACGTGACAGATATTTCGGACAGCATCTCCTTACCATCAGGTACTATCCCACTATGTTTATTTCATCACTATAACAGATATACAGTGTAATAAGTGCTGTTGAATGTTCTCTGTGAATAAAGATACTTTTAAGTTGCATACAAGCATAGTTATTACATATACCTTATTAAACAATCATAGTGATTGCATAAGATACAGTTTTAAAAATCAGTATCATGATACGCATTTCATCTCGACTTAAATATTGCAATACGCATCGCCTTTTATTTTCACAAGCAATATGTATCGTGATACATATCGTTCTGAAAATGAAGTATTGCGATACACAGCCCAGATGAGAGAAATGCCAATGCACAGCCCTAGGCACTACAGTGCTTTTTTGTGTCATTTTTTTAGCCATTACTGGGTCATATTCCCAATGGCAGATATCATCTTTTTTTCCCAACTGAATTGCAAAAATTCCCATTTGAAAGCTTTAATAATTGTAAATTGAAACTCAATTACATCAGTTTATATGTTCATCTACATTTGGATGGCAATGTTTATTGCTTAAGAAAAGTATAGATTTTGCCAATAAAATTCTTGATGAAAATGATAACACTAAATGATGCTTTAACACAACAATGGTTGATAATAAATATAAATAGAGAGATGAATAGAGAGATAATCTTATGCCACTGAGCACTAACAGATGAGCAGATAACCTAACCAATATCTTGGTATCTTGGAATGTTAACCATTACTCAAGTACAGTCATCTTCACAAGTAACTGATAACTTTCCCACTTAAATTGGCAGTAAGAGTTGAATGACACTGTCCTATATAAACCATTACAGGAATGTAACCAGATGGGGGATTCAAACTTAAGACCCCTAAATTTAAAATCAAGATAAGTAACTGTTACACTTTTTCATGTAACAGACTGCAGTATCAAGAACAGTACATAAATTCATATTATGACCCAGAGGGTCCACTTGGCAGAGTGGTCTATGTGTCATCTACTTATCACTTACCTCACACTGCTAACGTCGTAGGTTTGAGTCCTGCGTGCTCCAGCTAAAATCAGATTAGTTTTCTAACTTGCTTCGTTACACTGATTGTGGAACAATTTACTAGTATTATACAATCACTCGATGTCTAGTTGATAAGAACCAGTACGATTGACATGTGGATAGGAGGATATGTGGATAGATTATGAAATATCAAGTCTTGCTTTAGAACCAACATATTTACCAGATTGCAAGAGAGATTATACTAACCATCTGCTTCAATACAATCCTTTAACTCTGGTAACTGTACAAACACAACATCGCCAAGAGCCGCCTGCAATACAAAACAACATTAAGTACCAGTTGAGCTTTGCATACAACCAATTTCTAACAAGAGCCAAAGTTAAAGGACATTGGTTGCTACTTTGCACTTTATTAAGTTCATGTGTTGGGGATTGAGAGTTCTAAAATAGTACACCGAATTTAAAATCATCTTCAAAACAATCACATTACATGTTATATTAATGGCATCCCGATAATTGGTGATGGAAGATCACAGAGACAATCTTGACTTCAGAGTGAATCTGAGTTGAGCTTCTGTCTTTGCACTATAATTTACACAGTGAATCTGAACTGAGCTTCTGTCTTTGCATTATAATTTACAGTCAAGTTTTCTCTTATACTACCAGATTATAAGTATGTTACATGGATTGGAACTTCAGATAGAAAATTCCGTCCAGAGGGATAATTGTTTTTTGAGGGAACGAGGATCTGCAGAGTTCCTGCAAAAACAGTAACCCCAAGGTGGAAATGTTATATATAAACCGAAAAAGTCATGTAAGATTATTTTTCTTGCATACCAAACACGTTGAATATTCATTTTATTTAAAATAATGATAAAATTTCACCACAATGGCTTTTAAGGTGTCAAATTATAAATATATAACGTCATAACTTTTTCAACATCACAGCAGAGTAGGATGAGCGTGTAGGATGAAAATACTGTACCAAGTTAAAATACGGGGAAATCCTTGTCCGGTATGCAATAATAATGGACCAGGCTAAGCCCAAACTAATATAACCTCAGTAATCAAAAGTAAGTGATCTTCAAACAGGTTCTTAGACTTTTCAGCCACTGTGGAAAATCCATATATAGAAACCTTGATGCATGCTCTTCAGGCCTTGTGGATGCTCAGACTACTCAACCACTATGGAGAGTCCTTACATAGAAACCTTCATGCATGCTCTTCAGGCCTTGTGGATCCTCAGACTACTCCACCATTTTGGAGAGTCCCTAAATAGAAACCTTGATGCATGCTCTTCAGGCCTTGTGGATCCTCAGACTACTCAACCACTATGGAGAGTCCCTACATAGAAACCTTGATGCATGCTCTTCAGGCCTTGTGGATCCTCAGACTACTCAACCACTATGGAGAATCCCTACATAGAAACCTTGATGCATGCTCTTCAGGCCTTGTGGATCCTCAGACTACTCAACCACTATGGAGAATCCCTACATAGAAACCTTGATGCATGCTTTTCTGGCCTTGTGGGTCCTCAGAGTACTCCACCACTATGGAGAGTCCCTACATAGAAACCTTGATGCATGCTCTTCAGGCCATGTTGATCCTCAGACTACACCACCACTATGGAGATTCCCTACATAGAAACCTTGATGCATGCTCTTCAGGCCTTGAGGATCCTCAGACTACTCAACCACTATGGAGAATCCCTACATAGAAACCTTGATGCATGCTCTTCAGGCCTTGTGGATCCTCAGACTACTCAACCACTATGGAGAATCCCTACATAGAAACCTTGATGCATGCTCTTCAGGCCTTGTGGATCCTCAGACTACTCAACCACTATGGAGAATCCCTACATAGAAACCTTGATGCATGCTCTTCAGACCTTCTGGATCTTCAGACTACTCCATCACTATGGAGAGTCCCTACATAGAAACCTTGATGCATGCTCTTCAGGCCTTGTGGATCCTCAGAGTACTCCACCACTATGGAGTCATTACAAAGAAACCTTGATGCGTGCTCTTCAGGCCTTGTGGGTCCTCAGACTACTCCACCACTATGGAAAATCCCTGTAGAAACCTTGATGCATGCTCTTCAGGCCTTGTGGATCCTCAGACTACTCCACCACTATGGAGAATCCCTGTAGAAACATGGATGCATGCTCTTCAGGCCTTGTGGATCCTCAGACTACTCCACCACTATGGAGAATCCCTACATAGAAACCTTGATGCATGCTCTTCAGGCCTTGAGGGTCCTCAGACCACTCCACCAATATGGAGAGTCCCTACATAGAAACCTTGATGCATGCTCTTCAGGCCTTGTGGATCCTCAAACTAGTCCACCACTATGGAGAATCCCTACATAGAAACCTTGAATCATGCTCTTCAGGCCTTGTGGATCCTCAGAGTACTCCACCACTATGGAGTCCTTACAAAGAAACCTTGATGCATGCTCTTCAGGCCTTGTGGGTCCTCAGACTACTCCACAACTATGGAAAATCCCTACATAGAAACCTTGATGCATGCTCTTCAGGCCTTGCGAATCCTCAGACTACTCCATCACTATGGAGAGTCCCTACATAGAAACCTTGATGCATGCTCTTCAGGCCTTGTGGGTCCTCAGACTACTCCACCACTTTGGAGAGTCCCTACATAGAAACCTTGATGCATGCTCTTCAGGCCTTGTGGATCCTCAGACTACTCCACCACTTTGGAGAGTCCCTACATAGAAACTTTGATGCATGCTCTTTAGGCCTTGTTGGTCCTCAGACTACTCCACCACTATCGAGAGTCCCTACATAGAAACCTTGATGCATGCTCTTCAGGCCTTGTGGATCGTCAGACTACTCCACCACTTTGGAGAGTCCCTACATAGAAACCTTGATGCATGCCCTTCAGGCCTTGTGGATCCTCAGACTACTCCACCACTATGGAGAGTCCCGACATAGAAACCTTGATGCATGCTCTTCAGGCCTTGTGGATCCTCAGACTACTCCACCACTATGGAGTGTCCCTACATAGAAACCTTGATGCATGCTCTTCAGGCCTTGTGGGTGCTCAGACTACTCCACCACTATGGAGAGTCCCTACATAGAAACCTTGATGCATGCTCTTCAGGCCTTGTGGATCCTCAGACTACTCCACCACTATGAAGAATCCCTACATAGAAACCTTGATGCATGCTCTTCAGGCCTTGTTGATCCTCAGACTACTCCACCACTATGGAGAATCCCTACATAGAAACCTTGATGCATGCTCTTCAGGCCTTGAGGGTCCTCAGACCACTCCACCAATATGGAGAGTCCCTACATAGAAACCTTGATGCATGCTCTTCAGGCCTTGTGGATCCTCAGACTACTCCACCACTATGGAGAATCCCTACATAGAAACCTTGATGCATGCTCTTCAGGCCTTGTGGATCCTCAGAGTACTCCACCACTATGGAGTCCTTACAAAGAAACCTTGATGCATGCTCTTCAGGCCTTGTGGATCCTCAGACTACTCCACCACTTTGGAGAGTCCCTACATAGAAACCTTGATGCACGCTCTTCAGCCCTTGTGGGTCCTCAGAGTACTCCACCACTATGGAGAATCCCTACATAGAAACCTTGATGCACGCTCTTCAGCCCTTGTGGATCCTCAGACTACTCCACCACTATGGAGAGTCCCTACATAGAAACCTTGATGCATGCTCTTTAGGCCTTGTTGGTCCTCAGACTACTCCACCACTATGGAGAGTCCCTACATAGAAACCTTGATGCATGCTCTTCAGGCCTTGTGGATCCTCAGACTACTCCACCACTATGGAGAGTCCCTACATAGAAACCTTGATGCATGCTCTTCAGGCCTTGTGGATCCTCAGACTACTCCACCACTATGGAGAGTCCCGACATAGAAACCTTGATGCATGCTCTTCAGGCCTTGTGGATCCTCAGACTACTCCACCACCATGGAGTGTCCCTACATAGAAACCTTGATGCATGCTCTTCAGGCCTTGTGGGTTCTCAGACTACTCCACCACTATGGAGAGTCCCTACATAGAAACCTTGATGCATGCTCTTCAGGCCTTGTGGATCCTCAGACTACTCCACCACTATGGAGAATCCCTACATAGAAACCCTGATTGATGCATGCTCTTCAGGCCTTGTGGATCCTCATACTACCCAACCACTATGGGAGTCCTTACATAGAAAACCTTGATGCATGCTCTTCAGGCCTTGTGGGTCCTCAGACTACTCCACCACTATGGAGAATCCCTACATAGAAACCTTGATGCATGCTCTTCAGGCCTTGCGGATCCTCAGACTACTCCACCACTATGGAGAATCCATACATAGAAACCTTGATGCATGCTCTTCAGGCCTTGCAGATCCTCAGACTACTCCAACACTATGGAGAATCCCTACATAGAAACCTTGATGCATGCTCTTCAGGCCTTGTGGATCCTCAGACTACTCCACCACTATGGAGAATCCCTACATAGAAACCTTGATGCATGCTCTTCAGGCCTTGTGGATCCTCAGACTACTCCACCACTATGGAGAGTCCCTACATAGAAACCTTGATGCATGCTCTTCAGGCCTTGTGGATCCTCAGACTACTCCACCACTATGGAGAGTCCCTACATAGAAACCTTGAT
Source organism: Panopea generosa (assembly GCA_029582155.1). Classification (NCBI taxonomy): domain Eukaryota; kingdom Metazoa; phylum Mollusca; class Bivalvia; order Adapedonta; family Hiatellidae; genus Panopea; species Panopea generosa. The sequence goes on from CM055900.1 coordinate 2,966,361, forward strand.
GCATGCTCTTCAGGCCTTGTGGATCCTCAGACTACTCCACCACTATGGAGAGTCCCTACATAGAAACCTTGATGCATGCTCTTCAGGCCTTGTGGATCCTCAGACTACTCAACCACTATGGAGAGTCCCTACATAGAAACATTGATGCATGCTCTTCAGGCCTTGTGGGTCCTCAGACTACTCCACCACTATGGAGAATCCATACATAGAAACCTTGATGCATGCTCTTCAGGCCTTGAGGATCCTCAGACTACTCCACCACTATGGAGAGTCCCTACATAGAAACCTTGATGCATGCTCTTCAGGCCTTGATGGATCCTCAGACTACTCCACCACTATGGAGAGTCCCTACATAGAAACCTTGATGCATGCTCTTCAGGCCTTGTGGATCCTCAGACTACTCACCACTATGGAGAGTCCCTACATAGAAACCTTGATGCATGCTCTTCAGGCCTTGTGGATCCTCAGACTACTCCACCACTATGGAGAGTCCCTACATAGAAACCTTGATGCATGCTCTTCAGGCCTTGTGGATCCTCAGACTACTCCACCACTATGGAGAGTCCCTACATAGAAACCTTGATGCATGCTCTTCAGGCCTTGTGGGTCCTCAGACTACTCCACCACTATGGAGAGTCCCTACATAGAAACCTTGATGCATGCTCTTCAGGCCTTGATGGATCCTCAGACTACTCCACCACTATGGAGAGTCCCTACATAGAAACCCTGATTGATGCATGCTCTTCAGGCCTTGTGGATCCTCAGACTACTCCACCACTATGGAGAGTCCCTACATAGAAACCTTGATGCATGCTCTTCAGGCCTTGTGGATCCTCAGACTACTCCACCACTATGGAGAGTCCCTACATAGAAACCTTGATGCATGCTCTTCAGGCCTTGTGGATCCTCAGACTACTCAACCACTATGGAAAGTCCCTACATAGAAACATTGATGCATGCTCTTCAGGCCTTGTGGGTCCTCAGACTACTCCACCACTATGGAGAGTCCCTACATAGAAACCCTGATTGATGCATGCTCTTAGGCCTTGAGGGTCCTCAGACTACTCCACCACTATGGAGATTCCCTACATAGAAACCTTGATGCATGCTCTTCAGGCCTTGTGGATCCTCAGACTACTCCACCACTATGGAGAATCCCTACATAGAAACCCTGATTGATGCATGCTCTTCAGGCCTTGTGGATCCTCATACTACCCAACCACTATGGAGTCCTTACATAGAAACCTTGATGCATGCTCTTCAGGCCTTGTGGGTCCTCAGACTACTCCACCACTATGGAGAATCCCTACATAGAAACCTTGATGCATGCTCTTCAAGGCCTTGCGGATCCTCAGACTACTCCACCACTATGGAGAGTCCATACATAGAATACCCTTTGATGCATGTCTCTTCAGGCCTTGTAGGATCCTCAGACTACTCCACCACTATGGAGAGTCCATACATAGAAACCTTGATGCATGCTCTTCAGGCCTTGTGGATCCTCAGACTACTCCACCACTATGGAGAGTCCCTACATAGAACACTTGATGCATGCTCTTCAGGCCTTGTGGATCCTCAGACTACTCCACACTATGAAGAGTCCCTACATAGAAACCTTGATGCATGCTCTTCAGGCCTTGTGGATCCTCAGACCACTCCACCACTATGGAGAGTCCTATATAGAAACCCTGATGATGCATGCTCATTCAGGCCTTGTGGACTCCTCAGACTACTCAACCACTATGGAGAGTCCCTACATAGAAACCTTGATGCATGCTCTTCAGGCTTGTGGATCCTCAGACTACTCCACCACTATGGAGAGTCCCTACATAGAAACCTTGATGCATGCTCTTCAGGCCTTGTGGATCCTCAGACTACTCCACCACTATGGAGAGTCCCTACATAGAAACCTTGATGCATGCTCTTCAGGCCTTGTGGATCCTCAGACTACTCCACCACTATGGAGAGTCCCTACATAGAAACCTTGATGCATGCTCTTCAAGCCTTGTGGATCCTCAGACTACTCCACCACTATGGAGAGTCCCTACATAGAAACCTTGATGCATGCTCTTCAGGCCTTGTGGATCCTCAGACTACTCCACCACTATGGAGAGTCCCTACATAGAAACCTTGATGCATGCTCTTCAGGCCTTGTGGGATCCTCAGACTACTCCACCACTATGGAGAGTCCCTACATAGAAACCTTGATGCATGCTCTTCAGGCTTGTGGATCCTCAGACTACTCCACCACTATGGAGAGTCCCTACATAGAAACCTTGATGCATGCTCTTCAGGCCTTGTGGATCCTCAGACTACTCCACCACTATGGAGAGTCCCTACATAGAAACCTTGATGCATGCTCTTCAGGCCTTGTGGGTCCTCAGACTACTCCACCACTATGGAGGAATCCCTAGTAGAAACCTTGATGCATGCTCTTCAGGCCTTGTGGATCCTCAGACTACTCCACCACTATGGAGAGTCCCTACATAGAAACCTTGATGCATGCTCTTCAGGACCTTGTGGATCCTCAGACTACTCCACCACTATGGAGAGTCCCCAAATAGAAACCTTGATGCATGCTCTTCAGGCCTTGTGGAATCCTCAGAGTACTCCACCACTATGGAGAATCCATACATAGAAACCTTGATGCATGCTATTCAGGCCTTGTGGGTATCTCAGACTACTCCACCACTATGGAAATCCCTAATAGAAACCTTGATGCATGCTCTTCAGGCCCTGCGGATCCTCAGACTACTCCACCACTATGGAGAGTCTCTACATAGAAACCTTAATGCATGCTCTTCAGGCCTTGTGGATCCTCAGACTACTCCACCACTATGGAGAGTCCCTACATAGAAACCCTGATTGATGCATGCTCTTAGGCCTTGAGGGTCCTCAGACTACTCCACCACTATGGAGAGTCCCTACATAGAAACCTTGATGCACACTCTTCAGGCCTTGTGGATCCTCAGACTACTCCACCACTATGGAGAGTCCATACATAGAAACCTTGATGCATGCTCTTCAGGCCTTGTGGATCCTCAGACCACTCCACCACTATGAAGAGTCCCTACATAGAAACCTTGATGCATGTTCTTCAGGACTTGTGGATCCTCAGACTACTGCACCATTTTGGAGAGTCCCTACATAGAAACCTTGATGCATGCTCTTCAGGCCTTGTGGATCCTCAGACTACTCCACCACTATGGAGAGTCCCTACATAGAAACCTTGATGCATGCTCTTCAGGCCTTGTGGGTCCTCAGACTACTCCACCACTATGGAGAGTCCCTACATAGAAACCTTGATGCATGCTCTTCAGGCCTTGTGGATCCTCAGACTACTCCACCACTATGGGAGAGTCCCTACATAGAAACCTTGATGCACTGCTCTTCAGGCCTTGTGGATCCTCAGACTACTCCACCACTATGGAGAGTCCCTACATAGAAACCTTGATGCATGCTCTTCAGGCCTTTGTGGGATCCTCAGACTACTCCACCACTATGGAGAGTCCCTACATAGAAACCTTGATGCATGCTCTCTAGGCCTTGTGGATCCTCAGACCTACTCCACCACTATGGAGAGTCCCTACATAGAAACCTTGATGCATGCTCTTCAGGCCTTGTGGATCCTCAGACTACTCCACCACTATGGAGAGTCCCTACATAGAAACCTTGATGCATGCTCTTCAGGCCTTGTGGGATCCTCAGACCTACTCCACCACTATGGAGAATCCCTACATAGAAACCTTGATGCATGCTCTTCAGGCCTTGTGGATCCTCAGACTACTCCACCACTATGGAGAGTCCCTACATAGAAACCTTGATGCATGCTCTTCAGGCCTTGTGGGTCCTCAGACTACTCCACCACTATGGAGAGTCCCTACATAGAAACCTTGATGCATGCTCTTCAGGCCTTGTGGATCCTCAGACTACTCCACCACTATGGAGAGTCCCTAAATAAAAACCTTGATGCATGCTCTTCAAGCCTTGTGGATCCTCAGAATACTCCACCACTATGGAGAGTCCCTACATAGAAACCTTGATGCATGCTCTTCAGGCCTTGTGGATCCTCAGACTACTCCACCACTATGGAGAGTCCCTACATAGAAACCTTGATGCATGCTCTTCAAGGCCTTGTGGATCCTCAGACTACTCCACCACTATGGAGAGTCCCTACATAGAAACCTTGATGCATGCTCTTCAGGCCTTGTGGGTCCTCAGACTACTCCACCACTATGGAGAGTCCCTACATAGAAACCTTGATGCATGCTCTTCAGGCCTTGTGGATCCTCAGACTACTCCACCACTATGGAGAGTCCCTACATAGAAACCTTGATGCATGCTCTTCAAGCCTTGTGGATCCTCAGAATACTCCACCACTATGGAGAGTCCCTACATAGAAACCTTGATGCATGCTCTTCAAGCCTTGTGGATCCTCAGAATACTCCACCACTATGGAGAGTCCCTACATAGAAACCTTGATGCATGCTCTTCAGGCCTTGTGGATCCTCAGACTACTCCACCACTATGGAGAGTCCCTACATAGAAACCTTGATGCATGCTCTTCAAGCCTTGTGGATCCTCAGAATACTCCACCACTATGGAGAATCCATACATAGAAACCTTGATGCATGCTTTTCAGGCCTTGTGGATCCTCAGACTACTCCACCACTATGGAGAGTCCCTACATAGAAACCTTGATGCATGCTCTTCAAGCCTTGTGGATCCTCAGAATACTCCACCACTATGGAGAGTCCCTACATAGAAACCTTGATGCATGCTCTTCAGGCCTTGTGGATCCTCAGAGTACTCCACCACTATGGAGTCCTTACATAGAAACCTTGATGCATGCTCTTCAGGCCTTGTGGGTCCTCAGATTACTCCACCACTATGGAGAGTCCCTACATAGAAACCTTGATGCATGCTCTTCAGGTCTTGCGGATCCTCAGACTACTCCACCACTATGGAGAGTCCCTACATAGAAACCTTGATGCATGCTCTTCAGGCCTTGTGGATCCTCAGAGTACTCCACCACTATGGAGAATCCATACATAGAAACCTTGATGCATGCTCTTCAGGCCTTGTGGGTCCTCAGACTACTCCACCACTATGGAGAATCCCTGTAGAAACCTCGATGCATGCTCTTCAGGCCTTGCGGATCCTCAGACTACTCCACCACTATAGAGAATCCATACATAGAAACCTTGATGCATGCTCTTCAGGCCTTGTGGATCCTCAGACTACTCCACCACTATGGAGAGTCCCTACATAGAAACCTTGATGCATGCTCTTCAGGCCTTGTGGATCCTCAGACTACTCCACCACTATGGAGAATCCATACATAGAAACCTTGATGCATGCTCTTCAGGCCTTGTGGGTATTCAGACTACTCCACCACTATGGAGAATCCCTGTAGAAACCTTGATGCATGCTCTTCAGGCCCTGCGGATCCTCATACTACTCCACCACTATGGAGAGTCCCTACATAGAAACCTTAATGCACGCTCTTCAGGCCTTGTGGATCCTCAGACTACTCCACCACTATGGAGAGTCCCTACATAGAAACCTTGATGCATGCTCTTCAGGCCTTGTGGATCCTCAGAGTACTCCACCACTATGGAGAATCCATACATAGAAACCTTGATGCATGCTCTTCAGGCCTTGTGGGTATTCAGACTACTCCACCACTATGGAGAATCCCTACATAGAAACCTTGATGCATGCTCTTCAGGCCCTGCGGATCATCAGACTACTCCACCACTATGGAGAGTCCCTATATAGAAACCTTAATGCACGCTCTTCAGGCCTTGTGGATCCTCAGACTACTCCACCACTATGGAGAGTCTCTACATAGAAACCTTGATGCATGCTCTTCAGGCCTTGTGGATCCTCAGACTACTCCACCACTATGGAGAGTCCCTACATAGAAACCTTGATGCATGCTTTTCAGGCCTTGTGGATCCTCAGACTACTCCACCACTATGGAGAATCCATACATAGAAACCTTGATGCATGCTCTTCAGGCCTTGTGAATCCTCAGAGTACTCCACCACTATGGAGTCCTTACATAGAAACCTTGATGCATGCTCTTCAGGCCTTGTGGGTCCTCAGACTACTCCACCACTATGGAGAGTCCCTACATAGAAACCTTGATGCATGCTCTTCAGGTCTTGCGGATCCTCAGACTACTCCACCACTATGGAGAGTCCCTACATAGAAACCTTGATGCATGCTCTTCAGGCTTTGTGGATCCTCAGAGTACTCCACCACTATGGAGAATCCATACATAGAAACCTTGATGCATGCTCTTCAGGCCTTGTGGGTCCTCAGACTACTCCACCACTATGGAGAATCCCTGTAGAAACCTCGATGCATGCTCTTCAGGCCTTGCGGATCCTCAGACTACTCCACCACTATAGAGAATCCATACATAGAAACCTTGATGCATGCTCTTCAGGCCTTGTGGATCCTCAGACTACTCCACCACTATGGAGAGTCCCTACATAGAAACCTTGATGCATGCTCTTCAGGCCTTGTGGATCCTCAGACTACTCCACCACTATGGAGAATCCATACATAGAAACCTTGATGCATGCTCTTCAGGCCTTGTGGGTATTCAGACTACTCCACCACTATGGAGAATCCCTGTAGAAACCTTGATGCATGCTCTTCAGGCCCTGCGGATCCTCATACTACTCCACCACTATGGAGAGTCCCTACATAGAAACCTTAATGCACGCTCTTCAGGCCTTGTGGATCCTCAGACTACTCCACCACTATGGAGAGTCCCTACATAGAAACCTTGATGCATGCTCTTCAGGCCTTGTGGATCCTCAGAGTACTCCACCACTATGGAGAATCCATACATAGAAACCTTGATGCATGCTCTTCAGGCCTTGTGGGTATTCAGACTACTCCACCACTATGGAGAATCCCTACATAGAAACCTTGATGCATGCTCTTCAGGCCCTGCGGATCATCAGACTACTCCACCACTATGGAGAGTCCCTACATAGAAACCTTAATGCACGCTCTTCAGGCCTTGTGGATCCTCAGACTACTCCACCACTATGGAGAGTCTCTACATAGAAACCTTGATGCATGCTCTTCAGGCCTTGTGGATCCTCAGACTACTCCACCACTATGGAGAGTCCCTACATAGAAACCTTGATGCATGCTCTTCAGGCCTTGTGGATCCTCAGACTACTCCACCACTATGGAGAATCCATACATAGAAACCTTGATGCATGCTCTTCAGGCCTTGTGGATCCTCAGACTACTCCACCACTATGGAGAGTCCCTACATAGAAACCTTGATGCATGCTCTTCAGGCCTTGTGGGTCCTCAGACCACTCCACCACTATGGAGAATCCATACATAGAAACCTTGATGCATGCTCTTCAGGCCTTGCGGATCCTCAGACTACTCAACCACTATGGAGAGTCCCTACATAGAAACCTTGATGCATGCTCTCCAGGCCTTGTGGATCCTCAGACCACTCCACCACTATGGAGAGTCCCTACATAGAAACCTTGATGCATGCTCTTCAGGCCTTGTGGGTCCTCAGACTACACCACCACTATGGAGAGTCCCTACATAGAAACCTTGATGCATGCTCTCCAGGCCTTGTGGATCCTCAGACTACTCTACCACTATGGAGAGTCCCTACATAGAAACCTTGATGCACGCTCTTCAGGCCTTGCGGATCCTCAGACTACTCCACCACTATGGAGAATCCATACATAGAAACATTGATGCATGCTCTTCAGGCCTTGTGGGTCCTCAGACTACACCACCACTATGGAGAGTCCCTACATAGAAACCTTGATGCATGCTCTCCAGGCCTTGTGGATCCTCAGACCACTCCACCACTATGGAGAGTCCCTACATAGAAACCTTGATGCATGCTCTTCAGGCCTTGTGGATCCTCAGGCTACTCCACCACTATAGAGTCCTTACATAGAAACCTTGATGCATGCTCTTCAGGCCTTGTGGATCCTCAGACTACTCCACCACTATGGAGAATCCCTGTAGAAACCTCAATGCATGCTCATCACGGCTTGAAATTTCTTATCATAACTACTCATCCTCTCTTTCTAACATTTTTATTTAATGCTTAAAATCAAGGAAATATAAATGTCAGTTTATAAAACGGTATGTTTCTGAAAATACAATGAAAGTTTCTTACTTTACATTTACAACTGATTTTATCCTAAGTTTTTTTTGTGAAATGCAACCCTGAACACCGATTGGTCAGTTGCTTCTGCGTACATTAAAACATGTCACAATTTCGTCACAGCGTTATATTACTATAACAATATAAGGGACAGGCAGGGAATTCCACACTTTAACATACATAGTATGACAAGAACAGACAGTCACCAGAATAAGAAGATGTAGCCAAAAAGGGGAATTTCTTAAATTACCAACATGCTTGTAAATCTCCTTTAAAACTGAGGCAGAAAAAAAATGTTTACAGCAATAACTAAGTCAAGCATTCCATGTACATGTACTTATAATACATAAAGAAAAATGAAAATATGAAAATTACTTACTTGAGCGTAATCCGTAATACCAACAGTTGCTTCTTTAGTTCCTTCTGGAACTTCTACCCACTCATGCTTTTCAGAAAAGTATTTCTCTAAAACATAAAACAACAAAGTATAATATAATTTATACTCTATTCTAATTTGATAACAAGAAAAAAGATATTTTAATTTGTTTTTCGGTTCTATAAAATGAATAATTATGATAGTAAATCAATAAAGAACAATACAAATATAATTTCATTGACAAATTAATCAGATTCTTTCTTCAGTTTTTAAAAACATAAAAAGAAACAAAGAAACTTCACAATGGAAAAAAAAGGTTATGGTCTGGTTTCAATTTTAGGATCAGTCGGGTAAACCTAAAAACAGGTACTTTTTGTCAGGCCTTTGTTATATGAATCACTTTCAAGTTTGTTTCCTAGGTCAAGTCTTGGATCTAACATGTGACCTCTGGCATGAGTGGCCTACACTCTATATAAATTGCACTATCTTCCCACTTTAACATTTTTGCCAAAATGACTGGTTCAAAGCACGAGGGTAAATAAAAAACTTACACATACATACACTTAAATATTCATAGTGTTACATATAATGTAGTTTTGATTACCTCTACTATTGTCACATATTTGTTTTATATTAAACAACTATCTACTTTTTTAGCAGTCAATGGTTAAAATTATTAATCCTCAAATATTTTCCTGCTTTGGGTCAACAGTCATTTTCCCAGGATAAATAATTTTAACCATTGACTGCTAAAAAGGTAGATAGTTGTTTTATTATACTGAATAACAATAGAAAAGGTAAGTCAAGAAGTAAAAGTTGGTCACCTCACTTCATTCATACTTTCGCTGCATTTTTTAACAGAGGTGTGAAAATCATATTTTTTTTCAAGTTGTATGTCTGTTTTCCACTAACAAATTCAACTATTAGGGTTACATTCCTAACCTTCATAATTATATTCTCCGACTTAAAATATTTCCAATGTACAATGTCACCAGTATTTAGCTACATGATTGTCATTGATCTGCTCTTGATCAAAATAACATCATCAACGCAAAAAAAAACGTATACAACCTGACGTCATTATATAAACATATATCAGTTGTTTATTTTAGCGTTAAAAAAGTGGTACTTCAGTGTCAGTTTTAATTTACAGAATATAATTAACAGTTAAGTTCAACTGTTGTTTTATTGAGTAGAGCAAATGGAGTTTGAATGGGCTATCAGCATGAGAACAGAAGAACGTTTTGTTTGAACTATTGACTTGGTAACCGGGTGAAACCAGTTTTGATAGAATAAGTAGTCAATAGTTCATTTTTGAAGGAATAAGTGGTTAATAGTTCATTTTATTTGACCTGATTAGTTCAGGTTTCAACCAATCAGATTGAAGCATTCATGATGATATATAATAATGATTATTATGTACCCTAAATATAATTAAAAGACGAATGGTTGAGTTTCACATTGACGAAAAACAGATATTCCTTTGCTAAATATTATGCTAAATATCAATAAGTAAATTTAAGAATTACAAAATCTGTGATTTTCTTTAACAATTTTAATTTAAAGATGCATGATTCAGGCTTATACAGATATATTAATGTTAAATATTGCCATGTCTCCATCATCTGAACTATTTATTGTGTCTCGAAATGGACAAGGCACATGATTAATTTAATTTCATGGAACAGCTCTGTGTCATACTAGAATGATCAAGTCAGTCTAGGTATGTTCAGAAAACTCTCATTGATGTAAATGCCATAACACTCAGCAAATTTTATTGGCAGTATACTGGTCATACCTTATGCCGCAAGTCTAAAAAAAGTTCAACCATGTAAAGAATGGCATCAATACTAAACAGTAATAAAGTTTTTTACGTGTGCTGAGTAAAAAATAGTTGCCGATACAAAATGCAAACAAATGCGGACACTAACAGAAGTTGGAACTTTGCACATATCTTCCCAGATTGTTATTATAAGAGAATTCACGGTAATAGGTATTGTGCAGTATTAGGTATACAAGGGATATGTTGTTTACAAAACATTCATAAAAAAACAATACAGCCACAAAAATAAAATAGCAGGTGTCAGCTATTTAGAGTGTTTTTTTAATAATGTTTTAACGCAAATATGAATTGTAACCAGAAATGTCTTATACATATTTTTGTTATACAAAAAAAAATTAGAAGTAGGAGTAAAAAGTTGTCAACATGTGGAGGTGTGTCAATTTATCAATACCCGATTGGTCAATATAGATTCTCAATAATTTCTATCTTTATAAAAATATGTATAGAAAAAGCTAAAACATAAGCTGGGCTGCATATTCTTAACATACTTCAGAATACATCTAAAAGGATTCGATAAGATTAATGATATAAAAAAAAAAGAAAAACTATCGAAGGGAAATAACTCTCGCAATCCTGCGTGTCCTTCAAACTTTAAATAATTGTTCAGTTACGTAAATCTGAATGATTTAAGATTCAACTTACGCCACACAGCAGCTGATACGTGTATTTTACGACAACATGTTTTTCTCGGCTGCAATGCGATGTTTCTTTGTGAAAACACACGAATACCCTGAGCTACAACCTTTCGTAAAGCACCGGCAGCCATTTTAAGCAAATAACATTCGCAATATCTCGGCTGAGGTGTCCGAATAGAAATGACGGCAAAAGGCGGTATTTCGGGCAAGGTTTTAAAATGTCGGGCTCTTGAGGTAAAAGGACACAAACAATCAATCAAATTGATTTGTTTGAATAATATATTTTTTTGTTTTAATGATTTTATACTTCAGTTAATGTATATGAAATAGGATATCATTTCATCTTCTTCTGCATAATTTGCATGACTCATCCTGTAGTCGTTGCACTTGTTCATCTGTCTTGACTTTTGATCTGTGACGGTGCACTTTAGCATCTGCACTCACCAAATAGCTGGGACAAGTTCTGGAATAAACAATCAAATATGATTGTGATAACGTTAGTTAGTCATCCTGAAAACATGTGTTCCTGACCAGGGGGATATCATTGGTAATTTGTGTATCTAGTTTCAATTACATATAAACATATAGGCCTAATTAAGTCACTGCTATTTTGGCCAGATTTTAATTTTAGTATCATTTTGAACATTTATTGATTTTAATGTATATGTTTTGCCGTGCCGTGCCGTGCCGTGCCGTGCCGTGCCGTGCCGTGCAATGTCGTGTTATGATTTTTAACTAAATAATTAATGGTCTGGGAAATCATGAAAATAAATTTACGCTCTGAAAGTCAACAAAATAGTTCGAGTAGCTTGTAGAGTATCAGGACATCTCTACCCCTCGACATTTCGACCTCTTATTGTTGACTTGACATCTTGACTACTCATTACAATAGTTATAAAAGGTCAATATTAACATTGAAAGGATACTTTCAACATAAATTTCGCATCGTTTTGTAATATCAGTTACTTTGATTCATTTAATTTATTTGTTTGTTTTGTTAGTAGCACCAGAGACATAATATTATGTCTCTAGTAGCACCTGATCAACAAAAGGGTACAATGATGAACATAAACAGCATCTTTTGATATATTATTCGTGTAGTGTTTAATTAACATCGTTAATTATATTGATTGCTCACTTTTAAGAATGTTAACATTGGTTGTTTGTAGTTTAACTTTAGTATATAAATATAGCTATAAAAATATAGCAATATTAGCGTAATAAAAAGTGCGATCTTGGTACATTATAAATACGTTTGGATTTAATATTGTGGATTTTATTTTCATTATTTTAAAATCATTGTGACTTGTGTTGTGTGTTTCTGTGATAATGTCCGACTTGTGTGTTGAGTGTGGTGAAACTGTGAGGCTTTTGTAGCATGGAATCATCACATATGATGTATGTGGCAACTGGCAACGTTGGACCTTAAATATATTTGTGTATAAGTTGTGGTATATATATATATTATATATATATATATTGTATATATATAATCTTAGATATTTCAGTTGATATTTAAATATTATCGTGTACAAATATATATTATCTGCATATTTTTTAAGACTGTTGTGTAATATTAATGCGTATTAAAATATAATTCATGTATTCGTAAATTTATCTTTTATAAATACGTATTTAATTTAACAAATTATTATTGAATATTATTGTGTAAAAATACATTCTTAAATATATTATTAATATATATAATATTTGTTGGTATATTTCTTATTTTTCTCATTATTATATTTTTATATGTATATTCTTAAATATGTTAATTTATCATTCATTTATTATTATTATTATTATTATTATTATTATTATTATTAATGTTTACGAATATTTATATCAATTTGTTTACAAACATAAATATGAAGCTTGTATCAATGCTACATGCTTCATTGTGTATTAAAGCCACCCTGCCATGCAATGGCCATAAAAAGTGTCACTTTTTTTGAATGGATAAGTGTTTTATTGACTATGATTATTTTATCACCTACTTGATCGGTATTACGCAACGTGTTAACTAACAGTCCCACTAATCAAAATGCATGTGACCTCAAAGTTACAGCTTAATCATCTGTGCCTTGCATCAGGGATGTCATGGGTTCGACCCCCGGTCGTGTCATATCAAATACTTGAACTATCGTACCAAAAGCTAAATCGTTTACGACGCAGTATTTAGATGATACGTTTTAGGTCTGGTCGGCCAGGTGTCAGTATCGATGCGAGTCTGACTGGATAGCGTATCATACTACGTATCTGCGGCATGGTAGTTCTGTGTGACAGGGCTTTGAAGGCTGTGTCAAGTAGACACCGTCGTGATATGACTGAACAGTTGTTGAAAGTGGTGCTAAACACCACCAAACAGCAACTAAACCAGACGAGTTCATACAGACTTGAGTTTATTAATACGTGCATAGTACTCCACTATTACCATATATGTACATACACTGTAACACACACATAGGCTGGACACAGAACCGTCCAAACCGTCCAACACAAGATAGACACACGGTAACTACAAAGGCTGACATATACACTTCTTGAGTGACGGCCTTTGACTGACTGATGAAAGAGTAAATAAAGAAAACCTAAAAAAAAAATATGGTATTGAGATATGCATTAAAGAGAAATAACTCTTACATGTCACTTACAGTACTTGGTTTTCAAGGTATTGTCCCTTGCATAACTGTTCTTAACCTACATGCAGTAGCCAGTCTGTGACTCCTGATACAATTGGCGTCCATTTACGTTGAGTATGCAATAATATTTGATGCACTTATCAATCTTTTAACACGTTCTTTTAAAAAATATTTGATGTGCATCTTATTTTTAAAAAATATAAAATTGGCACAGAGCTGGTTACCAGGAATCGATTTACTCCGTAACACTATAAACAAAATGGTAGTCTTGAAAATGCAGGTGTGCATTGGGAACATCGCTCGGCTATTTCTACCTCCGTGTGAAATAACCTCGGACGTAGGTGTAGAACTTCTCTCAAAACGAGTGATCGGAGTGATTTTCCCTGGCGAATTACAGTATGAAAAGTAAGACCGGCAAGTAAAACGAAAACGGTAGATATACACAAACATCAATATACATGTAATATAGTATTAATTTTGTATCTAATTATGATAAATTGAAGAAATCAGAAGAAAATTATTCAAAAAATAATGCTTAATGTTTTTGCTTGTTAAACTTTTGCTTTTTACTTGTGCAAACAAAGACGGCAGCGCCCACAGCCCAGCCTCCACAGTCACACTGTATTCAGTTCTCCAGAAATAATCGTGCATAAACTTTCTGTTCAAAAATAAACAACTATAAGCGGAACGATCTGTCTGTGGTGTCTATGATACTGTTGTTTACTTTGCAGTAAGAATCGTTATATTTATTGAAGCATTGATAGATACATCATAATCATAATTATAATGCAGGGTCAGATTCAGAATTTCTGTGTAGCTGGTATATTTATCTACACATACTGCAACAATCTCTTGCAAGGATTACGTGCATACCGTACGATCATTCGAACTTGAATAGCTGAAGCACAGGCACCGTGTCCAAACGTTCTTGGAGGAGGCGGTGGCGGTAACGTTGAATTGCGGTGAAATTCGCTATCAGCGGTAAGAAAACTAACTTTTTTTAACTGTAAGTGTTGATACTTTTTTGAAAATCTGAGTCGAGCATGAAGATGCCGTAACATTTCTGATCACTCGGTAGCAACCGAACCTGTACAGACTGTACCCGTTTTCTTGATCATTAACAAGGAATTTTCTGCATAAACATTGGGACGAGTGTTTTAAAAGTGCGAAAACTGTTTTGTTACCGAACATAATTTGATCTATCATTATATTTTCACCCTTTTCGGTCTTCTGCTGCTGTAAAACTGATTTAGTGACGGTTTTATGGTGAAAAATCTTCGTAACGATGGAGGAAATAGTAGAGCTGCTTTGAAAGTTGAGTTACGCTAAAGGATGGTAGATTTTCTAAAAGTCCTTTTACTAAGGTAGGTTCCTCATGCAAGCGGTTATTTTTTTCGGTTGTTACTCTGTTGTAGGTATATTTAAAAAATGTTACTATGATGTAACCTTTTACTGTAAAAAAAAGTTCAAACTGATAAGTGCCATTATGAGCTGTATTAGAGACATATGGGTTTTTATTTGTAAAAAAAATATGCACAAATAATCATCTAAGCATAGTTAAGTGAAATCAGTTACCCGGAAGACTTTTGATGGAGTAAGTGGCGGTCATTCCCCTTTATACGTTTGTCTTCTTTATACTGGACTCACCATATGCACGGTCCTACATAAAGGTGTAACGTGCACCGAGCAGATTATGCACACAGATACTAATAGATGTAATACATTACAATTTTCTTTGGGCTACTTGCCGATTGAAGCAAGATAAATAGTGAAATAATTTTTCTCAAGCTACTTTGCTTTAAGCTAGGATGGCAAATGATTGGTCAAATGATTCGTGTCTAAAAGATGAATCACGTAAAGTTACAAAGGTTTCAATCTAATGTTTCGAACACTACCTAAATCACCATGCCCAGAGCTGTGTTATATAAATAAAACTAGTTTTGCAGCACTCTCAAACAAAAAAATAATAAAACAAGTCCTGCAGTCCTCCCAAAGCCAAACTTCCTTTGTGCTAAGTGAACGCTCTACTGATGTCGCCTCAAAGCTATCCCTGAAGCGATATGTAGTAACACACAATCTATTTACTTGAGTTTGCTACTGAGGTATACTGTATACCTTCATCCTTCCTATAAGGTTGTTTACCTATTTACCTGAGTCTGCTACTGAGGTATATACTGTATACCTCGATCCTTATTTTAAGGTAATTTACCTATTTACTTGAGTCTGCTACTGAGGTTTACTGTATACCTCCATCCTTACTATAAGGTAGTTTACCTATTTACTTGAGTCTGCTACTGAGGTATACTGTATACCTCCATCCTTACATTAAGGTAGTTTATCTATTTACTTGAGTCTGCTACTGAGGTATACTGTATACCACCATCCTTCCTATAAGGTAGTTTACCTATTTACTTGAGTCTGCTACTGAGGAATACTGTATACTGCCATCCTTACTATAAGGTAGTTTACCTATTTACTTGAGTCTGCTACTGAGGTATACTGTATACCTCCATCCTTATTATAAGGTAGTTTACCTACTTACTTGAGTCTGCTACTGAGGTATACTGTATACCTCCATCCTTACTATAAGGTAGTTTACCTATTTACGTGAGTCTGCTACTGAGGAATACTGTATACCTCCATCCTTACTATAAGGTAGTTTACCTATTTACTTGAGTCTGCTACTGAGGTATACTGTATACCTCCATCCTTATTATAAGGTAGTTTACCTATTTACTTGAGTCTGCTACTGAGGACTACTGTATCCCTCCATCCTTACTATAAGGTAGTTTACCTATTTACTTGAGTCTGCTACTGAGGACTACTGTATACCTCCATCCTTACTATAAGGTAATTTACCTATTTACTTGAGTCTGCTACTGAGGAATACTGTATACCTCCATCCTTATTATAAGGTAGTTTACCTATTTACTTGAGTCTGCTACTGGGGTATACTGTATACCTCCATCCTTATTATAAGGTAGTTTTACCTATTTACTTGAATCTGCTACTGAGGTATACTGTATACCTCTATCCTTAGTATAAGGTAGTTTACCTATTTACTTGAGTCTGCTACTGAGGACTACTGTATACCTCCATCCTTACTATAAAGTAATTTACCTGTATAACAACAACAAACATCTGAACAAAGTATCTGGCAGTGCCTATCTGTATTCTGCACTAAAGTTAAAGGGAGTATACTGGCCTCTCAACCTCAATTCCCTGTCCTGAATACACACGCCCAGCAAGCCGATGCACTTATAACATAGAGACCTACGCGTTTAAAGTGTATTATTGTATTACCTCTTCATTGCAAGCATCGGGTTTATTGTTTTTTGTTTACATTCGCCATTTTCAAAGGACCGCTTTCGGGTTTCTGATCACTCATCGTATAACACTATGAAGACTCGTTCCCGATCTCGTTTTTGGAGGTAAACATCCGGTTACCGCATTCAGCAAAACAATTGCACAATTGCAATATTTTGGTAAGAGAGCCCGATTTACTTCAAAATTTGTTTTTATTGTAAGCGAAAGACAAGAAACAGACATTAGAAATAGTGAACGTGAGTGTTTGTAATATGTCACCAGTAAATTTCGCATTTATTGTCAAGAAATGTTTTGAAATGAATCGAGTTGTGGGTGGGTACAGATTACAAATGATTTGATTATTTTATTTTTAACTGTCTGCTAGTCCGTATTATGGCGATTAAACGAGACAAGATACAAACTATTGTGTTGTATTAACACGGGATTCTGTATGCAACCAGGATAACATTTTTTTCAAGTTGCATGATTTTAAGAAATTTATCACTGGCGAATTCAGGAGGGTTGGACTCTCACTGTGACTGTCTTTCTCTTTCTCTCACTCAGTCACCTGCTGTATACTTATAGTTGTTTGTAATTTCATAAACATATAATTTGTTGTTAAACACTGTGAACTTGTGAGTAGGTAAGGAAAGGGTCGAATCTTAGTTAGAAGAACTTGTGGCCAAATCCATTTTCCAAGTAAAATTTGGGTACTATTTCAAAACAAAATAGTTTTATCATTTAGACATCCCTAAATCAGTGAATCATACCACCTCAAGTCAGTGAACTCTACCTAAACAAAATATCTGAATGAATTTATGATGTTGAAAGTACGTTTATGCAAAGAATTAACCTGTATGTGGCATAATACACAACAGTAAATAACATTTATCTCATGTGATTGTGAAGATTGATATTGGACCCATACATTGTTTTAAATGGCAGCATTATCTTGTCATAGATGTTCTTTTACTGGATGCATAAAATATTTGTTTTCTATTTTTCAGAAATACAGATATGGATAAAGCAAAAACCTCAAAGAGGCATGGAAAATGTAAATGGCGAGCAGCATATCTTCTTTATGAGAGTCTGGCTCTACCACTACACCACAACTATGGTTGGCATGACATTGTGTATTGTCATCAGTATAACAAATTTCTGACCTGTGTTTGGAAGCAGAAGTTTGGACATGTCTTCATCCTAGTAAAGCTCATATACTGTAATTGTTTGTACAGAAGCAGTTGATCATGAAAATTAAATATCATTTTTCCAGAGTGTAGTTCCAGTTACCAATACAGTGTAAAACAGATGAAGTCTTTACAAAAGTAGAGCTGCATGAGAAACAGTTGCCGAATAAATATATGAACAGTGTCCTTCCTGAGTCGTGAGACAATGTTTGTCAATTGCATTCGAAATGACGATGGACTGGTTCTACTCAAATTTAGTTGTGGTTTTCCATCACCAGTAAAAATGGATATGTTATATATCAACTGTCATAGGTAAATGAATTTGATGCAAAAAAAAATCAGGACTTTTCTGTTTCAATTTTGGATGAGGCAGCCCTAGCACTGACCAGGATGTAGAGACAGGATGTCCTTGCTGTGTAGTGCAACCGGCAGTTTTATGGCATCATGGGTGAACACATACTAGTCATTGTGAAGACCAATTTATTAAACAAATAATGGCATTATATTTCAATATTTTATATGTTTTTGAAATGTATCCTAATATACTTTTGCAAAGTAGATGTGTAGCAATACACCAATAACTCTAATGCATATACATTTATGTATTTTGAATGTACTTGTGCAATACAATGAACAAGAAAGAAAAAAAATGTTACAAGGGTACCAGAACATAGATTATTAATTATACATAAATATAATGAAAGTAAGATGAAAGAGACACTCGACAAATGTTGACATGTAGTAACAACTATTGTCCATGCATTATAACAATCTTATCACACATACTTATATAGCAAAATTAATTTTCATGTATAACTGTAACAATCTGTAACTGTATATTTGAGAAATTATTAATTTTCTGATTGAAAATAGTGTAGTCACCAAAGTTTTGAAAATGTAATAAATTGTTAAAATTACAAGTTTGTGTTTTCGTGGAATGCTTTCTGTAATACAGATTAAAATGGATACATTATTTGTCATACTGATCATTATATAGGACTATAAATAAGCATCTTTAAAATAAATAAAAAAAAAATATTATCATTAATATCTGAAGCGCATGAAAGTTTAAATCGGTGGAAACAAGACAATAGATAACATTTCAATTGCAGTGGTGGTATTAAATTGGAACTTCCATGAAGACTAGGTGTTCCATTTTCAATATAGTTGTGTGATAAATATCAAGCCGAGATTGTCTTGCAATCCTTTGTTACAGAATAAGACTTTAACCCGACAGGGATTTGTACTCACAACGTCTGAAACCTTCAGATGCATCCTATATTGCAATCATTGATCATATATCACGGTCAAATATCAATAATTCTACATCAAGATCAATTATCTGACATGACAGTTAATGATCAATAATCTCATATCTTGCTCAATTGTCAATAATCCTACATCAATATCAATATCTCGGTCAGTCGTAAATAATCATATATCAGTATCCATAAATCTACATCACGGTCAATGATCAATAATTTTACATCACATCAATCGTCAATAATCCCACAAAACGGTCAATTATCAACACTCATACATCAGGATCAATTATCCTACATCACGGTCAATGATAAATAATTCTATGTCACAGTCAATAATCCTACATCGGGATTTATTTACTGAATGGAAAATGCTATGCAAGATTATTTTTCTTGCATACTAAACACATTGAAATCTTATTTTATCTTTAATTATTACCATTTCTTTATCACGGTGGTCTTTAAGACGTCAACGTGTCATAAATTGTTCCAACGTCATAGCAGGATAGTGCTTGACGTGCGTAGGACGAAAAATACTACCATGTAAAAATACGCACAAATCGTTGTCTGGTATGCAAGATGACCTGCCTTCATGTCATTATATTGAATTTCATGGGTATAATTAACAGCTTATTTAAATATACTTCATAAAACAAATTAACGACCATCCAATCTATTCCTTAACAACATAACATAATACTTTTCACATCACCCAGGCGAACTGGACCACCCTCCTTAAAAATTATCTTGATATTGCAGCAAACGTCAGTGTATTTTAAAATTGATCAAATAACCAACTGCTACTCCAAATAAAAAGCTTTATGTTAGGGTTAACTGTGTTTTGTACTAAATTTTGAAAATCCATTTTTTTTTTCAAAATGTATTTTTTACTTTACCTTTACTAACGAGTGTAGCCAATTCATTACAAAAAATGTAAACCCAAGTGCGCTATTATTTGAAACTCGTGTATGATTCCGGATAAGATGCGATCAAAGTATATCCTTAGCGGAAGGAATTTTAATGGAGTTGTGTATATCGTGGCTTGTTCATTAGTTTGGTTGAAAATAAGTATTTCCGTATGTCGGAAGATATTAGATTCATTATTCTGTTCATGTAACTGTATAGCACAACGAACCCACTTAAGTGGGTCGTTGGATTCGATCGGCCGTGCATACGAAGTGTTCATTGATATGAAATATATATATATATATATGTTCACACTAGGAAATATACTTGGAGTATTTTTGTAATCGCTTCCACTACACGTAACCAGCAAATATAAATGCACATGAAATTGTTTGTCAGAATTTTAAATGTGTTATCGATATATGTTTATTCATCCGCCATTCTAGTGGTGGTTTAAGGATAGAACGTCCGCCTCGCATTCGAAAGTTGTGGTTCGGTCCCCGGCTGGGTCATACCAAAGACTTTAAAAATTATTTTAGAAGTTTTCTCGCTTAGCGCTCGGCAAGTCGAGTATAGTTAAGGTCTGATAAACTGTGTCGGTATGTAACTATGTATGATATTGTACTATGTGTCTGCGGCATGATACTTCAATGTGGCACCATTCGGAATAATGTCCCGTGTAGACGCTGATGCGATTATAGACATGTATATTCATAAGATGTGTTTTCCATAAGTACGTTCATTTGGGTCTGTACATAGATCATATGTGAGCTTAGAACCGGCCTTCCTGATTGCATAATTGCACATTTTGTTTTATTACGCCGTAAAACCTCTACACTCCATTCGCTCCTTTCCTTATATGCATGTTTTAAAATCAGTATTTTCTCTATATATTATGAATCTATGAGTGGCACGTTTGTCAGTGATGAAATTTATCTCGATCTTGTTTCGTGAAAGTTCTTTTCCATTACTTTCAGAGTGTGCGCAGTTTGACAACTACATAGGTTGGCACGTGCAATTTGCGGCTACGTCCTAGTTGTTTACTACTATACAGAGAACAAATGTGTTTTATAAATATTTAAAATGTATCTATGAGTTCAACCAGCTGACCGCATTGTGTTATTGCAATATGGATGTTCCCCTACTAAAATATTGTTCATATTATTTATATCCATGTTTTTAACAATAATTGAAACTGTAGTAAAAATGTTCAAATGAATTTGATTTTCTCTATTATGGGAGCTTTCTGAACGTACATTTCCCTGCAAAAACGATAACTGATATGTTGCCGACAGTGACATCGATTACTGTAGATAAGCAACACTTGTTTCAAGTTTATCTTTTATATGTAAACAGTTCACACACAAAACGGAAATGGTAGAAACGGAAGCCCAAAGCAGAAACTATGATGTGGTTCAAACTTTCCGTGAAACAACTGACCAATTAACTTGCTCAAATGCACTGCTATCTAATGGACCTAATCTGAAGAGCTGGGTTTGTTCTATAGGCGAAACTCGCACTCAAAACGGAATAGGCGGAAACGGAAGTTTAAATGCCAAAAGCAGAAACATTTCTGACTTATCCAATCAACAAAATATTTAGAACTTTTCAGTTCACAACACAAGAAAACGAACACAAGAAAACGACCGACCATGTACTACAGGTTTCAGCAATTATACATGAATGACTATACCTGTATACTTCAAATATTGGAATATATCGGTTCATGTATACTCACAACTGTACTCAAAATAAATACTACTATCAAACCTGTGTTAGTGGTCACCTGTTTTAGGCAACAAGAAGTCTTAAACAGTCATATTTTCTACCTACCAATTTTGATTTTAGTTTAAATAAACCTGTATTAAGCAGTCACAGGCATTAAACGGGATTTTATGTATACCTTTAGTGACTGCTTAAAGCAGGTTTGACTGTACTAATAGATAGTATTATAGCATGTACCGTTCTTTGAATATTGTTGCTATCTTGTTGACAATCCCGGAGATGGTATCGTGGTTCCAGCTGTTTTGTAGTCTATGCCACTGTGGTGACCGATTCCTTTAACTACTGCTTTTCCTTTGGATATACATGTACATGATTATTTTCTTATTTTTATTATATACCTCTACTATTGTTTTTGTGCAATATGAACATGTCAACGTCATCTCTTGTTACAGTCGTCTGTTCTCCGTTGCCGAGTGGTCTAAGGCACCGTCTCAAGATCATTTACATCTCTCTGCTGATGTCATAGGTTCGAGTCCCGCTCGATCCATACTCTGTATAAGTAAGCTTGCCAGTTATTTACCTAGCCGGGCCAGATTAGCTCAGTCGGTTACATGTACACGTCTGACTATCAATCCAGGGGTCGTGAAATCGAATCCCCGTCCGGCAACACTCTACGTGATGTTTGATATACGACATTTTGTGTCATTATCATTCGTTTCTCACCGCTGATTCAAATGGAAAGTTATCAGTTACTTGCGGAGATGGGGTGTGCTCGAGTACTGGTTAACGTTTCAGGATCCCAGAAAACGTGGTAAGGTTAACTGATAGTCTGTAAGCCCTCGATGGCATAAAATTACGCAAAATCTTCAATCATCCAATCAATCAATCAGTTATTTACCCAAAATTGGTCACCCAAGATACTGAATATACAATAAATAACTTGAAATGTGTTGAGAATGGCGTTAAACCACATTCTTATCAACTTTCGAATGGAATGTTTAAATGTTTTATGAAAAATGTAAGGCGCGTGCAACATTTAGCAGTTAATGTTTTTAGTTGTATATGATTTGTTCATATTTATTATATTTAACTTAGTCTAAGAACTTGAAACTCTGTATTTATGTCATTAGAGCTACAGACCTGACAGTCAAAAGACGTAAATATGTATACGACCTCTCTCAATACCATATATATGTGTTGTTGTAGATACAAGCTATGTAGTTATTTATAGCGATATCATGTAACTAATGTATACGGAATTTATTAACACTATTTATGCGTGCTGTTGTAGAATCATGTTGGGTAGTTTGTTTCAGCAGAAAACTGATGTCTACGAACGTTCTCAACAACCTTTATAAATGCTGTTGTAGAATCAGGCTTGGTTGTTAATTAAAACGATATTATGTAACTGATGTATACAACCCTTATCAACACCATTTATGCATGCTGTTGCAGGCATGATAGTTAGTAAAAGCGTTATTATGTACCTGGTGTATACGAACTTTTCAACACCAATTATGCGTGCTGTTGTATAGTCAGGCTGGGTCGTTTGTTTCAGTAGAAAAACGTAAGTATATAACTGATTTCTACGATTCTTTTCAACACATTTTATGCGTGCTGCTGTGTAGTTTAGCTGGTAGTTTGTTAAAGCAAAATAAAACGTCAGTATATAGCTGATGTCTACGAACTTTCTTAACACCCTGTATGTAAGCTTTTGTAGATACAAGCTGTGTAGTTAGTTAAAACGTTATTATGTTCTTGATGTATACGAACTTTCTAAACGCTTTTTATATATGCTGTTGTATATACTGACTGGGTAGCTAGTTAAAACGTTATTATGTTCTTGATGTATACGAACTTTCTAAACGCTTTTTATATATGCTGTTGTATATACTGACTTGGTAGTGAGTTAAAGCGTAACCATGTATCTGATGTATACCAACTTTCTTAACACTCGTTCGTTGTACGTGCTGTTGTAGAAACAGGTTGGGTTGTTAATTAAAACGTTTTTATGTAACAAACTTTCCCAACATCCTTTATGTACGCTTTTGTAGATACAGACCGGGTAGTTTACGGACTTTCTCAACAGCCTGTGTGCGTGCTGCTGTAGATACAGGCTTGGCAGTTAGCAAAAACGTTATTACGTAACCGATGTATACGAACTTTCCAAACACATTTTATGCGTAATGTTGCAGATACAGGCTGTGTAGTTAGTGAAAGAGTTATAATTTAACTGGCGTATACGAACTTTCACAACACCTTTTATGTGTGCTGTTGTAGATATAGGCTGTGAAGTAAGTTAAAATGTTATTATGTAACTGATATCTACGAATTTTCTCAACACCCTGTATATACTTTGTTTAGCTTTCCCGTGCATGCGGATAACAAGGTTCCTTTTTCATTTCGTATATTTGTTTGCAATGTCTTTATTTTATATTATGTTTATTTATTATTCGAATTATTTTCTTTGTTAATGAAAAGTTTGCATTTAGAAATTTAGAAAGTTGTGAAATAAATACTCTTATTAACGCTTAGTTATATATTAGTCTTTTACACAATTAGGAAACACTGTTTGTTCTAGACATATACATATTTCGATAATTTGGCTTAGTTATATATATATAGAAAGAGCGAAAAGTCCGTATATTTCATTGATATGCTTGTAAGAAGGAGAAATTTAGAAAATTAGGTATGTTATGAATTTATCATATTCTGAGCTGCTAGCTTGATTTTTATCATATTAGATTGTGTTTGTTTTTCATATGAAGGTCACAGGTAACGTGTATTTTCTCTTTCATCAAACACATTATAATTCGTGGGGTTTTTTTTTCAGAGCGCCTATTTTATGGATGTTTTATACATAATTCTTGTCTTTTAAGTTGTGGTAATGAGATATAACCTTCGTTTTTAACTCTGCCGAATATCTCTGGAAATACCTTAACAACTTTGAATTTACCTTTGGAAATATCTTTTAAAATATCACAATGAGATTATTTTATTGGAAAAAATTAATGCAAACTTTTGGTCTATGAATAGATTGTAAACAAACTTTTTTTTATAAATGAATGTCTATCTTTAAAAGCACTAAGAGTTTTTGTTGTTGTTATTTTTCACATAAATAATTATTACGCTAAACGGATCAGTTTAATAATCCGCAACCAAACATTTTATGTATTTTTCTCTAACAGCATCAATTATTCGAGCAAAACAAGTATTTCGTGCGAACAGATATGCATGAGTTATTGTATAGAATTTTGAAATCGGTCTATGTAAACTCAATGCATATTTATCTGTAAGTGTCGTGCACACAATTTTAATACGTTTCTCAATACTTTAACGAAGATATTGGAAATACAAAACTGGTGGGTTAGCTGTTCTGTTCAGTAAATGTCAGAAGTTATTGCAAATCATTTGCATGCGTGCTGGTTTGGATGCACTTAAATTAATTTGAATTGAAATCAGTCTTTGCTGCACAATTTAATTTAAATAACCTATTATATCAGTAACTACTTTAATTTGTTTAATTTATCTCTTGACACATTAATAATTCACTACTGCTAAACGATGGTAAATTCAATGGCACAAAAAGACATTTTGCACATTTTGTTCCAACGGGATAATTAATTTGTATCTAAAATTGAATTGTTAAAATCCAAATAAAACTTTTTGCTTAAAATATCCCATGAACAATAGACAAATCATTCAATGAAATGGCGTATTATTCTATATTTGCATTTTATTGCCTGAAAGAAGATTCACTGCAACGCATAATTTGTGGGATATTATTGCAAACGTTCGGTCGTAAAAAAAGATGTATTATAAATTAACTTTACTAATGAGAAACCAGATTTTTCGATTACTTTTAGAATGAATTGACCTAGTTAGCACTATTGTCTGACACTATCGGCGGGTTGCTTACTGTAGTCTCAGTTGTTTATTTAATTTTACAGTATGACATATCACAGAAGAGATGCGGTGACAATAATTGAAAACACATCAGTAATTAACAGCAATATACGTATGTTTTTTGTCTTTAATTTAAAACATCTGAATTCCAAATAGGCATTGCACGATCACAGTGTTTTATTAACAAATGTATTTTTGGTTAATTTTTTTTCTGTTCTTACGTCAATATCGTTCAAAATAATTGGATGAAATCTAGGTTTCTATGTTAGCAAAAAAATGCTGAGATAAAAAAGAAAAAATGAAAACAAAGTATAAAAGGATAATGTGTATACCAATACCTCAACAATATGTAGGCTGGTTCAGAAGGAGCTGTGTTTGCAAAATTTCGAAAACGCCAAATGTGCCACCCGAAATTTAGACAAATATTTGCAGTTACTTATCTCTCTATATATGTCTCTGTTTAGGTTAATGATACAGGCAGCAGCTAGTGTATATTAAATTTAATTATGTACATTTAAAAATATAACAATGTTCATAGAAGCATGTAAGAAAGCAGGAGCTAGTTTACATTTTCATTCATATACTTATTTGAAGGGCGACTCCAACTAAGAAAAATGTTTTCCATATCGTTATGTTAGAATTATAAGAATGAAATCCATTTTTTCTGTTTTTTATGCATTTACAAAGAAGTCGAATCACTCACAAATCTTACATAAAGTCATTCGGACATTCTTTACACATGCATAAAAACAGAATAAATAGAGGATCTTACATGAATGCTTATTTATTATTGAAATTATCAAACGAGTGGGAAAAGATATATTTTGCAAGGCTTTGGCAAGCATTATATCATTTTTTTCTCAACGAGTTTGATACATTCAATAATAAATGAGGACGAATGTAAGATTCGATTTATCACATAACTCGGAAAAGTTTATATTTATCTTTTATTAAACAGATCTTCTCTATAAGGAACAATAAAAATCGGGCATATTTGTTTCTGCGAGTCATCGTACAACGTATCGTCTCAAAATAACGTCATCTGACCGTGACAATTCGACGTCATTTATGTATTTGGGCAGGTCCGAAGTACTTCAGGAAATAACGTACGGGAGCCGAATTATACGGAAAACACCGATCGATGACACGGAAATGATAAAACACTAGGTTAGTATCAAAAATATGTCATGGGTTTATTACACTCTTGCACCGTGAATTATGTAATAGCTAGTGTTCATTAAGAAATATCTAACAATTAGAAAACCCAAAGAGAGCGACCACAAAGAAGTCCAAAGGGAACAAACGTCGTTTGACTGACAGTTTGGCGTCATTTGACTGACACTGTGTGGAGCTACGATGAAAGCTGAGATGATTGACGTTTGAATGTTGGTGTTTGCTAAGGCCATTTCTAAGCATAGCTTGCGCGGATTTGTAGTGTGTACATGACTCGTTTAGAATTGAATCAAGGACGGAGTTTATGTAATGTCATTCACGCGTGCGCAATGATGACGAACTTCTTAATAATTAAGAACGAACTTAATTAAATTATTGTGTAGGCTGTTTAAACAAATAAGAGCGACACAGTTTTGAAAATTAAAGCGATTCCATTGGTTGTCAATTGAGGTTTAACACTTAGTGATAAATGAATTTAATCCTATAGCACATTGCACATTTTTTTGCGATGATAAGACTTACATTGTGAACCATCTAAAAGTACAATTTAGTAACAGATACTGTTCATCTTCTTTTGAATGATTAACAGGAAATGTGAAAATATGCCAATAGAGACTTGTTCGAAAAACACTTTACGATTCCCGGAAATCGTGAAGAACAATGCTAATCGGAAAGACGGCATTTCAAGTCACGAAAAAGTCGTCCAATATCTGGAACATTTCATAAGCTAATATCAAATGGCTTCATTAACGAATTCAGCGAATTATTTCGTCTAAAATACATTGTCATTCGTGATGTTAAAACATTTTGTTGGAAAAGAGGCAACTTCACGCAAAACTTCATAAAAAGGGCATAATTAATATTGTCCATCTTTATTGTGCAACCATGTTTTGACTTTGTAGTTTAATTTGCATACACATACTAAGAATCATTATGTTTTCCTTATAGTAGAATGTCATTCAACAGGTCTGTTAGCTTCTCAATTATATTCTGTTTGTTACAGGTAGTTTAAATTATACCTGCTGACCCCAGTGCGAAAGTATGGTGTTAGTGTATAATAAAGCATTTGCTTTAAAATGCTGAAAACTTACTCTTTTAATATACATGATATAATGTAGAATTTGCTTTAAAATGCTTAAAACTTACTTTTTTAATATACATTTTATTATATAGAATTTGCTTTAAATTAATACTTAAAACTTACTCATTTAGTGTACATTATATGATATAGAATTTGCTTTAAAATACTACTTAAAAGTTACTCATTTAGTGTACATGATATGATATAGAATTTGCTTTTAAATAATACTTAAACCTTACACTTTTAGTATACATTATAGGATTTGCTTTGAAATAATACTTTAAACTTACTATTTTAGTATACATTATAAGATATAGAATTGCCTTTAAAATAATACTTAAAACTTACTATTTTAGTATACATTATATGATATAGAATTGGTTTTGAAATAATACTTAAACCTTACACTTTTAGTATACATGATATGATAAATAATTTTGCTTTAAAATACTTAACACTTACTCTTTTAGTATACATGATATGATATAGAATTTGTTTTGAAATAATACTTAAAACTTACTTTTTTAGTATACATTATATGATATAGAATTGCCTTTGAAATAATACTTAAACCTTACACTTTTAGTATACATGATATGATATAGAATTTGCTTTAAAATGCTTAAACCTTACTCTTTTAGTATACATTGTATTATATAGAATTTGCTTGAAAATAAGGCTTAAACCTTATTCTTTTAGTATACATGATATGATATAGAATTTGCTTTAAAATGCTTAAAACTTACTCTTTTATTATACATTGTTTTATATAGAATTGGCTTTAAAATACTTAAAACTTACTCTTAGAGTATACATTGTATTATATAAAATTGGCTTTAAAATACTTAAAACTTACTCTTTTAGTATACATGATATGATATAGAATTTGCTTTAAAATGCTTAAACCTTACTCTTTTAGTATACATGATATGATATAGAATTTGCTTTAAAATGCTTAAAACTTACTCTTTTAGTATACATGATATGATATAGAATTTGCTTTAAAATGCTTAAAACTTACTCTTTTAGTATACATGATATGATATAGAATTTGCTTTAAAATGCTTAAACCTTACTCTTTAAGTATACATTGTATTTTATAGAATTTGCTTTAAAATGCTTAAAACTTACTCTTTTAGTATACATGATATGATATAGAATTTGCTTTAAAATGCTTAAACCTTACTCTTTTAGTATACATGATATGATATAGAATTTGCTTTAAAATGCTTAAACCTTACTCTTTTAGTATACATGATATGATATAGAATTTGCTTTAAAATGCTTAAAACTTACTCTTAGAGTATACATTGTATTATATAAAATTGGCTTTAAAATACTTAAAACTTACTCTTTTAGTATACATGATATGATATAGAATTTGCTTTAAAATGCTTAAACCTTACTCTTTTAGTATACATGATATGATATAGAATTTGCTTTAAAATGCTTAAAACTTACTCTTTTAGTATACATGATATGATATAGAATTTGCTTTAAAATGCTTAAAACTTACTCTTTTAGTATACATGATATGATATAGAATTTGCTTTAAAATGCTTAAACCTTACTCTTTAAGTATACATTGTATTTTATAGAATTTGCTTTAAAATGCTTAAACCTTACTCTTTAAGTATACATTGTATTTTATAGAATTTGCTTTAAAATGCTTAAACCTTACTCTTTAAGTATACATTGTATTATATAGAATTGGCTTTAAAATACTTAAAACTTACTCTTGTAGTATACATGATATGATATAGAATTTGCTTTAAAATGCTTAAACCTTACTCTTTAAGTATACATTGTATTTTATAGAATTTGCTTTAAAATGCTTAAAACTTACTCTTTTAGTATACATGATATGATATAGAATTTGCTTTAAAATGCTTAAACCTTACTCTTTTAGTATACATGATATAATATAGAATTTGCTTTAAAATGCTTAAACCTTACTCTTTTAGTATACATGATATGATATAGAATTTGCTTTAAAATGCTTAAAACTTACTCTTAGAGTATACATTGTATTATATAAAATTGGCTTTAAAATACTTAAAACTTACTCTTTTAGTATACATGATATGATATAGAATTTGCTTTAAAATGCTTAAACCTTACTCTTTTAGTATACATGATATGATATAGAATTTGCTTTAAAATGCTTAAAACTTACTCTTTTAGTATACATGATATGATATAGAATTTGCTTTAAAATGCTTAAAACTTACTCTTTTAGTATACATGATATGATATAGAATTTGCTTTAAAATGCTTAAACCTTACTCTTTAAGTATACATTGTATTTTATAGAATTTGCTTTAAAATGCTTAAACCTTACTCTTTAAGTATACATTGTATTTTATAGAATTTGCTTTAAAATGCTTAAACCTTACTCTTTAAGTATACATTGTATTTTATAGAATTTGCTTTAAAATGCTTAAACCTTACTCTTTAAGTATACATTGTATTATATAGAATTGGCTTTAAAATACTTAAAACTTACTCTTGTAGTATACATGTACACATTGATGCTGTTGTAAAGTAAACGTTTCCTAAAAAAAGATAATACGCCTTAAAGACATATTTCAACTAGTTAATTATTGCTGCAATTAAGTAGACATCGGCTATAAAAAAGATAGCCATTCCAGCTTCCAAATTTAACTACTTCCGATACACTCACGTGACATAACATTCGTTAGAATATAAGCGTCTGGGTTATTAAAGGCACATTAAGCAAAACGACGAATGACGTAATTCCGATGTAAATTATAAATTATGGTTAATATATCGCGTGCAACACAACACGTTATTTCCTTCTGTTATATGACGTTCAGGTTTACAGTACTGAAACATGCCATTTACGTCTAGTGATGAGATATTGATTTAGAGTACCGAAACATGCCATTTACGTCTAGTGATGAGATATTGATTAACAGTATTGAAACTATTCTTGGTTAAAGAACGATTCATCTTTGAGTTGTCCGCGATAATCTGGGGTGCAAGTTTAAGTCCCGTCGCTAACAAATTCACTCTTCATATACATGTCGTGTACATCCCAAAGTAAGAAAAATATTGGTTTCATTAATCCATTGATATTCATAATAACCCAACTGGTATCCGTGTATAGGCATGTATATCGCTTGGATAACCCGCTCGGTTTCAATTGAAACTCTTCTAAAAGAAATTGGCACGTTTCGTTATCAGATCGCAGGAAAATCCAGAAATTAATTCTTATGTACAATTATATATATAGAAATCTACCTTTTCATTTAAATGATCTATTTCCACTGACAATAAACTAATCAAATCCATACAACTTGAGAAATAATGATATTTTAACGCTTTCTAGACGAACGGAAATTTATTCACGCTATGTCATTCCCTTTGTAATTAAACTTTGGAATGATCTTGAAATTGAATTATTAACAAGGAAATTTTTTCTTTAATCTGTTTGTGAACAAGATCTTCACAAACAAAAACTATATCAACAGAGAGCAGGCTAGTGCCTCACCAACACAAACTCGGTCATTCGCACAAGTGCCTAAAGGAAACATAAGTTTAAAGAAATATATTTTAGGTAACCAATTTTAAGCCAAAGATAAAATATGTGTACCAAACTGATAAAATAAATGCAATTAAGAATTGTTCAATTGAAAAAGTTTGAAAAGTCATGGTTTGTGTATAAATCTCTACTTTGAGTATTACTTATTTTGTACATTTTTCTCGTATGAAGTGTTGATTACAACACATCAAGATAATATACAATAGATACCTTAAAACTATATAAAGTGGCTGTCACACTATGTTTGTTGCCTGCTGTTTCTTCTTGGAAATGAAAACCGCATCTCCATTAAAATACCCTGTCGTTTTTTATTGAGCTTTTTCTTTTATTATGCTGTTCAATTTATAATTTTCATTATAATTATAGTATTATACAGTTTTTCAAGTTAAATTGTTCTAAATATTCATACAATCATGTTTTCTTATTATCCTTTTTTTTTATATAGTTTTGTGGAAAAAATGTTGTGCAATTAAAACAAAACTTGTGTCCTTGTTCATATATATGATAGGATTATTTGTATGGAAAATCGCCCGTTTTCTCATTTTAGACCGTTAACTTTTCATTTCCATATTTGGAAATTACAACTAGACCATAGTGATTATTCGATGTGAAACCATCATGACCCAAGTGACTTTATCCGGATTTAACGGATTTTCTCTGTAAGACACAGTTCTTATTTTAAATAAGTTCTAACACCCCTGATTACTTGTATATGAATAATGCTATTTTCGTGTTCGGATAATGGAGAAAATAACAATCCTTTTGGTATATATCATGATGAATTAGTTCAGTTTCTGTACTTATCACAGTGTTTATGATGATGAGAAACCATCTCCTCAAACTAATATCGAAGTCGTACAAAACGAATGCCTACTATTAGTCTATAAACAAAAAACACTATTGAACCCTATTAGTAACCAGTTGGGGCGATAGTTTTGACTTAAGCGTAAGAAAATAATGTGTTCAAAAGGAGACGTTAAATTTAAAAAGCACAGTCACCATAATCAAAGCCTTCTGCTAATCATAATAAGTACAATACATACATTTAATGCTGAAACTAAAGCGGAAGAAGTGACAACGAAAACGGCAAGTAACAAGAAAATGCCAATGAGGAGCTTAAACCAGAAAGACACGGTGACGGAGTGTCCAAAAGGTATTTGATATCGGCCAATGAGATATATAACAAAGAGTGTCGCAAATAATTATAAAACCTAGTTAAATATACCACTCGCAGTGAAACTCATTGAATTAAGTTGACTTCTAAATAAGTGTTGGCATTGCTACAAGTTGACACATGATTAGTTTTAACTTATATTTAACCTCTAATGTGAAACAAGTATTACAACTCCATTCACGTGTATATATGTGATAAAATAATCATCTTACATTAATTTGAACCTTTCTTTAAAATGTGATGTCGAACAAGTATCATTATTAAACGATTGCATGACCGTCTGGCAACATAATTGATGTCCCGATTGCATGATGGTAGGTTAGTGCTCAGCTCATTGGTGATCACCACGTTCAACCTGCATGTTACATTGATGCGCGAAGGGTTTTGGCCATCGTGATAGCATTATTCTTTTTCACTCTTGCACTACGTGCAAAGGGTATTAACTAGGAAGTCCACGTGATTGTAACTTGCGCAATATAATAGCTCGGTGGTATAGCATACAAATTGGTTTTAAAACGAATATACATTACAAAGAGAGGTCAGCAAGTGCGCGTAAAGTTAAACAAGATTATATGGGTGTTTTATAAGGTTACGATGTAGTTTACTACTATTGGTTTACGAGGAATCAATGGAGTGTCCCACAGAATCAGAAAGTACGATACAAGGAAAAGCGTCCGATCGTTGTGAAATTTAACTACTTCAGGGATAAATTGAACATAAAGCAGGCGGTCTTAGATAAATCGGAAACCACGATAATTCGTGTAGGGGACCAGTACCCAAAACCTGTTCAGGATCGTCGCAAAAACCCATCCCTATGCTGAAAAAAGCAAAAGAGGAAATAAACGTGCATTCATATATTATGTTAAATTATAAATTAACGGTCGAGTTTACACTGCGGACATGGTATCGACGACTTTTGCTGAACCCATGGCTACTTATGCTCAATGATACTAGAATGAGGACGAGAAGCAGTTGAAATTCCTCTTC
This sequence comes from Panopea generosa, assembly GCA_029582155.1. Taxonomy (NCBI): domain Eukaryota; kingdom Metazoa; phylum Mollusca; class Bivalvia; order Adapedonta; family Hiatellidae; genus Panopea; species Panopea generosa. Next base: position 3,000,305 of record CM055900.1, read on the forward strand.
TGAAATGTCCAGGGGATTACGAACAAACTTACAGACAGTGATTTCTTGAATTTTGTGAATAAATATGACATATTTTTGTTTACTAAAAAATTTCAAACGTTGACATTGAAGTTTTTGTTTTTCATACCAAATACCTAAACCAAACCGTAAAGCTAAAAGGTATAGTGGAGGTGTTATTATTTATTACAATAAGAAATATGCTTATAATATTGATCTTGTTAACTTAAATAATAAAAGTATTTTACGGTTTAAATTAAATAAATCTTATTTCGGAATGGATAATGATCTGTATTTCTGTACGTGCTATATTCCTAAAGAGGATTCTAATGTCTATAAAAGTGTTATTTCTCCTCTTTATGAATTTGATTTTTTCGACCATTTAAATATCGACATTAGTAGTTATAGTAATTTAGGTTATGTTTACGTCACAGGTGATCTGAATGTCAGAACAGGTAAAAGGTCAGACACGGTTGATAACTTAAACCTTCAACGGTATGTTAATATGCCACAGAGCGACATTCACGTGCAAGATATCCCTTCGCGGCCATCTAACGATAATGTTTGTAATAGTTTTGGGAACAAACTATTAAGCCTTTGTAAAGAAAATGGACTTAGTATTGTTAATGGCCGCCTTGAAGAAGGTAATTTTACGTTTCATAATTTAAATCGTAACAGGGTAGCTGCAAGTGTTGTCGATTATGTTATTACAAATTTTAACAATTGTCCATGTATAAATGATATAAACGTCTTTTACTTGACCGAGTTCTTAGACCATTGTCTTATTCATTTTTCATTAAATTTCGATAATTTACAGATGTATAAAACTGATAAGTTAACTTATGAAAAAATAGTATGGGACAACTCTGACACACAGGTGTTTCAAAACATATATATGAAACGAACGTACTTTTTTTGATGAAATATCCCAGAAGTTGATATTAAACAGAATTGATATTAACTCGTGTATAGAGAAATTTTCTGAATTAGTATATAACATTTCTTTTAAGACGAACGGGCGTACTTTTAATAATAGCCCGAAACGTAAGCCTATTGAAAAGGCATCTTGGTTTAATGATGAATGTAAAAATCTTAAAACTTTATTTTATAACAATAAGAGACTTTATAAAATGGATCCTACGGAAGATAATAGATTTCGTTTATTAACTAGTAGAAATGATTTCGTTAAAGCAAAGAGAAAAGCAAAATATGTTTATTTTAAAAAAGAAAAAACAAATTTGCAAATTTTGGAAATATATTAAAAAATATCAAACGAAAAAAAGTAACAATTATTCTGATGTTAATTTGAATGAATTTTTCGAGCATTTTAAAATCTTTCAAATACAGCTCATAATCCAGATGATGATATAAATATAGGCAGAGAATCGTTGGATATAGATGAACTGGATTGTTCTTTTATTATTTTATTTTTGCTGAAATAAAATATATTATTTCATCAATGAAACGCCATAAAAGTTGCGATTTAAGTAATAATGTAGCTGACTTTTTTTATCGATTCAAAAGACTTTATTTCACCGTATCTTGTTCAAATATTTAATAAAATATAATACACTGGAAATTATCTGGACTATAATGGAAAAGGTGTAATTATTATTCTGATACATAAAAAGGGCGATTTATCTAATCCGTCCAATTATCGTGGCATTACGTTAACAAATATAATATCAAATATATTCTCTCTCACCCTACGCAGTATAATAAATAAATGGTGCGAGGCGGAACACAAATTTAACGAGGCACAATTTGGCTTTCACGATAGCCATAGTACTACAGATTGTATATTTATTTTGCAATCAATAATTCAAAAGGTTTTAATAAAAAAAATCAAAATTATATTGTAAATTTTAGCGTAATATCAGTAAAACATCTGCTAATTTGCGACTGTTTTAGGCCTCCTCCCTAACATGTCGATATCAAGACTCTTGCGACCAAGATATTAGAGCTGTGTTTATCAGCTTGGACTTTTTTTTGTTAAAGTTCTGACAAGTCTAGACGACATTTTGGACTGTTTGATGAAGCTATAACAGTTTAAAGATGCGTAGTAATACACGGCAACAAATGGGCAGAATTGTCAAAAATTAAGGTGTGTAATCAAACCATCAAAATTGTGAAAAAGCGACCTTGTCAATTCTCTGTTTTTTTCTGCATATTTGAACCAACAGAAGATTCTCTATGGAAACCGTGTGTGCGTGCGTGCGTGCGTGCGTGCGTGCGTGCGTGCGTGCGTGCGTGCGTGCGTGCGTGCGTGCGTGCGTGCGTGCGTGCGTGCGTGCGTGCGTGCGTGTAATGACCAATTGATCAGACGCGGGTTGTTAATCAAACAAGTCGTTAAATTAATCAGTGAGCGATATTGTTTCCAGAGACGCCATTTTTCCTTTGACAAGCCAATGCTTTCTTAAGTAAAAGCTACACTGTTATGCAATATCACATGATCAGTCGGCGAAACGATAGTCGCTGTTTTGTCAGATATAAGGAAATGATGTCCATGGAAACAACACATATCTCTGATTTGATTATCTACTTCTTTTATTGAAAGCCCGCATCAGGTCAATAAAATACATCTCTTCCATACAGTACTCATTCAAGTTCAGTTTCAATGGTTATCCTTGCTGTTATTTGAGAATACTCTTTATATGCGACCTTTAAACGAACTTATCGTGTTTTTTACTGAGCCTCGTGTCTACTTAACGGAAACATTACTACTTATTATTGTAAGTTATATACTATTTATGAGTGCGTGGGAAAATAAGTAATTCGGTAGTTCGGCATTCCCTAACATGGCAATTAACTTTTATAGTTTAAATCAATGATATTGTGATTGTGCTAAAACCACGCGTAAAATGTGAGTTCACAAATCACACGTGAACTTGATTTCGATAACAAGTTGTTCCATCGTTTCTTAATTGGAGTTATAATTTTATGTATAAACATTACCAGCGGTAAACCCAGGATTTCGTGTTAGCGACAGGGGTGTAAATTAGGCCGTTTTGGAAAAGTATAATTCACCACTCCTGGATCCATAAGTATATAACATGAACAAAAGACAGAATAGAAATATTACCTTTGCATACTAGTACTTAGCAGATTTTATTTCATATTAAAATAGTTCAGGATCTTCATCATTTGTTAGATTAATTGTTTCTTGTGCGTAAATGTTATACATTTTCCCAAAAAACTGTCAGAAAGGATGTGAAACTTCAAATTCAGAACTCTATTTTTTATTTTAATGAACGTTATTCGGGACAATATGACAAAGAACTCGTAAAATTCAGGGAAATTAAATGCAGTTATCCTGAAAATATCAAGACAAACACATTAAGAAGGTTTAACTTCCCTAACCATGATAGGACATTTCATTTTTTTATGATTGTCTACTATCTGGTCGTGTACGTATTTTATAATAAGTCTTCATTTGCTTGAAGTCGTTATTTCAAGATTGAATTAGAATACTAAAATACAACACATGTCATGTGGGTTTTTCATCAAGCAAGATAACTTGATGCATGTACATTTAAACTGCTATAAGTCTCTGATCAGATCTTAAATTTGAATTTAATAAAACATTATATGGGCCCGTTTCACTTACTTTTGCAAGTCTTAAGATCTTCGTACAAACACATTGCAATACCCGGGAACGTTTTATTTGCGCCGTACTTTTGCAAGTTAAATTCACAAGGCTAAAGAAGTTTGATAAATTATGTAAAGGAAACGTTTTTAATTTTTCTGACATTTTTTCGTAACTTCAAATTGTACACTAAGAAGTTTGTGAAACGAGTCACTGGATTGAATACGAACGCCCTAACGAACGCCAGTTTTTGTATATTCTAGAACACTATTTTTCTTATAATTATGACGAAAATATTTAATTTTATCATGGTTCACAATAACGTAGCGTGATAAATACAGTAAAATGTACCACGCAGTCTCTTTTTCAAGTTTCTTTTATGAACTGAATGAAACTGCTAACCCGCTACATGACATTTTGCGTATTTTCAATGATCAAGTCTGTAAAAGCAATACATAATTGTCTGTTAATGTGGTACACAAATTTTAATAAGCCTATTCAATATTTTGACGAATGTATTGGAAATACACAAGTGGCGGTTTAGCCGTTACGTTCGGTATAAACAGACGATTTCAGGAAATTTTTTTGTTAATCATTAACACCAGTCGAGTAATTTCAGCTATCACTAACTGATAGGTGATAGTGTTTGAGATACAGTCACTTTAAAAAACAGGTGCGCTTTGCAGCGTGCTTCTCATGGGAGTGTTAGAAAAACGCACCGTCCATTTTGAAATTTGGAATTAAGGTAATGTAGCAAATGCCTGCCGACAATAATACTATAGCTTTGAGGTGTAACCCCACCATTGATTTTTGTTCTTTATTCTATAGTAAATAATAAAAGTTTGAAGGCTTGTCATTCATAGAGGGTCCCAAATGAAAGAAGTGAAACCTACATTTTACTGTTTGTCAACCTCTGCACTATCAAAATATGATGAGAAAAGTAGGGGTCATGTGTCATATAAGAGATTTTTTTTCTGCTCAGTGTGTACACTGGTGACAAAGTGAAAGTAGACTTCCGAAATCATGAATTCATACCCCAATTTCCAAGCATCATTTTTTTTTTCTAAATTCACAATTCAAACATGACAATGCTATCAAAATGTTCAAAATACATCAATAATGCCATTCAAATAAAAAAAATGAGCATTAAAATAAGGAAAATGCATTTTTAAAGAAGAAGAATTGAGGATTATTTACAACCGCCATTATGCGACTACCCCACGGAAGCACTTCCTTTTTGCAATGGTGGCACTATGCCTTGACACTCCGTTCAAGACCAATGCCTCCATCGTTAAATCATTCAAATATTTGGTGACCTGACTGACTGACTGACTGACTGACTAACCCTTTTTAATGAACCGTTCAACTTGTATCTAATCTGTTTTAAAGTGATATACCCAATGACATTCAACACATACCCAACACATATTTGTCAGCATTTCTTAAATAGCTTTTTCAACTCCTTTGCCTATTCGATATACAAAGTTTATTGTTACGTGTGATAGAAAACGCAAATGTTTTCATTTTTACAGATATAATTAGCATTTATTAAAATAGACAATTAGTAAAAAAGAATAATCAAAGTAACGTGCGACGTTCTTGTATCCTGATGGTGCTCAATCCAACATCCAAATTCTAAAATCCAAAAGTCAAAACAATATACATTCAAATCCATAATTTATTAATTTTTAGTCAAGTTAAATTGAAATGACAAACTATAAGCCAACATGGCTAACAAAATCGGCAATAACCTTTCCCAAACTTCCTGCTTGTTCATTTGTCATAATTTTTATTATGTTTATTTACATAAACGATTCTAAATCTTTCTCACAAAGTTTTTGGACTGAGCTTGGCACAAAATCATTAAAAACCATCGAAAGTTAGGTTCTTTGCAATTCGAAGAACTAGAATAATTGATAATCAAATAAGTCACGTGATTCGCACGCACGTGACTGTGTTTAAACTAGTTTGTAAAGCGGCTAATCACCTAACAAATTATTCCATTCAATTGCTTAATCAATTATTTTCACGTTTTTAACAGTGTCAGTGGCTAATTGATAATCAAACAATATGGGCTCTAACCTTCCTGTATTAATCGTTTCTCGTGGAGGAATCGATCAGAACGTACTGTGCAATAAAAGCCTGAAGTGTTGGATTCGGTAATTAAACACAATCAAAACACAACATAAAATGTTACGACATAATCTTAGGTTTCTATAGATTGATTCAATTGTAAATTATGGAGGCCCGTCAAGTCGTGAGATACTTCGTAGAGTGTATTTATTTGCAATGACATAACATGTACAATACATTTTTAAAGGATAGTTGCAGGAAACTTTATTCTGACTACGGTTTCTGACTACAATAGCTGACTTTGGTATCTGGCTATGATATCTGGCTATGATAGCTGACTATGGTATATGACTATGGTATATGACTATGATAGCTGACTATGGTATCTGACTGTGGTTTCTGTCTAGGGTATATGACTATGGTATCTGACTATGGTTTATGACTTTGGTATATGACTATGGTTTCTGACTACTGTATCTGACTGTGGTATCAGACTATGGTATCTGACTGTGGTATATGACTACGATAGGACTAAGGTATCTGACTATGATATCTGACTACGATAGATGACTATAGTATATGAATGTAGTAACTGACTGTGATAGCTGACTATGGTTTCTGACTATGGTAAATGACTATGGTATCTGACTATGATTTCTAACTTTGGTATCTGACTGGTATCTGACTATGATATCTGACTGTGGATTTTGACTATGATATCTGACTATGGTAACTGACTATGCTAACTGACTATGGTATATGACTATGATATCTGACTATGGTAACTGACTATGCTAACTGACTATGGTATATGACTATGGTATCTGACTATGATATCTGAATGTGGTATTTGTGAATATGTACGCATATATTTATTTATGAATGAAATGAAAAGATTTAAATGGATTAAAATGATTAAAAAGGAGTAAACCAAATGAACGATAACCACATTCTGCTAGTCTGTAAAACGGACCAGCTCTCCCGATTGGGTCCGTTAAATACCAATGTAGGGAAAGCCACATATGAGCACGTTGATTGGTCAATTGCTTCAACTGAAAGTTTGAATGGCGTCACAGTTTAGTAAGCGTTCAATTGCTACGAACTGTGGGACAGCATATACTTCCCTGCTTGTTTCATTGGTTATAAATAGACCTGATTCGGGAGATTTCCGAGGTTCCGGGATAGACTAATATTCTGCTATCATAGTGATATTGTGATTTAAGTTCATTGATATTTTTCCTAACATGATAAAAATTAAGTTCATAAACAATAACATCTTTTTCTTATGTGATAGCCGGGCCAAATTAGCTCAGTCGGTAGAGCGTCTGACTATCAATCCAGGGGTCGTGAGTTCGAACCCCGCCCGACAACAGTCTCCGTGATGATTGATATACGACATTGTGTCTTATTATCATTCGTCTCTCATCGCTCATTCAAATGGGAAAGTAATCAGTTACTTGCGGAGATGGGGTGTGGTAGAGTACTGGTTAACTTTCAGGATCACAGGAAACAGTGGTTAGGTTAACTGATCGTCTGTAAGCCCCCGATGCAAATGACGCTAAGTATTCAATCAATCGATTCAATCCTTATGTGATAAGAAAATGAAATATATTATATTTGAAACTAGTCTTGAGTATGCGTGCATCAAATGTGACAATAAGTTAAAGAGTGTTCTAAATAGTGCCGTAAAGAATATCACCAAATATAGCTTTCTTTTAAATTATTACAAAGTTAAAAGTCCAATATATTTTTATCCTCAATAGAAAGTTCATTTATATATATATATATATAGTAAATATTGTAAAGGAAGATGTTCTGATGCTGACATGCCCTGTGAATGATTAAATACTGTTCAAAATATCAAAATAAGAATTGATAGGAATATACAACACAATAAGCTATCTAAGTAAACGCTACAATTCCCCAAAACCTGTCTTAACTCAATATTTCTTTCGCCATATATTTAGATTTGTGCATAGTAAAGAAAAGTGCCATGAAATTTTATGAAATTTTTAGAAATGGATGTTTACAGGTGTATGGTTTGATGTATTAATATTAGCAAAATATCATTACAAAAACACTATGAAGATACAAAACCGCATGTGTGTTTGCTAAATGATGTTGTTGTATGGTGTTTAGCTGAGAGCCAAGCGAGGAAGCTTGTAGTACCATTTTTCAAGCCTTTGGTGCGACTCGGCCGGAGATCGAACCTTACGCATGTTAGATGGATGCTCTACCACTAGAACACGCTGCGGTCTTGTTGATTTAATGAAAGTTGTACAAAATTACTTGATATTGATTAATAATGTCCTTCAAATCGGGTATTTGATTGCCTGGAAGCTTACCAATTGATCAAGTAAACGTTTCGCGTTTTATTACATTAGATGTCGCAGTGAACGCTAGTTCAATTGACGCTACTGAGTTTAAGAGTTTAAAGGTCCAAAGTTAAATACAATTTATTGTAAGTCTTTTTAATTTTTTTATTTTTTTTTTAATTTCAATCACTGAAAAGTGATACATTTAATCACCCCGTAATAGGTCTGTGAGGGTCGGGGTGGGCCATGCCTCAACAAACCGTACAAGTATATATATCAGCCAAGTTGTAACATACATTCATATATATACACACTTTTTAATGGGAACATATTGAATCGCACTGTGTTTAGGTGAGTAATATGTTTTACAGTGAATCGTTCAATAGAAAGAAAGGTACAGCGGATAGATATGTGTGTGCGCGTGCGAGTGTATTAATAAGGGTTTTTGTTGTATTATTGATTATGTAACACAAAAATATCACGAATAATCATTACATACATTAATAATGTAAAGGGTAATAAGTTTATAAGGTTTATTTACATCATCCGATATATATTGATTATTAACAGCTTCTTCTTCCTTCCTTACTGCACAAAATCCTACTCTGGGGCATCGTCGTACCATTTGGTGTATGGAACAAGGTGATTGCAAGGCGCGCGTATGTATATGATTAAAATTGAAAACGACACAAACTATGCCCTTGATCCATGGTGCAGAGATCGGAACTATTTTTCCAGTTAAGTGTGTTCCCTTTAATCCCATATTGGTGTAATTGTGCAGATAGACGCTTGTGCGGAACCTTTCATTATTGTGAACAGATTTCAATAGTTATTGTTAGGATGTATAAAAATAGTCTGAATATATATGTTAATATAAAATATGTAAATCTTAGCATGTCAGTATAAAATATTCACACTAATCTTCTTCTGTTATGTCAGGGACAATGTGTTGCTATGTACATGTGTATATGTGTATAATGAAAAATAAAATATTTAAAGACAACAACTATAATGTGGTTGGTGTCGAGGTGTCCCATTATCTGGCTATGGCTTATATGGTTAAGCATCTTGCAGCAAACATATGTGAGCGAAATGGGCCTGTAGTTAGCGGGGTTGCTGTGGTCGCCCTCCTTGAATACGGTGGTAACCTTCACTTCCCTCAAGTCAAATGAGATTACCCCCTTGTTGCAGTGATTTCTAGTATATCAGTGTTATAGCAGGTGCTAACTCGTCTGCGTAATCATTAAAAGGTATTTTGGTCTGTTGTCTGGGCCAGCGGCTTTGTGCGTCTCAAGGTCCAACATCAATTTCTTTACTCCCGTGACATCGTGCATGTCAGGGCTTGTTTAACCTTCTATGAGTGTGTGAATACTTCTCTGAACTGGTTGTTCAGGATAGTGGCCTTCATTCGTGGATCACTGTGTGCTACATCTGCTATCAGCGAAGATACACCGCTGCTGTGCATAAAAGTACGGCTTCGGATTTCGACCCGTAGTGGCGATGGCCCAAATGTAGGTATGGTAAGCTTTCCTCCATTGATAACGTGCTGCCTTCTGTGTGCTCTTGTAGCGGTTGATGTTGTGTTTTGTACCCGAGTCTTTGGCCACGATATCAGCTCTTTTCCAAGACCAGGTCTGGCCAGGTACAGTGTTTGCTTTCCAGTCCATATCTTGGAGGTTTGTAGCTTCTGCAATGTAGATTGTTGAGTTTGGGTAGGATGTGTGGAGAAGCAAAGTTCTTTCATATCGGCCAAGTCATTGCTCGGAGGGCGGCAAAGAAAGGGAGCCAATAATGAGGGGCGTCGTACCATGTCACTCAAACGATGCAACTGTGAACTCTATTTCTGTCTAGAGGTATATGGCCGTGCCGGTGATGGAGTCCTTGGCTACAATTATGACACCTCCATGACTGTCCTGGACACGGTCTCGCCTTGCAACGCATGACAGTCAACTGGTAGGACTTCCCTTTCGAATAACACTGGGTACAGCCACGTCTCACTACCAATGATAATGTCGGGATTGGTCTCCTGGAGTAGCAGTCAGAAGGATGTCCTCTTTGATCTTAGGTTTTGGGAATTGATGACCAGGACGCGGAAGGTGGTCTGCTCTATTATTTTATTCTGGGAGTGGCCGGGCCGTATCGGCGAGGAGCATGTTGTGGCGATTTGATAGAGTTGGCAGTGGTACTGGGGCTATGGAAAATTGATGAGGCTGTACAGTCTTGGGTGAGTGGGGCATCAGAGAGATACTGTAGCTGTTTTCGGTCGCAATGGAGGTGTTAATGGAGTCTGCAGAAATGTTTGGTAGGCCATTATAATCAGCTAGTGTTTGTGTTTGGAGTTATGACATTACATATGTCTAGAGGCATAGCCATACATATGACATGAAGCATTCGGTACACAGGGACTATTTACATCATCCGATATATAGGGACTATTTACATCACTTGATATAATAGGGACTATTTTCATCATCCGATATCTAGGGACTATTTACATCATCCGATATATAGGGACTATATACATCATCCAATATCTAGGAACTATTTACATCACCCGATATAATGGGACTATTTACATCATCCGAAATCTAGGGACTATTTACATCATCCGATATATAGGGACTATTCAAATCATCTGATTACTTGCAAATATTATACAGTTCTTCCTTATTTACACAAACTACAATTAGTGGATGCAGTTATACGAGAGTGAGAATAAAAATTATTTATACACATCAATACATTCATATATGGCCAATGTGCTGCCATAATCTAGAATAAGACGAACAAAATAAGAGACTATAGATGAAGGAGGTAGAAGTAAAACTAAATTCCTCTATTTCTCCATATTTTAGGACTTTATATTGCAGTGGTTTATTTTCCTGAATGTTAAATGGTCAATTCTGTGCCATTTTAGCATTGATTGTTCGAACCGCATCGTGGGCGAATAGGTAACAAATTATTACTCGGAAATAATAGGTATCACCATTGCATTAAAAACGACTGGTCAAGGTATGAGTTTTTTTCTTCATAATTGCAAAATACGTTTGAAAAAAGTGAAATCAACCATGCAGACGTAACATTGGAATGAGAGAGCCTCCACAACAACGCAGACACAGCATTGAAATAACAGAGCCTCCACAACAAAGCAGACGTGACATTGGAATGAAAAAGCCTCCACAACAACGCAGACGTAACATTGGAATGGCAGAGCCTCTACAGCTACGCAGACGTAACATTGAAATGACAGAGCCTCCAAAACAACGCAGACGTAATATTCGAATGACAGAGCCTCCACAATAACGCAGACGTAACATTCGAATGACAGAGCCTCAGCAATAACGCAGACGTAACATTGGAATGACAGAGCCTCCGCAATAACGCAGACGTAACATTGGAATGACAGATCCTCCGCAATAACGCAGACGTAACATTGAAATGACAGAGCCTCCAAAACAACGCAGACGTAACATTGGAATGACAGAGCCTCCACAACAACGCAGACGTAACACTGGAATGACAGAGCCTCCACAACAACGCAGACGTAACACTGGAATGACAGAGCCTCAGCAATAACGCAGACGTAACACTGGAATGACAGAGCCTCCACAACAACGCAGACGTAACACTGGAATGACAGAGCCTCCACAACAACGCAGACGTAACACTGGAATGACAGAGCCTCAACAACAACATTCGAGCCATCGAATTTCTACTGTACATATACTGTGGAAGTTTTCATTCATTTTGCCAACAGTTTGTCCACAGGTATCATTATCATATCTTATGTAAAAAAATTACCCTTTTTTCAAATGATACATTGGTACTCCAGATATTAGTAAACAATAACATGTAAGTTTCTTTTCTTTAATTTTGGTGCAAATGTTTGTCAGTTACTTGCAGAAGAAGGATCATTCTTCTCAGAGATTTATTCTCAGGTCTGTCTCCACCATTAAAACTGGATATGCAATTTATAACCGTTATTTGTTTATTCGAGAAAATGTGTGCAAATTACTTGCCGAAGAACGCTGGCTCTACATTGATTCACTCTCAGGTCTTCCTCCAGCATTAAAACTATACTGAACGGAACAGCTTACCCGCCAGCTGATATTTTATGTACCTGACAGTTTATGTATAATCTAAAAAAATGCCAAAGCAATTTCTTTAAAATTTGGACTAGAATAAGAAAGAACATTTTGCTATGTAAAATCAATACATACGGGTCTGCTAATGTCTATACAAACTCTAATAGAGCTACTCATTTGTTGAACGATGAAATTTGAAATACAAAAGTGGCGGTTTAGCTGTTCCGTTCAGTATAGATAGGTTTTATATAACCGTTGTGTGTTATGTCAGAAAGTTAGCCCAGTTTTTTACAGAAGGAATGTGGTTCCACACCGATTTATTCTGAAGTCTGTTTACACCATTTAAATTCAATTTGAACTGGTTATGTAATATATAACCTGTTTTGTGTTTATCTGAGAACGTTTGTCAATTACTTGTAGGTAAATGTGGATCTTCTTATATTCATTTTGGGATCATCCCGCCATTAGATGTTATCTATAAACAGTTAATATTTGTGTTAATAAACGTCGTTAAACATCATTCAAAAATAATTCGAGAATTTCTATGTATAGCAATCATGTTGTTGTATGGTGTTTAGCATCGCTTTCAACAATTTTTCAGTCATATCGCGACGGTGTCTACTTGAGACAGTATTCTGAGCGCTGTCACACTGGAGTATCATGCCACAGACACATGGTATGATACCCTACCCAATCACATTATACTGACACCGGGCCGACCAGACCTAGAACTCCTCTAAATGCTGAGCGTCAAGCGAGGAAACTTCTAATACAATTTTTAACACCTTTGGTATGACCCGGCAGGGGATCGAACCCACGACCTTCCGCATGCGAGGCGGACGCTCTACCGCTAGACCACGCCGCGGTCTAGCAATCATGTAAAAATGTTTTATTGACAATAGAACCAAGAAGGCACATGTAGGTAAAAGACTTCAGTTATTGACGGCATGTTTATCTGGCGTACGGTGTATACGTAATGCATTTTGTAAACGTTTGACAATCCCTTCTTTAAACGAAAATTGGATGTTGACTGAGATTTATATATATATATATATTTATTGAATTTGTCAATTAACGTTTATTTCTGTACAAACAACTCGGTTAATTTATTCTCATTTTTTACATAGCGTTTGATTTATTAAGCATACGGAAGTATTTTCCTGTTATCTTATTTCAAATTAGCTCACTTAATGTCAAAACATCTCCAAGTCTACATCAAATTTCCGGGGTTTTTTATAATTAAAGCATTATTTACATATAAGTATACGTGCAACGTATACATATTTCATTTTTCTAAATATCCAAATCAGAATACTGAAAAACAAACTATGTTGTAACTTTTTCGTTGATTTTTGCCTTCAAAATTTGAATCTGTCAATGAACGTTTTTTATGAAAATTTCACAAACATACATTCTTGATTGACAGGTATAATGCAATATCTGGCAATATTTGACAATATTTTTGTTATCTTTCGCTATATTCGGTAACATTTAGCAACCTTTCGCAAAATTTTGTATTTTCTTTGAAAACTTTGAATATAAAAGCATGGAAAAGCCTTTTGCAATATTATTGTCTAGTATATAGTACGAAATATTTAGTAAACAAAACAAATACATAGTTATGCAATATGAACTTAAATCTAGTACATTTTATAGTGAAATCTAAATAATATACATTGGTCGATTTTCACCTTAATTTACTCGTCTAAAAAGATATTTAAAAACTTTAAGCGCAAACTATAATAATTTTTTCTCCGTTGAGAAGTAGAACTATCATTATTATTACACTTTATTCCAAATAGTTCGAACCCCGGGTTTCCATAAAAGACAAAATACAATTAAACACTACAGCTGACTCATTGACTGGAACCATCTTGACGGAGATGGAATCGTAAAGTTTTATCTTTGATGAAGACCTGTTGGGTCAAAATATCGAAGTAGAGTGTAATCATTTTTAATATTTAAGTACAAATGTTTCTAAATCAGGCATTTAAGCTTGTTTTACTAAAATCAGTGTACATTCTCCGTGCTTGAAGGTTTTAAGTATTGCGTAACTAAATTAATGCTTGGTAAAATTCTATACAGTGAATTGTAATGTTAGACTGACTCCAGTACAAATGCACATGTTTCAATTAACTTTAAACACAGAATAAATATGTAAGTAGTTCAGTTTTTAAGAATTTTGATTAAAAGTAAATGGTGGTGAAACAGAAATCTGGTTTATCAAATAGTTAACAGTATATAGACTTTTTGAAGCATTTTCTTTTCATTATAAGATTTTATTTAATAAAAGAGTGTATTTTTCTATAGAACATGTTTAGTGTATTCCAATCCTTGACATTCCAATCCCTGACATTCCAATCCCTGATATTCCAATCCCTGATATTCCAATCCTTGACATTCCAATCGCTGATATTCCAATCCTTGACATTCCAATCGCTGATATTCCAATCCCTGATATTCCAATCGCTGACATTCCAATCACTGACATTCCAATCCCTTATATTCCAATCCCTGATATTCCAATCCTTGATATTCCAATTCCTGACATTCCAATCGCTGACATTCCGATCTCTGATATTCCAATCGCTGACATTCCAATCCCTGATATTCCAATCCTTGACATTCCAATCACTGACATTCCAATCCCTGATATTCCAATCACTGACATTCCAATCACTGACATTCCAATCACTGACATTCCAATCCCTGATATTCCAATCCTTGACATTCCAATCACTGACATTCCAATCACTGACATTCCAATCTCTGACATTCCAATCACTGACATTCCAATCTCTGACATTCCAATCACTGACATTCCAATCTCTGACATTCCAATTTCTGACAATCCAATCCCTGATATCTCCCGAATCAGGTCCGTCCGATCCAAATGAAAAAGTAGGAAATTCTAAGCCTGTCCCACAATTCATAGCTATTTAACGCTTTCCAAAACGTCATTCAACTTTCAATGAACAAGCTGACCTATCAACGTGCTCAGATGCCATTGCTTCTGATGTAACTGACCCGAGCAGGAGAGCAGTGTCAGTTCCACAGTCTAGAACATGTTTTATACCGACGTATCTGTGCGGTGGTAAACTTTAATAATACAATTGAAAACTGATCGAACCCAGTCTGTCTAAAAACATGATCACCTGGAACGTGTGTTATTGTTCATTATTTACTTAAAGTTTACAGGTCTGCGGAGTGTTTTTGAGTGTTCGTATCATTATCAAGATTCTATATTTTGTATTTGGTAGACGGAAACCAACGCCAGCTGTATATTGATAAATCCATGGGCAATACTTAATATGTGATCGTCAACAGATGTCGTTCACCATGTCAATAATTAAAAAGAAAACAAGATCACGAAGAATATGGTCAATACGGTCTAAACTTTATAAACCGACCCCTAGAGCATTAAGGTGCTATGTGCCGTCATGTTTCATATACACATAGCAGCTTGATGTTCCAACCTCGCTCTTTTGTCATCATCACATTATATAGAGAATACAAGGTAAGTGCCTTTCGCTACAAAATTTATTAGGTGAGGCTTAAAAAATGCAATAACGTTAAGGTTCTTACTGTTGAATAAGCCAGTAGCGTATTGACCAATCAGATGATTGAGCTATTAGAACTAAGCTTCTAATTATTAATGCAAAATAACAAACAAGTCTGTTTATTCGTTATGTATTTTAATAAAATTTATTGATTAAACAATAGAATTATATATGTTTGTTTCCAAAACAGATCAATCGTATTTAATAAGTTAAAATGTATTGGTGTCTATTCATAGTTCCGGCAAAGTGTCAGTTTCAATTACAACATCTCAGACTCTAACATTTATACGCAGAAATCCAGGTAATCGTGAATTGAAGTTCATTTGGTTATCTGCCAAATAAACATATATTTCTTTGCTCTTTCCTAATTATTGTCTAATTATGTCTAATAATGACTGTTGATAGGATCAAATAAGACAACTGCACCTGTGATATACAAAAGGCTCAGGTACATATAGAGAAACAATAAATACACTATATGATGCTTTACGCAGACGTACAAGATGACTTCGCACAGGCCAGCACATGAAGATAATAATAATTATAATAATGATAATAATGATAATGATAACAATGCTGACCGTACGGCATTGCATTAACAGAAGGTCTTACTGCATTTGTATTTGTCGCAAATAGCGAACAATTAATAAGTAATTGTGACCTTATCTCCAACGGAGAAACTCTGACGGAATACGCCGTCGGAGTTATAACATTTATATTTCATGCTGCACATGATAATCATGTAATTTTGGCGGCAATTATGGATATATATAGGTGAATTAAAGTTAATAAAAGGTTGATAAGATAAAATAATGTCTCGGTGATAATAAACTTGTATATATTAAATTAAATGTTGGATTATTAAAAATAAGTGTGTTAATTTATTAATTTTCAATGTGGTGAGAATTAAATAATAAAACAAACATAAAAGGATCTCGGCCACGTTGTTTGGTGCCGGAACCCGGGACTGGAATTGCAATTTAAAAATTTGAAAAGCAAGTTTATTCTGGTGGAAGTTATTCTCAGAAAATTGGGGGTTGTCTTATTGTAATATAACTCGTAGTTGTTGTGAAATATATTCAGAACAAAACTGGCTATACTTCCGTATTGGAAAGGAATATGAACAGGGTACAGGAATACTCTTCAAAACGAAATTGACAATGGACAATCGATATTATATTATGATCAGGAAATGGGCAATGGACAATCGATATTATATTATGAACAGGAAATGGGCAGCAAAGACGAGTTGATCTCAAGTGCAAGTAACGTGTCTTGAAAAATTGAAAATTTATAGTGAAAAGTTGGAAATTCAGTCTGATAAAATGCAATGTCTGAAAAAGAACCTGAGTCTTTAGAACAAATTGCTGATGATGATCGTAATTTATGTTCAATTGCTATGGAGTGTCATTTAGACTTAAAAATATTACGAGATAAAGTTGCCTTAGCAAAAGAGCAACCAAAGATTTGAGTAGTACAAATATGGTAAATACAGAACACAGTAAAACAGCAGCAGATACAAGTTCTGATCAAGTAATTTCCCCTTTTGGAATAAAAATCAATTCATTCTCGTCTCTAACCAAAGTATTAAGGGTGACCGCTTATTCCATTAGATTCGTAAAAAATATTCGGAAAGTTACAAATCCAAACAGTTGTTATCTTACAAGCACTGAAATTCAGGAAGCTGAAATATTATGGCTGCTGTATGTTCAAAGGAAAACGTTCAAAGACGCCTTTCTTGATATTACGGAAAATAAATCGAATAATTTACAGCGTCAAATGGGTTTGTATTTCGACGAACATGGACTATTAAGGTGCAGAGGAAGAACGGAACACTCAGATCTAAGTTTTGATGCAAGATGTCCTTTGCTACTCACAAACCATGACAAATTTGTGTTATTGTTAATTGAAAGGATTCATAAAGAGCTTTTACATAGCAGAGTATCTCAGACCCTTAGTAAGATGGTTACTGGATAATAAGAAGACGCGCAACCGTGAAATTTGTCCTGAAAAAAATGTTGCGTGTGCCGCCGTGTTGAAGGGGGCCCTACAAAATGCCTCGTATGCTACCACTTCCGAGATCGCGAGTGACAAAATCTGTGCCTTTTTCAAGGATAGGACTCGACTACTTAGATCCAACACAGAGTGGCCCTAAGAAAGTTTGGGTGTGTTTATTTACATGTTTAGTTACACGTGGTATTCATCTAGAAATGGTTGAAGACATGATAACTGAAGAATTTCTGATGGCCTTTAGGAGATCTATTTTTCAAAAAGGTATGATCACTGAAGTAATAAGTGATAATGCATTGCCGTTCGTTCGAAGCAGCCAGCAAAACATTGGAGAACAGTCTACGCAAAGTGATTAGATCAGAGGACGTTCAATCGTATTTGTCAAATAATGGAATAAAGTGGTATTTTATAGTTGAACTGGAACCATGGATGGGTGGTTTTACGAGAGGCTCGTTGGTCTAGTGAAAAAAAGTTCTCAAGAAAACATTGGGACGTAATTTAGTCACTAGCATTCAGTTACAAACCTGGTTAAAAGAGACTGAAGCAGTCGTCAACACAAGATCTCTAGTCTACGTCGCAGAAGACTTAGACTCAAGTATTACATTAATGCCTAGACATTTCCTATCATTCAACCTAGATCTCAGTATTCCAGAATTAAATGTAGAAGAATATGATGGTGACAAAGAATATAATCCTTATGAAAGTACAACATCGAAACTTTTAAATGTCTGGAAAAAGGGAGTAAAGATGTTACGTGTTTTCTGGAAACTCTGGCGTGACGAATACCTACTTAGTTCAAGAGAGAGAAGCCAGTCGTTCCTGAAATCAAATCGAATCAAAGGTCATTTACCAACAAAGATTGCGGACATTGTTCAGGTCAAAGACGACTTACCACGTAGTTGCTAGAGAATTGGGAAAGTAATTAAACTTTTTGAAAAGTTGTGATGGAGAAATAAGGTCAGCAAAAGTACTATTAGCTTCTGGCAGAGTTATCAGTCGTGCTTTTTGTATGTTGTTCCCACTTGAAGTATCAGAAAATAGTGAAATTTGTAAGAAAACTTATTCTGAATTAAAAACTTTACCAAGTGAATCCGATAAGGAATTCGAAAAACAACAGAAAATTTAATCCAGTGCGAAAAGCAGCTGAATGTGCTAAATGTAAGATAAAGGAACACTTATCATGAATATATTAATGTACAGTAATTTATGAAAACGCCAGGTGTTGACTTTTAAACTTTATGTGAATAATCTTAAACAAATATCTACATATAATAATCTCCGACATGAATTGTACGAGAAATATGTGGACCGGAGCATAGAAACTTAGTATTTACTGAATCGTAAAAACAACCAGTCTACATCGGAGTAGACATGAAATGCACAAGAAATTCATGTACCGGAGCACAGAAATATAATATTCACTGACTCGTACAGAATGTACACGGGTATTGTTATTTATATGTTTATTATTGATTAGCCATTTATTCTTACGAATTTGTGAAAGCAAGATGATTGAGTTTGATACTTGCACCAAGATTGTCAAATACAAGAGAAATGTAAGTCGGTATGTGTAGGAGAAACATAGCTCCAATGAACACTTGATCTGTACTATGCAATCATGTTCTTCAAAGTTTATTAGAAGAAGTTATCTGTGTAATCACCTTGTACTACAACATTAATTGACACGATTTGAAGCACGTACAACAGTAATTAATGCTTCCAGGACAGCAAATTATACTAGCTCTTCATATTACGAGGATATCAGTGAAGACGACTCCGTATTTGATTTGTTGGAAGGAAACATATTATGTAAAAATCAAGAACTCCGTTGTCAAATAGAAAGTTTTGACACTAACAACCTACAAGTTGGATGGAAAAATAATGTTTCAGGCTCTGGTGGCGTCATTGATGTCCAGGTTGATGACGTCGGTGTTTCATTCGATGATGTTTCAGGCTCTGTTGGCGTCATTGGTGTCCAGATTGATGACGTCGTTGTTTCCTTCGATGATGTTTCGGGCTCTGGTGGCGTCATTGATGTCCAGGTTGATGACGTCGGTGATTCCATCGGTGATGTTTCAAGTGCTAATAGTGTCAGTGATGGCCGGATTGATGACGCCAGTGATCATGATTATAGTAACGAAGACATTTCAGACGTTGGTTTCAATTTACAAAACAGCGATGAGAACTCTTCAGATGTAATTATCATAAGCGATGATGAAGCTGATTATGGTTTAATAAATGATAGCATGGAATTAAAAATAGACACTTCGATAAAATTTACAAGAGTTTTAATAATGACAATAACAGAAAAAACTCAGTATTGTTAGCGAAAATGAAGTGGTAGATCATTGTGAAAGGGATATTGAGTATTTTGATCATTCAGATCATTAAGTTATAATTATAACATAAAAATAATTGTTGAAAAATTTGTGTTTATATACTATGTTTTAGTTAATTTAACTAATGTTAGGTTAAATGCCACTTTAGTATTATATAATATATTTTTGTTTGCTTGTGGGAGTGTCGCAAATATCGAACAATTAAATAGTAATTGTGATCTCCAACGGAGAAACTCCGACAGGTACATATAAAAAAACAATGAATACACTATGTGATGCTTTACGCAGACGTACAAGATGACTTCGCACAGGCCAGCACATGAAGATAATAATACTCATAATAATCATAATAATGATAATGATAACAATGTTGACCGTACGGCATTGTATTAACAGAAGGTCATACTGCAATTGTATTTGTTTGATAAATATCTAATGGTAATAAACTTTGCAAATTATCAAAACGTGTCTTTTGTATAGGAATCTACTTTAGTTAATATAAAGGGATCTTTGTCACAAATACAAATAGTGTATGAATACAATTAAGAAAAAAACGAGAACAAAATACTGCCATGTCACTGTGCCAATAAAATATTCAATACAGAGACGCTCTTAAAAAAATATAAAAAGTATTGATTGATCAATGATAAGCTGCAAGATTGGCCATTTCCACTGAAGCTGATCAGTGTGTAGCAATCAAGCTCTTTCCTGTAGTGCTGGATGCAAAAAAGGACGACAGAACTCATTAGCAAGTCTCGTGCTTATGACGCGATTGTATAACTCTTTATTATTTAAAGGTTTACTCGCCATTGACTAAAGATAGAATCTCGAGGGTTTGAAGGCTATAAGTAAGGAAGTGTATTGGTGAAAAAATCATTCAGGTATTACAGCGAATTGTATCATTAATGAAGCAGGGAGCGTAGTCGGTGTTGTTAGTTATTTTAACCAATGTTTTAAGTTTTTTTTTTTATATATTATATTTTCCGAGATTGTGAAATGGATTTTAGTGGTATTGATCAGGTATGTTGTGTATGCGGTGTTAGTGAATATTGATAAATTTGTGTTTGATTGATTTTATTTGTGTCTGTGTATTTATTGTGTATTAAATACATTTATTAATGTTAAGGTCAATGCGAAATATGTTGTTGGATACAATTACATTAATTAATTTGTATATCAAAATAAGAAGAGTTTTATTGGATGATTAATCATTGCCACTTCGACTTGTAAGATAAACATATATTGTATGGGATTTATATATGAAGTAAGCAAAGCAAAGTAATTACAAACGTTGCTGAATATTTTATAAAATACTACAAAATAATTCTTCATCTTACCTTCATTTCCAAACTGATATAATTTGTTATGTTTAATTACTATTTAACAACTTAAACAATATGAAAAATGTTTATCAATATACAAATACGTTCATAAAAACGCAAATAAGTTGATCAATATATAAATACGTTAATTAACATACAAAAATGTGTTAATTATATTACCAATATGCAAACACTTTTATCAAAATGCAAATGCGTTTACCTATATGCAAATACGTTTATCAATATACAAATACCTTCATCAATATATAGATATTGTTATAAATATATAAATTAGAGTAATACATGTATTTTGATCAATAAACAAATACGTTTATTAATATGCAAATACGTTTACCAATATGCAAATACGTTTATATATATAAACACGTTTATCAATATGCATATACGTTTACAAATATAGAAATATATTTATCAATATACAAATACGTTTATCATTATACAAATACGTTTATCAATATACAAATAAGTTATCAATATACAGATACATTCATCAATATACAAATACGTAAATCAATATACAAATACGTAAATCAATATACAAATACATTCATCAATATACAAATACGTAAATCAATATACAAATACGTAAATCAATATACAAATACATTCATCCATATACAAATACGTTTTTCAATATACAATTAAGTTTATCAATATAAAATACATTTATCAATATACAATTAAGTTTATCAATATACAAATACATTCATCAAGATACAAATACGTTTATCAATATACAAATACGTTCATCAATATACAATTAAGTTTATCAATATTCAAATACGTTTATAAATATGCAAATACATTCATCAATATACAAATACGTTTATCAATATACAAATACGTTTATCAATATACAATTAAGTTTATCATTATTCAAATACGTTTATCAATATATAAATACATTCATCAATATACAAATACGTTAATCAATATACAAATAAGTTTAATCAATATACTAATACGTTTGTTAATATACAAATAAGTTTATCAATATACAAATACATTTATCAATATGCAAATGCGTTTTTCAATATACAAATACGTTTATCAATATACAAATAAGTTTAATCAATTAAACGAACGATAAGATAACATCGACGATGATGTTTTGACAATATCAGTATTTGACTTAGAATTTTCAATTATACATATATTGACGATTACATTATAAGGTTTCACATATCAATTGCAATAATTCTTTGCGTTATGTTTCGAAACACTCAGGCCATGGGAACATTCTTAAACAATATATAGAGGATCTTACACATCTGCATGGTGCATAGATTGTTTTATAATGATATCTGCGTGGTACATGGAATTTAGTATAACTCTTTCTGCGTGGTACATAGAATGTAGTATAACTCTATCTGCGTGGTACATGGAACGTAGTATAACTCTATCTGCGTGGTACATGGAATGTAGTATAACTCTTTCTGCGTGGTACATGGAACGTAGTATAACTCTATCGCGTGGTACATGGAACGTAGTATAACTCTATCTGCGTGGTACATGGAATGTAGTATAACTCTTTCTGCGTGGTACATGGAACGTAGTATAACTCTATCTGTGTGGTACATGGAACGTAGTATAACTCTATCTGCATGGTACATGGAATGTAGTATAACTCTATCTGCGTGGTACATGGAATGTATATTAATCCTCTCTGTGTGGTACATAGAATTGATAACAGTTACCTAGACATATTGATAAACAACTCACCGACTTTCATAAAATGGTTTAATTACTTGGATATTAATTCACCGAGTTTTAACTACAAGTACTCCAAGATCAGCGCATGCGCATATATTAGGCTGCGTGACTTTTGTCCAATTGTTTTTTTCAAACAATGACAGGTATTGTCTGACATAACTGAGTATCAGAACGAGCAAAATTACTGAAACCAATCCTGCAAAATACATATAGAAGAAAAAACGAAAAGATAATTGAGACATTGGGCTAGCAATAACATCGGATTTAATTTTGATGTGATACATGATCTAGAATAACTATATCTGCAACGTATACTTGTTTGAAAAATAAAAACAAGACGCTATTATTAAATAGAATATTTTATTAAAAAATAGAAGATACGTGTAATGAATAGTGTATTCAACTTAATTTGGGGTAACTGAAATAAAAACTACAGTTTAATTGAATAGTTTGATTGAATATTTAGCGTCATTTTATACATTCGAGGGCTAACAGACGATTAGTTAACCTAACCACTGTTTCCTGGGATCCTGAAATGTTAACAGGTATTCAAGCACACCCCATCTCCGCAAGTAACTGATAACTTTCCCACTTGAATCAGCGGTGAGAGACAAATGATAATTAGACACAATAACGTATATCAATAATCACAGAGACTTTTACCGGGCGAGGATTCGTACTCACGACCCCTGGATTGTTAGTCGGGCGCTTAGCCGACTGAGCTAATCGGGTCCAAGAGTTTGTAAGAATGTGCTGAAATGACCACAGTTAAAGGAACTCTGTATACTCAACGCTCTCAAACCATGTACATATTTGTCCACATTTGTTATGCGCATCTCTTTGTTGCAGATGCTCGAGCCAGTTACTTTCTTTATTCGAATACTGTCACTGCAGTGTGATAGCATATATACAGGCAAAAATTGCATATAATGTATTAGTTAAATACAGTGTCTAAATGTTAAATGAAAAGTTAAAATGACTTCTGACCTTAGCATTTAAACTAATTAAAATTTTGATGTGAGAGTTGTGTACATAAACCAACTCTCATTTGTTTATTTAAATAAGGATTGAATATACTTAGTCATGGCAACAGAAGATTCTGAAAGAGCATTTCGCCGTGCCTGCTACGACTCTTGGGAAAAATGTCAGTTAAGGCAGTCATAATTGAACGCTTTTTCGTTCCATTTGGTTACTTGTATTAGTTAAGGCCAGTCTCTTTCTTTTTAGAAAATTTGTGCATTTATAAGATAATATAAAAGTAGCCCATTCTAAGAATGCGTTAACTATTCAAGAGTGTGCTGAAATGATTATTTCAGTTGAATAGTTCTAATTTTTTATAACTTCTGTGCTTGAGTCTCAAATAAAAATTTGCTTGTTTTTGTTTTTAAATTGTGAGCCTGATTATTCATTTAACTTCGGCTTTGCAGTCTTGTGACGAATTCTACATCTTCCTTCACTTTATTTGCACTAACATTACTTATATTTGCAAAATTTCACTAGACATATGTAAAATTGCACTAGCTAAACATATATTTGCACAACATTTAACGCGATATTTCACTAGGCATACGTAAAATTGCACTAGCTATACATAGATTTGCACAAAATATAACGCTAAATTTCACTAGGCATACGTTAAATTGCAGCTATACATAGATTTGAACAACAAATAACGCGATATTTCACTAGACATACGTAAAATTGCACTAGCTATACATAGATTTGCACAAAATATAACGCGGAATTTCACAAGACAAACGTAAAATTGCACTAGTTATACATAGATTTGCACAAAATATAACGCGGAATTTCACTAGACATACGTAAAATTGCACTAGCTATACATAGATTTGCACAAAAAATAAAGTGGAATTTCACTAGACATACGTAAAATTGCACTAGCTATACATAGATTTGCACAAAATATAACGCGATATTTCACTAGACATACGTAAAATTGCACTAGCTATACATAGATTTGCACAAAATATAACGAGGAATTTCCCTAGGCATACGTATATACACGTATTTGCATAAAACATAATGCGCAATTTCACTAGACATACGTGGAACTACACAATACATACATAGAACTGCACTAAACGTAACGAAGAATTTCACTAGACATAGTACTATTAAAATTACATTGGTTATAGACAGATTGCACTTAACATAACGTAGAGTTACACCAGTCATACGTAGACTTTTACCAGATTTTACGTAAAATTATTACTTATAAATATATATTACTTAAGATATAAAAATACATCTCCATTCAGACACATCTTTGTTAATAAACAAGCGTTCAATTCGAAATTGCTATTTTCGATCAAGAGTATTACAAACACCACAAAAAATGCTCCGTATCACCCACTCGAAAAAGACATCGTCTGACGAATTGGATCTTGTTAAAGTAGGCGGAAGAACACATAAGTATTGCCGGAAGTTGATATCAATAAAGTGTCAGATGTGCTAGAACCGTAGAAGTGTCCATTAATTTCAATCAAATTAGATATTGTTGAACGCAGCAAATATTTAGCAACCAAGTGTTGTCTGTTTTGGTCGTCTGGATATAGCCATAATCCGATTGCAATAAGTAATACTTTGTATTTTTTTCATGTTAGTGAACGATTACATTGGATGTCGTAAATGGTTAAAATGCATTTATCACATAATTTTCTTTGACGGTGTAATAAACCCTTGAGATATTTTATATAAACCAAGATTAATAACGATTCTGATTCATCGCTCCATATATTCCGAATAACTTGGTCATCGTACGTAAAATGCCGAACTAGTTGCTCGGGTATATCAATATATTTGTTATTGTTAAATGACATCATTTTTAGATATTACGTCATACGATCAAATACATTTAGTGTTATTTAATTCATTAAGCCTGAACACTTAACACATATACGTCACTGACTGATTCCTTAAAGCAAACAACGCATTAAAGAAAGAATGCCGAACTACTTGCTCGGGTATATAAATAAATGTTATGGTTAAATGACATTATTTTTAGATTTAACGTCATACGATGAAGTATATTTCGTGTTACACAATTTCACCTTTTCACATAAATCACTATATTAAAGAACAGCCCTAAACTTGATTCAGTGCTGTCAATATTTCTGATAGTTACAAATCATGGAGCTTATTCAGTGTTGCTCAAGAATTGAATTAGAACGAGCACTGCTATTACAAATAAATACATAACTGTTTATTTATGTCGTATATAAACTTTAATTAACGCTAGAAATATTTAAAATACAAAAGTGGCAGTTAGTTCAGTATATATGTTTTAAAAAGTTCAGGCTAAATAGATTATATCTCTTAGTATATTCATGTATAAAAAAAATATAATTATTTTTTTTGATAAATTATAGTTTAATGCCAACTCTCAAAATAAATATTCTCAATTAATAGAATTTATTTCTCGTGCTTATTATCCTTTTATAGTTGTTTACACTCATGCGTATTAAATGGCACTGGAAGTACGCAATACTTGTGATTGGTTCTATTTGAGACTTAATTACTAGCACATGTTTATATGTCTCTTATTCAATATATGGATTGTTCTATGAGGTCGTTTAATCCCATATATAGATACATTCTAATGTTGATCTCATTGCAACATATTTTAGAGGTCTTGTAATTTACATGTGTGCAGCATCGGCTGTAATGAAGATAGTTACAATTATATGTTATATTCTGCATGACTTACTTCTACAATTATTAATGGACATAAATGGACAATTGACCATATTTGAAAACGTTATTCATGTTTTGGATGGAGGTTCCCGGCACTTGGAAACAGACATTTGTCGTGTTTATTGTGCATTACATGCATAATGTAGCTATCTCATGTGAGACCGAAAGAATTGACATAGGAACAACCATGCGTTTCAGCAGGGTTTCAATCCTGGACGACTTCAATCGATATGTTCAAGATGAATGCCCCTAACGCATGAAATGATGAATAAATGCATAATGTCATGGTGGCTGTTAGTAAAATCGATTGAAGGTTATTATGTTATTATGCATAATTACGAGGGACGTTCAATAAGTTTTGTCATATCGGTAATAAAATAAAAACAATAACTATCTTGACAATATTTGGATCATACCTTCAAAGTAATTTCCTATAACAGAAATGATTCCGTTTTGTGTATTCCCTCCAAACTCTGAAATGCCTACTTTCTGTTTGCAATACAAGACCTTCGTTTGTCTTTTGTGGCGATGTTTTGCTGTCATTCGTTCAATGTTGCTCAAAATAGTGAACTTAATAAATGAGATTTTTTCTTCTTTTACCTTGTACACATAACATATGTGATGTACGTACTCCATAGGTGCAACGATCACTCATACAGCTCTGTATATGAATACATTTAGCAACTACTTTTCCAACTATATTTAATTGCAGTGTAATGTTTTCAAGACTAAGATAAAAAGTCTTCTGGAACTCGCACGATTTGATTGTTGGTATCATTGGAATGTATGGGGCGAATAATACCACTGGTTGAACGTCCCTCGTATGAATGGTATGCTCACTGTCTAGGCATCCGGACTTGTATTTAATTACTTAATCGTTGCACTGGTGAAAACAAATTATGGAATGCTGCTTGAATTGCGTTTATTTTGTCGTTTTTTTGTAATTTCTTTTCACAAACATTATGTAGAAACATATATTCCCCATCATCAAATTATTAAGTCACAATTTATAATTTTAATCCTAACAATACAGTTTAAACCTTTTTGGAGAAAAGTAGAAAAGAGACTGCGCTTATCTTGATATACAACAATTATGACATTTATGTTTGAAAGATGTGTTGGTGTGGGGTGGTTTTCTCCGACCCCACATTCCTGTGACGGGGAAAATAAACTGGCGCCATATGGTGACTCAAACCGAAAAAGAAAACGGGACAGGGAAGAAAGTAACACATTAAGACTGCATCACTTTTATCAAAAATGAAAAAAAAAAACATAAATGGAACATTACTTTATTTACTGACACAGGAGCAAAATTACAACAATTTAAAATATAAAAGCGGAACATATTTTTCTTTTTCGGGGAGGGGGGTGGGGTGGGGTGGTCGGTGGTGTATAGGATAGAGTGTTGACGAGAGATTACGGATTCGACTCCGAGCTCGACACGATGCCTTTCAAACAAAACAATACTCGATACTGTTTCTAACCAGGATGCGGATTCGAGAGCCATTTACATAGGCTTTCAGCTTTCTTCGCAACCGAGCTAAAATAAATTAGTATAAACTAAGCTAACGATAGTGCACACAATTGCAACCTGTCACGAAATATCCCCACCAACACAATCCAAAACCCACGTATCAAGAATTTTTACAACAAATATGTCATGCACATCTCATGTTATATAATCCTAACAAGCGTTTTCTCCTATTAAGTTCAAAAGTACGCTCTACATTGACTGAAAGCCTAAATTTAGACCATGGACCATGTTCTAACTAAAGTTTGTGGATTTCCTATGTTTCCCTGTCACACTTATTACATAACTTGATTGAAATTTATAGCTGAAATCAAAATGTATCACAGAAATATTTTAGAATTGTGGGATCAATAATAGCCTATGTAATTATAAAGAGCACGGCAACTCAAAGAATCTGCTGATAGATGTCAGATTAGCTTTTAATTCAAACTTGCCGTAAACGTGTAATTCCGAGCAATAACAAGTGAGAATCTCTGCTGGGCTTCCTCTAAATTGATTGTTGCGGATGTGTGACACATTGTCATGTTTGCTCGCTAGTTGTCATTCCACTAGAACAATGCCATTTATTTAGTTAGTGTTTGTAACTTGAATCTCTTTCGGGAATTTAAATTTAAGCGACGCATTTGAACTTTTGTAACTTTATTATACTATACTGATAAAACAGCATTGGGATTGGTCAGAATTGTTTTGTTTCATTGTTTTATATTTTCTAAAAATCAGTATTTGCTTCAAAATACAAACTTTCATCAAAGTTTAATTAAATTAATCCACATAGCGATAAGCGTGTATATATGTTAAAATTTTCGCTATCTCATGGGCACATTTACTTAAAAAGCAGTTCAATATTACAAACCTAGTAATAAGTGTGACAGGCCGAAATCACATTTCACAAACACGAACACATGTTTTGCATATAGATTGCCTCAAGTATAAGTTGTTAATTGTAAACATACTTATAATTGTAAAAGCTTAACATCATGAGCGGCTCAAATCATTTTCATCAATTTTGGTGACCTTTCATTTTCTTGTAAAGTATATTCCCCGAAACAGGGAAATGAATGGCTTCCTTCAACGGATCCTTTTACTTATTCTTTCTTGTTTAATGATGTGTTGAATTAGGAAGCGATGTTGGATGCGTCCGTAAAGCAAGTTTAAGCTCCGGCATTTGCAATTGACCGTTAAATGGCGATAGCCCCTGTTTGCAACATTTTCTATATGCTTGAATTGAACTTATTATATCTACCATTAGTGCATATATTGCATGTTATTGTGCACTTTCGGAGATATATCCTTAAATATCTACATTTCATTTTGGACGTGTATTGTCTTTTCTTTTTGATATGTTTTTAATCAGCGGGGTTAAATATATACACTCTCTTTTTAAGTTCTAACAATTAAACATACATAGTTAATATAAATTAATTTCA
Source organism: Panopea generosa (assembly GCA_029582155.1). Lineage (NCBI taxonomy): Eukaryota > Metazoa > Mollusca > Bivalvia > Adapedonta > Hiatellidae > Panopea > Panopea generosa. The sequence goes on from CM055900.1 coordinate 3,029,998, forward strand.
TTTATAAATGCACTGAATATAACTTCTAATTATATTTTTACTTCTTTCAGTAAAGACATGCAACATGTTTCGTTTGAATCTCATCTACCTGATCGCGCTGCACATGTCTGGAATGTCTTCGTTCCCCGATGATGTTTACAATTCCGAATACAGGTGGACAGAAGAAGGTGACATAAATATAGGTGCCATTTTGTCCATACATTCGTCAAACTCATTAATCAATTGCACAACAACCATCCAAGACGTCAGAAACGTCCAAAATGTGGAGGCGCTAAGCTTTGCTGTTGCAGAAATAAACAAGCGAAAGGACCTCCTTCCGGATCTGAAACTTGGGTTTTATATCCTCGATGACTGCTTATCTCCATCCATGGCTCTCGCAAGGGCCATTCAGTTCATGCCACGTGATGCTCGCATGCGAGGACTTTGCAGCTCTCAAAACTGCAATGAAACGGACAAGAAATCTGACAACATATTTTATGACGTAATCGGTGTAATTGGTACTTACACAAGTAAGTTAAGCATTATAGTCGCTAACGTTCTGAACCTGTTCAAACTTCCGCAAATTAGTCACACAGCTACAAGTAACGTTTTGAGTGATAAAACTCGTTTCCCATACTTCTTCAGAATGGTACCGCCGGACAGATACCAGGTTATGGTTATTTCTAGTTTACTACGTCACTTCAATTGGACGCACGTGTCGATAGTGTACTCGGAGGGAACCTATGGACGCGAAGGCGTGAAAGAACTACGACATATATTCCAGACTACGAAAAACGCTATATGCATTGAAGACACAATCGAAATTGGTTATGGTTCCGAACATGAAGATTTTTTGACAGTTTTGGAAACACTAAATGCCAAGTCAACTCAAGTTGTTATAGCATTCGTTGAAATAGAAGATGCACTCTTTATAGGCAACGCTGTGAAAAAATCTGGATTAAGCAACAGGTTTACTTGGATTGGAAGTGACAGCGTAAGTTTGATTCTTCAAGAACATCCTGATTTGTGTCAACATTTTATAGGCTCAATCGCAGTGCAGCCCCAATCAAGGAATGTGGACAGTTTTCGTAAACATTTAGTCGATATTACTAACGGCAATGGTATCAACAAAAGTAGAAATCCGTGGTTCCATGCATTTGAACAACGTAAGTTGGTGATATCTAGACAGGAAAATCACACGAAAAAACCTTCATCTGTAGGTTGGTTATTTGGCTCGGAAGATGACTATTCAATGTGGTCAAGTTTTGTGGACTCCTTTCTGATTGACAGTGTACATGCATTTGCCTATGCTTTGGATTCCGTAGTTAAAAATCATTGTTTAAATGAACTGAGAAAGAAAAATGAGTCGATATCACAGTGTGTACAAAGAGTTGGTTTGTACAATGAGCTAAAAACTATCAACTTCAATGGATCTCTTGGTGAGTTAGAATTCAACAAAGATGGTGACATAATGTCAAAATATGACATTCGACAGTGTTCTAGTAGTATAGGTAGCATTCCACTTAAACAGATCGGGTATTGGGACATGCACGACGAGCAACTGGTTATTTCTCAAAAAGAATTAAGCTGGAATCACAAACATATCCCTGTTTCATCATGTCCTAGACCATGCACGGATAATATAGGAACAATATATTATTTCACAAAGCAGACGTGCTGCTGGGAATGCGTCACGTGCAAAGTCAATGAAATTGTATCAGCGAACGCTACACGATGTGAAGTCTGTCCTGATTTTTATTGGCCTGATGTCAAAACGAGAACTGTCTGTTTACCCATTAAACCAGTCTATTTCGGTTTAAATAACGCAGTGTCTGTTGGACTGTGCACATCTGCAATCGTAGGAATCCTAGCATGTCTGTCGGTAGCTGCAACTTTGATAAAATATCGAACCGAGCACGTGATCAAATGCACAAGTATTGAATTAAGCTTCATGATTCTGGTCGGTACAATATTGACGTATGGTCTGACGGGTAGCTTCCTGTCGCAGCCAAATAGTTACAAATGCTACGTCAATCATGTCGGTTTCAGCTTAACATTCACGATCATTTACGCGCCACTTCTTGTGAAGACCAACAGAATATACAGAATTTTCAACAGCGGCAGGAAAACCACGAGGAAACCCTGCTTCATCAGCAAGAGTTCTCAGATACTTATCTCAATGTTGCTGATATTTTTTCAGGTCAGTATTCGTATTTGTATTATCAGTCGATAATTGACGACATTGTTCAAACATTGTCTAATGTAACTAATTGCATTCGTAGCGGCGTTATCGTGCTATATCCATTACTCTGCTATATATAGATTTTATAGTGATCGAATTATTGTTATAAATTTTATGCTCGTATTTTAAGGGTAATTTTTATAGAATGATATAAGACAATGTGTAAGATTTCCAAACGTATCTTTATTGTATGTAAGTAGAAATGGTATGATGTACATGTTAAAACATATATTCAAATATAACATTATACTATTAAGATTATGGATACATTACAACATACAAGTTATTAAATTGTTTACAGTATCCAGACGTGTAATTAACACAATTGTCTGTTTTATTCAAAGACACATGTATGCATAATTATATAATACCATCATAATGAGGGCCTCGTGGAAGATTACTATTTTCCAATGAGTTTGCCCGCATATAACACCTTAACAGTAATAATTTACACATCATTCCAATTACCCAATAAAGGCATAAATTGTAAAAAGTTTAATTATACAGTTAATACTCCTTATTTAATAGAAGTTATGGAGTAACTCGCTTTTTTATTTAGTGTGAGAGGTGATTTAACACATAATCATAATCAACCGACGTGTTTGTTGCTTACAATTCTACATAAAATGACAATGCATTATCAAATTAAGTTTGTATTCGTTTAGCATTTCGAACTGTATTGTGAACAGGAAAGTGTTTGTACAATATAATAATTGAGTTAACAATTACAATCATATAATGAAATGACTGTTAATCAATAACATTATTTCAATAATAACATTAGAATATGATTTACCAGAATTGTAAATATATGTTATCTTCGAAACTTAGTTATGTTAATAATTTACCAATTTCAATGTGATAAAGAAATCATTGTTTACTCCAATAATAACGTAAAAATATGATTAACCAAAAATCTAACTATGTGTGGTCTTGGAAAAGTAGTTATGTTAATAATTAACTTTATTAAAATTTTCATTAAAGAACCTAGTATTCATTCAAAAATCTGTAAGTAATGATATACAACCATTGAAAATAAAGCCGAAATGTATAAAACATATGTTAACAGCAGAGTTTTCGCACTGAGCAGCATTATGTGTTGAATAGTATATAATAGATAATAAACCCTCATTTACAACATATCCGCATTTTAAACAATGTAATAAAACACACGTGAGAACAAGCATATTCAAAGCAAAATAGAAGTTTAAAAGAATGAAATAAAAAATGATAATTTCACATACCTGGAATAATATAAGACAATGTGCAAGATCTCCACACGTATCCTTTATTGTATGTAGGTTGGCCAGACAATTAACTTTCCATTAGTAAAATAGTTTAAGGTGTTTAATATTATGTGACAGTGGACATCTGTGATTAAGTATATTTCTAGAACTTAATTGAAGAATAATACATGGATAGTATAGACAAACAATGTTTTACTTCAACAAAATACCCCTGCTTGCCTGCCATATGTTAAGTATTTACAGTAGTCAATTAATTAAACTTCTCAATGAAATTGTTATCAGAGTTATTAAGTTCGAAAAAAAAAACATTAAAGAAGATAACAGAAAAGACCAATATAATCTCTAAAACCCAAAAATAATAGACATCACAAATAAATATATTGTAACTAATATATTTATAGGTATCTATACTTATCTTTTTTATATATTATATAATATAATAAAATAACGTAATATAATATAAAATTATGTAAGTTCCAAGCAATAAAATGCAAATATTAATTTTGCAATGTTAAGAGAGACGATAATTTGAAATAAAAGATGCACGATAGTTGAGACTGATATAATAATAATTAATGAGTCATTTAACCTACAACAGGAATATTTTGTTAATCTATCTATTTTACTTCGAGTGTGAACTATTTATTACAACTTCTATAAATCACGCTCAATGTCTTCCTGGGTAGAATCAGTACTTAGCATATGCGGAAAAATTGTCTTGCTCAATGACAACACATATAGTCATGGATGAACGAGTAAAACCAGGACCTGCCGTTCCTGAGTCCGATGCTCTACTACTGGATCACGCGCTCATAAATAAAACTCAAACTTTTAACTGTTTTGTTACATCTGAGACATATTTAAGAAACATGTCTACACGGTTGAGGCTATGATGAAATGAATAAAACAGACTTTTATTTTTATCAGTTAGTATAACCTTATAACTTGAAACGTGAAATATTTAGTTTGATAGTTAAATATTGGACCCTGTATCTTTTGGCCTAAGTTTCGGAAGTATCATTTGTTGTGTCTTTAAGTAAAACACTTCACCACTAATACCGTAATGAATTTATCCATTGGGTAGTACCAATTTTTTTTTAGCTTTAAGCTTATAGAAATCGTCTTTAGGTCCGTTCTCCGGGTAGAAATAGTACTGAGTATTTTTGCGAGGCCATCGATTCGAGCATGGGATCCAACCCGTGACCTCTGGTTGATCGGCCAATACCCTGCCCACTGCACTATCACCCTGTTTTTCTACCGCTGATGAAATCGAGCGTGATATTTTGAGAACATGTTCCTAAGCTGACGTAGGATATGTATGTTACTATTGAAATACCTATAATCAAGTCCAATCCCTTGCCTTAATAAAGATGTGTAATAAATGGTGATAAAGTAAACCTTTGAAGCGTAGACCGTAATCTTAAGAAGAAAACACCTGACTCGGTTGTATTGGGTATGTTCATAAGGGATATTTAGACATGCTATATGCAAGACACCTTACACCTCCAGCACAGAAATAAAGGTATTTTATTCTCAAGTAACAATGAATAAACTTCATTATAAAAAAAATCAGAAATAACAACAACACTAGTGACATATACTGACGTCAAAATATAAGTTTACATGACTATTATGAAAACGTAGAATAAAGAGGTAAAGTATGAAAATGTGTAATAAAGAGGTAAATTATAACTGTTTAGCGCTCTCCACAACCTATTACTAAACCACTACCAAATATACATCTATTTTCTGTAAATGTGTTCTGTGAAGCAGGTTTATGCAACCGGGCCCAAGTGTCATTCAACATGAGATTTTTCTAAACTCAAATCTTTCAAGGACTATATCTTCATTTACTTTGATCATGTTGCATTTTATTATTTTCCAATGTGACCATGTGTTGTGACTTTATTTATGATTGGTCATCTAGTGTGTAATAAGACAAAGTTATCATTTAGAGAAATTGATATTTTTGAATTGAGGAAAATCTCAGAGATGTTTAGTAAAACCAGACCCTGGTGGAGTATTTTGCTGTTGACCGTTTCAAATGGAGATACATCGTCCTCGGAAAAACATACACCTATCAAATGACGTTCTACATCTTCCTTAGTAAAACCAACACCTATCAAATGGCGTTTCACATCACTTCAGTGAAACAACACCTATCAAAAGAGGTTCTATATTGTCCTCGGTAAAACAACACCTATCAAATGACGTTCTTCATTGTCCTCGGTGAAATCATATTTATCAAATGACGTTAAAACCGTCCTCTGTGAAACCATACCTATCAAATGACGTTTTAAACCATCAACCATCCTCGGTAAAACAACACCTCTCACATGACGTTCTTTATCCTCGGTAAAACCGTCACCTATCAAATGACGTTCTTAATCATCCTCGGTGAAACTATACCTATCAAAAGACGTTCTTCGTCATCCTAGGTGAAGTTATACTTATCGAATGGCGTTCCATATCATCTTCTGTGAAACCATACCTAACAAATGGCGTTCCATATCATCTTCTGTGAAACCATACCTATCAAATGACGTTCCATAACATCTTATGTGATACCATACCTATCAAGTGACGTTTTCTAAACCATCCTCGGTAAAACAACACCTATCAAATGACATCATCTTTGGTGAAACCAACACCTATCAAATGGCGTTTTACATCATCCTTGGTGAAACCAACACCTATCAAATGGCGTTCTACATTATCTTTGGTGAAACCAACACCTATCAAATGGCGTTCTACATCATCTTTGGGGAAACCAACACTTATCAAATGACGTTCTACATCATCCTTGGTGAAACCAACACCAATCAAATGGCGTTCTACATCATCCTTGTTGAAACCAACACCTATCAAATGACGTTCTATATCATCCTTGGTGAAACCAACACCCATGAAATGACGTTCTACATCATCCTAGGCGAAACTATACCTAGCAAATGACGTTCTATATGATCCTTGGTGAAACCAACACCTATAAAATGGCGTACTACATCATCCTTGATGAAACCAACACTTATCAAATGGCGTTCTACATCATCCTTGGTGAAACCAAGACATATCAAAAGGCGTTTTACATCATCCTTGGTGCAACCAAAACCTTTCAAATGACGTTCTACATCATCCTTGGTGAAACCAACACCTATCAAATGACGTTATACATCATCCTTGGTGAAACCAACACCTATCAAATGACATTCTACATCATCCTTGGTGCAATCAAAACCTTTCAAATGACGTTCTACATCATCCTTGGTGAAACCAACACCTATTAAGTGGCGTTCTACATCATCTTTGGTGAAACCAACACCTATGAAATGGCGTTTTACATAATCTTAGGTGAAACTATGTCAATCAAATGATGTTCTATATCAACCTAGGTGAAACTATACCTATCAAATGACGTTCTATATCATCCTAGGTAAAACCATACCTATTAAATGGCGTTCTGCATCATCCTTGGTGCAACCTACCCCTATCAAATGGCGTTCTATATCATCATAGGTGAAACTTTACCTAATAAATGACGTTCTTTATCATCCTAGGTGAAACTAAACCTATCAAATGGCGTTCTACATCATCCTAGGTGAAACTATACCTATCAAATGGCGTTCTACATCATCCTTGGTGAAACCAACACCTATCAAATGGCGCTCTGTATAATCCTAGGTGAAACTTTGCCTATCAAATGACGATCTATATTGTCCTAGGTGAAACTACACCTATCAAATAACATTCTATATCATCCTAGGCGAAACTATACCTATCAAATGACGTTCTTTTCGAGTTTTGATGAAACTGTACCTATCAAATGATGTTCTACATTCATCATCGGTGAAACCAACACATCAAAATCGACAAAATACTTTGCTAGAGGAAATTGTCGTTCAGACAAATGTTTAACCAAATACGTGTTTGTTTGTCGCTCTTTCATTTTACCGTTAGAGGTAATGATATAGGTTTATTGTATATAACATTCTATCTGTATTACAAAGTACATTGTAAGTGTACGATGACAAGGATAAAAAAGCATTAGCATCATTATTTTGAAATCAGTTTTACATCACAACTTCGCATACCAAAATAATCACCCATTAACATTCAAAAATAGAAATAAAATAAACTAAAGAAAACATTAATTACAATATAACAAGTAATAAAGGAGTGGTAAATGCACACTACACTCTTAAAAGAGACGAAGCAGACGAAGTAAAAATAGATTCCTTTCACCGTATTGAAAAATACTTCCGTAATTCTTGATACTATTCCGCAATACTTTTATACAAATGGTTTACAAAACATAGCGTGTGATGGCTATAATTGTGAAGGTGACCATCAATGAACGTCATTAAACCTTGGATAGAATATATTCATTGCGTATTTAGATTTTGTCTTAGTTAGTTTGAGGTGAGTTGAAATTTTATTTCCTGGTTTACCTTCCAAACAATACCTTAAACTAAGATGATTTGTTGAGGAGAAGAAAATGCTTTTAACAATTAACTGAGTTTGAGTTGTGTCGTCAACATTTAAAAAAACTGTAGAAATAAAAAATTAGAAAATGCAATTCAAAACCATATATCTGGGACCCGTTTCGCTAACCTTCGTAAGTCTTCAGAATTGCACACGGACATATTCATTTACACAGTATTTTTGCAAATTTTAGAAAAAATAATTTCACGATTTTTTTTCATAACTTCAAAGTTTACACTAAGAAGTTCGTAAACTTACGACATTAGTGAAAAGGGTCCCAGCTTTATGATATTTCACATTAAAATATAATTTACGTCACAAAAAATACAATAAAGTAACCAGTCATTTGTAATTACACAAACATTCTGTAAGTCCCGCAGAGTATAACTCTACTATGTGATTATGAACCATAAAGCACATAACACGTAAATGTTCTAAGGAGTCGATAAAAATGATAAAATAATACAGTACATGTAGGTACATATCACCTAAATTTAAAGGAGTTGATACGTATTAAATAAATAATACAGTGCATGTAGGTACATATCGCCTTAATTCAAAGGAGTTGATACGTATTGAATAAATAATACAGTGCATGTGGGTACATATCACCTTAATTCAAAGGAGTTGATACGTATTGAATAAATAATACAGTGCATGTAGGTACATATCACCTTAATTCAAAGGAGTTGATACGTATTGAATAAATAATACAGTGCATGTAAAATTACAAAGGAAATAGAGTTATAAAACGTGTATTAATGTAATTGATTAATAGTTATAAATTAAATACAATGAATTTGTTTAAATGTCGAATACCTATAGGTCTCACTACACAGTTGAATTTTGTTCTTTGTTCTTCATAAAATAAGTACTAGGATTTCAATGATAAAAAAAGAATTCCACATAGAATTTTTTTAAAAGTATTTTTTTTTCATAGCACGAATGTATACCCACATAGAAATACGCAATAACTGGTAGGTTGTCCACGTTGGTTTTTTTAAAGAGGGTGCAGTGACACCCTGAGCTTTTTTGAAAAAAGAAGTTCTCAAATGCTCATAAATAAATGCATATGTTGAAATCCTATCAAAGTCACATTGCAGTATATGCTATGCCAACTTTTGCTCTACTCATCTGCAGCAAGAAATCACAACCATTATGAATCATTTTAAAAAATATTTCATAACCAAAGTACATAGGCCTATTTTAAACTTAAGAATATTTCTACTGTGGGTAAAAAGGGACATAACTGTATAGTGAGACATAATATTACGGTTATTATTACACACTATAATACAATTAACAATTCGTGGAATCAATGAATTAATAACACAAAGTATGAACCGTCAAGAACAAAAAACTCATATGGTGATACTCCCAGTTTCACTAAACATATCAACTTGAGATTTTCCTCAACCCAATTTTTTAAAATGCTATAACTTCGTTTACATTGACCATTATGCATGTCACCCTTTACCAATGAGCCGAGCCCGATTAGCTCAGTTGTTAGCGCGTCTGACTATCACTCTAGGGGACGTGAGTTCGAATCCTCCCTCGGTCACAATCTCCGTGATGGTTGATATACGACATATCGTCTCATTATCTTCGTCTATCATCCCTGATTCAAATGGGAAAGTTATCGATTACTTGTTGAGATGAGGTGTGTTAGAGTTAGCCTTCCAGAATACAGGAAACAAGGGTTAGCCCCGGCATAAAAATGACGCTTAATATTCAATCAACCTGTACTAACAATGAGTAAAGAAGTATTCCGACTTCAAATATTTGTGATCAATTAATAAGAAATGAGCTTGTGTAATGATTAAGAGAAATTGAATATTTTTAGTTAAGGAAAATATCACTTTAAGATGTTAGGGAAACCGGTGTAACGTTGTAAACTGACCCCCATAGAATAATGACTCCCGGTCATTATTTTATAAAGAAAAATGACCCCTTTTCTATAAAATACTGACACCCCTTATAAAATAATGACCCCCCCCCCCCCCGATTTTATCTATAAAATATTGACCCCCCCCCCCCCCCCCCCCCACCTTACCTTATTACTAACATACTCTATATCAATTCAAGTCACTGTCGTGTTTCTATTGCTTATATTTGTTGTTGTTGTTGTTTCTGCTGCTGCTGCTGCGTCTACAGCTGACACAACAGCAGTATAACTTAGAGGCCCCGCTAAGAAATAAACGTACATCTATTGAAAAATGAAATTTAAAAGGGTTTTCATTTGAGTTATCATTATTGTACTTTAAGAGAAGTATTACAATATTAGAAGATATACCTAAGTCGTTTTACGGTTACTATAGAAATAGAGAGAACCGATATTTATGCTGGAGGATAATTTGATTTTGTTTACAAACAGTGTATTATCATCTTTTATTAGTCATCTGAAATGATTCTGGTCATGAAATATTTCACGGAAAGACCCCCTTTTTTATTTCATAAACTTGTACGGAATTTTCCTAGCAAAAAGACTGCGTAAGTCGTTAGTAAATTGAATCGTTTTCCGTCGACCAAATCGTTCACCGAAGCTCGTATGGTGCTACTCTAAGATCAAAAGAATCGCGCATTTTTTAAAACATTTAACGCCCATCATAGTGACATTTTATGAAATTTTCGATTGACAACACTTATATCATTCTGTTTTCCTTGTCAAGAGCATCCGAATGTTGTTTTTGAAATTAATCCAGCGAAAAAAAAAAATAAGGAATATAAAAGATCTGAATCAAACAAAATGAAGGAGATGTGTCCTTGTATATGAATACCAAATATCAGGGCAATATGATATCTTTACTTTCCGACCATTATTACGTCGACCGACGTCAAAGAAGACTGGCAAGCCACCTTAATTCACTCTATTCTTCGAATTGCGGTGGCATAACAACGCATCTTAAAAACCAGCTATCCCGGTTGAGGCCAAACTACGCATCCTCTTTTAAATACTTAACACTTTTGTGAGCCTTGGTGGCGCAATGGTAGCGCGCTTGCTTATTAAAGTGGATAGGTCTCACCAAAGGGATATTGTTTCGCCGTATCAAACCTTTGCCAATAGAAACAGATGACCTAATGGAAGGGGGATACATAAAGGAATCCTTTTGCAACTTGGAACCCCTGCAACTTTCAAGGTACACGGTACAACATACTTAGAACATAGATCACGAAACTCCTGCTTTAAAGGTGCAGACTTTTTGTTTTGAACATGTTTTAGATCTAAATCTGTTTGTTACCTATAAAAGTTTCATGTTTCAAGTATTTCAACAGGCTTAAATTTTATTTTCCCAAGCTTTTTCCAAGATTCGGTGAGATAGTACCTTTAACAGCCTCGTAACTTTGTGACATCGCATTATATGCAAGGTATAACGTATAATTATGTTACGCATACATGTATATACTTATTAATTGACCTTCTGTACAATGTAGTGTAAGCATATTGGAACTTATAGTAATGGTGATTTTGTCCAAAATTTTAGAAGAAACATCATTTTGTTATTGCATCCTACATGTTGCACTAATTTCGTAATAGCATGGGCTCGCGGGCTCATTACGAAAAGATGCTATTGACGGTAAAATAGTTCATTTTCTGGAGTGCAAGATTGTAAAAAGGCAATTTAAACGTGGAAAAGCACAATGTTTTATGCCACCCTTGAAATTGATGTCAAATACTCTTAACCTTCATTATGTCACCTATATGTCACTCATATATACCTCCAAAAATAGGCGAAACGGGTGTGGGTAGCCCAGTGGTTGTATTACCTGTGACGCTCCTCGTCGTTAGAAATTATTCAAATTTCAGTATATTGTTGAAGAGACATCCTTCTTTGGATTTTGGGTATTTTTTGTCACTTTTCAGGCGTTTTTAAGTAGAAAAAGTCAACAAATATATCAATATAAGGCATAAAATATGCAAATCGGTTGTGGGGAAGTCCCATGTTTTATGACATGTGACGCCCATGACAATAAGATATTGTTCGAATTTAGTATAATATTTAAATATAGGCATTCCCCTGGAGGTTTGGGTGATTTTTGTCACTTTTCAAGAGCTTTTAAGTAACACGTCTTGAGCAATAATTATACCCCTTTATAATAGTCAAAGCCATTGCACAATATGTTAACTAAGTTTCTGTTACGATACCCGTCACGACTTATATATAAAGTTGTAATGTGTTTTTAAAGAAACCAGGGAAGCCAGGACCACTTCTTAGAAAAAAACAAGGGCTGCAGTCGAATGACAGCCATATCTCCCGCCGATGCCATTTGAAAAAAGGGCCATAACTCCAGAACGGGTTGAGCAATTCCAAGATTTGTTTCTTCCTTCACAACTATGCATCAGTAGTAGTAATCCCTGAAAGTTTGAATCGATTCCATCCAATAATGAATGAGGAGTTGCGGTCACAAAAATGTTGCACGGACGCACGCACGGACGGGTGCCATTACCATATTATCCTCCGATGTCTATCAGCAGGGGATAATTATGTTGTAAGTGTACCTTAGATGGGTTAGGGTTAGGGTTTGGGTTAGGGGGTCGTTATTCTATAGGGGGTCACAATTCTGTGTGAGGGTCATTTTTCTACGTGTGGGGGAGTCATAATATTATATAAAATAATGACCCCCCGGTCATTATTCTATGGGGGTCAGTTTACAACGTTACACCGGCCCATGATATTTCAACGTTACCGTATGTTCTAAAACGGCGGTTGTTACGGTATTAAACAACAGAAACGTAACATAACGGTAAACCGTCGTTACGGTAATAAACAACAGAAACGTGACATAACGGTAAGCCGTCGTTACGGTAATAAACAACAGAACGTGACATAACGGTAATCCGTCGTTACGGTAATAAACAACAGAAACGTGTCATAACAGTAAACCGTCGTTATGGTAATGAACAACAAAAACGTGACATAACGGTAAACCGTCTTTACAGTAATAAACAATAGAAACGTATTATAAAGGTAAACCACATTTACACATCGGTTAGGAAAACGATCTTCTTACAGACCTCTCTGTGAACATAAAATGCCACTGTTACAAAGAGTGTGCATGTTGTTACTTCAACACAACAGACCATAGCGTTTCTGATTAGGCGCATTTTCAAACGCCAGGCCCGGTACATATTATTACTTTTCTTGCATACCCGATAAGCATTTTCTTATTTGTACAAATCATGCGTTATGTGAAACAATATAACAGCATTATGTTTAAGAATTAGTTTGTTGTTAACATCAAACTGCTTACGAAATGTGTTTATCTGTACTTCTATAAAAATGTATATTTCTTAAAAAAAAATATCGGTATAAGAATAAACTCAAGCTGTAAGGTTTGTATGTAAAGTAATCTTTTTCCACGCAATTATTTTGTAAGCTTCATAATAGCTAATACATTAATAACTCTGACACTTTTTCCGTCATGTTTTAAAAAGAAACATGGATCATATTTTCTATTGTTGTCATATTTTGTTTTGTTTATTCCTTCTTACCTTATTACTTCTTGAACATAATTCTTGAACCCTACCGCTCATTGTCTAATCTTCAATCTCAGTATGTTAATGGAGAAAACTTCAACCTGTAAATCACAACAACTGCACGTTATAAAACGCAGTAGGAATTTCTATTTGAGGGCATTTGTACTTAATTCAATTCGCCAATATTACTTTAAAAACAGCGACAAAAAGGTAACAAATTATCGAGCTGTTTATTGTCTGCTAAAGTTACATTCAAAACCAATTGACAAATTGATTACGATGTAAAACGCGTTTGCAGGATTTTAAAACAAATATTACTAACGATTTTCAATGAGTTTGGGCAATTATTTTCACAGCGGTTAAGTCCGTATAAGGAAGTTGTCGTCGTTTGAAGGACTATGCCAAATGGGATTTGATCACGTATACATCTGGTGCTATATCACTATAACACTTACCGTAAATGATAAATATCGGTTAATAAGTTATTTACGCATTCAAAACATTGTTTATCTCGTGTCATTATCGTGAAACTTGTGGGAAAACTAAGAATAGAGTCAAGGATGCTCTTGATGAAAAACGCTTATAACATGACAATTTGAGGCTAGAAGTGTTGATAGCATGGGAATAAGGAAATAGAAAAATGAGCTATTGCTTTTAGAGTTGAAAGAAACATATTAACACAAGTAAACGTACAGTTAAACCTGTGTAAGCTGTCATCTCCATTCAGCAGACGCCTGCCTTAAGCAATCATATTTTTATTTCCCATTTCTATGCTTTCAAAATGAATTAACCTGTAATAAGCAACTTTTGGAAAGGCCTGTTTTAAAAGGCTACTTTTGCTCTTTCTCTTGACTGACTGCTTTAAACAGGTTTGATTGTATTTCCTTAATACCGACAAATCTACTAACATGTCTTTCTTTTTCTGTGAGAGGGTGATTCAACAGAATCTTGCAATAACACAAAACCATTATTTAATTGTTTGCTTTCGTAATAATTTTACCTTCGTAATATTTCACCAGTAATTCGAGAATTAAAAAACAGGTCGACTTTTTATCTTTATTTTATGTTATTGTGACGTTAAGAAAGTTGATAATTAGTAAGTAATTAGTTTGCATGCATTGTATTTAGTATATGCATTATTTACATCACTTGTCTTCACACAGATTGGTGGCTATGACCTTTTGATCCTCGTTTCTGGCTGATTATACAGTTTCATGTTTTTAAAAAAGCTGATGAAATGATCTTTTGAAACTCAGAAAGCAACAAAGAAAATACAATAACAGACTCTATTTTATTTTAGTCTGTTCATGGTGCGTAATTAAAAATGTAAACATACCTCTCCCCCATCACCCCAACAATGATTTAAGCAGTATTTTAGTCGAGCAATACTGACTGAGAACAATTGTAACAAGGAACCAGACATGACTACATTCAAACCTGTCTGAACCGGTCAGGTCAAAGAAATAGTAAAAGTGGCATTTTAAGACAGGTTGTTGCTTATTACGGGTTTATTTGCTTTGAAAACATAGAAATGGGAAAAAGCATATGTGGCCCTTTAAGACGAGTGGCTGCTTAATAGAGCTGACCGCTGAACACAGGTTTGACTGTATAGAGTATTTAATAGTATTAAGGAATAACACTCATATGTCTATATGGAGAATATCTAAGAAGTATTTAAATAATGGTGAAATTAAAATCTGAGAACCTAAAGCACTTTGCTGAAAAAATTGGGTTATCGTTAGATATATAGCAAGAAATAAGACTGCCAATCAATCGATATCGTTTAACCACAACATACCACATGTCGCAACAACGCAATAATGATCGTAGCTCACGAATATGAAAACAAATATTATGTTGCACGCAAATCATTTTTATTGAACAAATGTCAACGTTCCACAGTAATATGTTATAACATTTTTTGATAGGGAGTAAATCAATATGTTTTCATTTTCAATCGCTCCATAGCTCAAGCTAATTTGTTACAAGCATTTCTCTTCTCGTTTACCGCTTGTGAAGTGTCCCATAGCTAAATATATAGTCGTAATACAAAAACAATAATTGGAAATATCCGTAGATTAGATAATTTATATTCCGGTACAGTTGTAGTAACTGTAATAACGTCGTGTTGTGTCATATTTTGTAAAGTCTGTAACGGGGACAACGATGAACCGGTATAACTTTCAATTTCCAACGATGTCTAGATTTGTCTTGTATATAGTGTTTTGTTTTGTATTATATCCTTGAATCGAAATATTGAAATGTATATATCTATATATATTTACTGTCACCTCCCCAGGGAGACAATTATTGTCCAGTTTCAGTTTTCCTTTTTTCTGCTCAAAACAAAACCCTAAGAATTTCAATGATAATAATCATAAAGAAATCTTGAAAGGATTTTTAAAAGAAAATATAATGAAAGAAACTTTGGGTACATGTAGTACAACAAGCGTCCATTAAAATACAATAGCACACTCGGATTCATTGAGTCAGTCCATTGTGTAATGAAACTTGCAACATCAACGGTTTTATTCTGCCTATTCAGTTGGGGTAATAATATATATCATACTTCTCATGCCCCTACCCACACAAATGTTGTTCCATTTTGCCCTTATAATATTTGCTTTTGATGTAGGATACAGATAAAGTGAGTATTACTCAAGTTTTTTTATAACGTTGAATGTGTTCTATAAAAACACCAATGACTTATATTGACCGTAGTTACATAGCCCTCGATGGCATATAAATGACGCTAAATATTCAATCAATCAATCAATCAATCCAGTGATTCTAGAGTTAAGGAGTCATGTCGACTTCGTATTACTTTTCATTTATCTTTTTTTTAATTTTAAGCATCTAGTATAATAATGTTTAATAAAATCTGATAAAAGTAGCTCTTCAACATACAGAACACACCAACATGAATAAGGTAGAAAGTCCCATGATGAGTAATACACTATCCATGTATTGAAAATGGTGTTAAACCCCCATTCTTACTATTGTCTCTGCAAAATGATAATGCTATTTTCCGAATATATCATTTTGCTGATTGGTAATATTACTTTGTAGCTTTGACATTGGGAAGACTTAATCTATATAAACATGTCTTTCATTACCCATCGGTAGCTCAAACTCGTCAGTTAGACAGCTCACTGAATCAAATACTTCTTTTAGATGTCCATGTATGAATGCTCTCACGACAAACTACCATAATAAATGATGCCTCGTGGTAAATGACAGTGGCTAACCTGAGATATATATATATATTGACCATTTCTAGGACAATGGAATTGCATCCAATTAATTCATAGAAAGCAATCCAGCATCCAAGGGTTTAATCAACTTATTGATTATCTATTCTGAATAATCGAAAAAAGCAATTGATTTATTAAATTGAAAGTGCATAAAACTGACAATGAAGGTATAATTTTCTCATCCTGACCTAAGTATAAAAAGTGCATTTGTCTCGTAATATGGAAGACACGGTTATAGGGAATTTGGTCACTTTTTAGTAATATAAACAAATTTATATTTCTACTTTTTGCAGATTCGACGTTTTAAGGAATAGTGTTTGCATTACCTGACACGTTAATTGAAATACATTGTGTTTCTTTAAATGCGGTAAATTTAATGCTAACCAAAAGTACGTTCTCCATCCATGCGTCATCTCTACGTTACAAAAAACGGTCATGGGTTAGTAATATAGACACATTTATAGAAATCACTTCCTTTTTTTTCGTACATTCGACAGTACGAGTTAAGTACGCTATTTCTCGGACGGCATATTGAAATACATTTTGTTTCTTGTAATACGGAAACTTTAGTGCAAACAAAAAGACTTTCAGCATTACTTTGTCAGGGTTCGATATCAAATTATTTGAGTATACATGTACGTACATAACAAAATAAAAAGCCAACAAGTAGTATAATGAATTTGATCTTTTACAAAATTTTATAACACGAGATATGGCAAAGACAACAATAATTACAAAATTTAAAAATAATACAAAATAAATATATTTACAATATAACAAAAAAACATACAAATCATTTTATAAAGTAACTAAATCATTCATAATAGCTTCATTATAACATAACGACGTCATTTCTGTTGGAGATCTTTGTCTCATAATTAATCACGATCCCTGCTTCCAAACGATGGTTTTATCTGATATTGGTTTACTTAACAATATATTGAAAGAAATGCCGTCCGAATTTCAGAGCCACATTTTCAAACTATTGTAATCGATATTTTATATTTTATAATATGCATGTTAAGGTTTTTCATTAATTTATTTGTCAATCATCTTGATCATATTGACAAAATTATAAAAGTGTTATACATTGACAAACGTCTTCATAAACAGTATTTATCACCTACAATAGTTATTTACCCGGCGTTTCCTTATTCTTTCATTATATCATTAATTATATAACTGTATATTATATATTTAATACCTATGCCATCACTGACAAACAATACAACATTCCTATATAAAACGTTAAATAACAGCATTTGTTTTACTTCATATGATAACTTCTCTAAAACCAGACATTAAAGCGTACATGACAGATGTTTCTAGAAAATAAAATAGTTGGTGAACTTCTTGCAGTATATATATTGACGGCTTTACTGGTTTGAAAGAACTTATAGCTTTAGTTTAACAAATGAAAAGAGAACATACAATTTAAGAGCCATTCTGACGATGAAATAAATAACTTGGCTGTTACCGGTATAATTAATTGATAATACGGTGTTTCCAATTAATTGGGACATCTATACTTATCATTTCGGTGTTTATAGACAAGTATAATTCCATGGAATGTCGTCATACAAACTCTGAAGGCGTATGTACTTAACACGAAACTGGGAAAACGTATGACGGTTCCATCTCTTACTTTATACACATAATCATTCTGAGTGTCAATTGACATATACATATTTTATATAACAGGGGATTTTTTAAGTTTATTTTTGTTTTTTTTGTTGTTGTTTTTTTTTCTTTTTTTTCTTTTGTTTTGTTTGCTTCTGTTCGTTTTGTTGCTTTGTTTCTTTTATTTATTTTTTTTGTGGGGGGGGGGGGGGGGGGGACTAGGGGCTGTTGTTGTTTTTTTCGTTTATGTTCTATTTTTTGTGTTTTTTATTTGTTGGTCTTTTTTGTGGTATTTTTGTGTTCTTTGTTTTAGTTCTTTTTTTGTTGTTGTTTTGTTGGGGTTTTTTTTCGCTGAGGGGGGATATGGTTTATACACATAATCATTCCCATATCAATTTACATATCGATATCGTTACATACTCTGTCTAACAGCCACCTCAAGTAATCATGTAGCATTCGTTACTTTATTAAACAGAATCTGCTTTTTATTTATTTATTTTTTTTTTTTTTTTTGTATTCTGTTCTTCCATTCTTTTATCATAAATCATTGACTGTTATAACAGGAGTTTTAAGTGTTATGCAGAGACGGTAAAATGTCACCTCGTGTTTTGACTCAATGATGTTCTTTTTCTAGCTCATTCAACTTTTGCTAGAAAAGAGAAACTCATTTGAGTCAGTGCTAGGAATGTGTCAGGGGCATTACATATGCCATAACCCTTCAAGAAGCTGAGTCTGATATTTTATCGCCCTTGTTTGCATTATATGCCTCCGTGGAGTCCTCCTTTAACTTGATATCATCACTGGTATATAACTAAAAAATAAAAAGTAATCCTTTCATTTATGTCCTATGACCTTAGACAAGAAAAGTTATGAATGGTAATAGCATTTACTTTATCATTTGATATTTTTTAAATGTGGTAATTTTTGTTCGCCCTGGAAATATACAACGATACGCCCTTTTATGACTTATTATAGATGATTTTCATTCTACCTTTTTTTACATTCATTTTAATGTAATAAATAAATTAACCATATTTATAACTATCTTTTAAACAATAATTATCAAACTCTTAAAAAATGCACTTCTTATGACTTATAATAAATGTTGTTTATTCTACTATGTTAGATTCATTTTAATGAAATAAATCAATTAAGCACATTGAATTACTTTCACAGAAATAATATTAAAAAAAAAAGATATCTGATAAAAAAAAAAAGATCATTTTGGAAGGTCTTAACCCGTCCAAGAAAGAATATTGCAGACCTGAGCATGTTACGGAATACACAATATATATCACTCGCTACAATATCCCCACCCCATCCCTAACGGTAGATTGAGCATCGTTGTCTTTTTCTGATAATTTTCTAATGATTTCGAGAAATAAGTTAAGAATTATTTAGTCGCCTGATGAGAATTCCATGCAGTGTGTTAAACACTATACCAGAGTTCCACAAAACCAATTCTCTTTGGTTATCTTATTGAAACAAAGAGTTATAGATCAATACATGCAAACTTGGACTGTACCCGTTCCGTCTATGCCAAAACTGCAATATTACAATAAGCTTAAAGTATATTTAAAATTTAAACGATAACAATGAACTACGATACACGATAAACGATAAACTACGTTGTTAATTCATAATATCACTTATATACATAACTATACGAACTAAATGTTAGAAAAGGGAGTTCATTTCCGACTGCCAATAAATGTATAAATCTAGTTTCACAAACAAATAAAATCTAGTAACAAATCAAGATTTATTTCTGAGGATTTTATGCTTATAAAAACAAGCTTTAATACAATGACTACTTCTGAACTGTATTCACTAAATTGAAAATGTAAAGTTTAGATTTGATATCGTACAATGTTTAAATGTGTGTATAACATGTTTGTATATTTTGTACGCCATACATTGTAAATACAATAGAATATTGTGTATCGTCGTTATGCCTATAAAACTGAAACTGGTTATAGACGAATGCTGTTGGCTGCAAAATTTTAATTAAAGGATGATTTTGCGTCTGTTACTTCCAGCAATCAATTTCTGATTACTTTAGGAAACATCGTTTCCGAGGGAGATTTACGGCATGCATTTGCATCACTGGTTAACATAGAAATTGAGTGAGATATTTAACGTGCACAGGGTAAGACTCTCCGAAGGAGTGCATGCTTTCGCAGCATATTGCCCAAATAAGGCACTGCGGGAAAGCGTTTTCAAAACCGCCAGACGAAACCCCACCAGGAATCGATCCGGGGACCTCTGGGTCTTGGTGCAAGCATACTAACCACGGGGCCAACACGACTAGACGACATATCAAATACCAAATATTTATTCTTGAAAGATTAAGTTTAACTTGAATTCTAATATTTTTATATCGTGCATTATAATATCAGGGCAAACAAAATGTGCACTATTGGTACCTAAATTGAAACGTTTATCACTACATTGTACAATTATTTTGTATTTAACTGATTTTTTTTCTTTTAATACATGTAAGATATGTCGATAGCATTCCCTGGCAACACAAACCGACATTGCTCCGCATTTCTTCTTTATTTACTGTTTTCTGGCAAGCGTTGTTTAAATATGGATCTGAGAACAATATGTGCTGTGGCAACTAAATCAATAAAATATAATAAATAGAGGATCATACATGAGTTTTTATTTATTATTGAATCTATCAAACGAGTTGGAAAACATAAGAGGCTCTGCCGAACATTGTATATTTTTTTCCAACGAGTTTGATAAATTCAATAATAAATTATCACGAATGTAAGATTCGTTTATCACATAAGTCCGAAATGCCTACCATTTAATAAACAGATCTTCACTACAAGGAACAAGAAAAAAAATCGGCCATTATTGTTTCCGTGAGTCATAGTATGACGAAACGTCTTAAAAAACGTAATTGACGTTATTTAAATATTCGGACAAGTTAAACTGAAATTACCGTGCGATCAGTCGGAATTGATTTTACACTAGGTTAATATCAAAAACATGCCTTGGGTTTATTACACTCCTGCACCGTAAAGTATGTGATAAAATGATCATTTAAGAGTACACAACGCATTCAAAACAGAAAACCACACTTGGTTTCACAGACTTACATATCAGAAAATGTATATTTTCCTCTTTGTTTATTTTCAGGCTGCTATAGTGATTATATCTACTAGCCTTGAACCGCCTGAAGTCAATTTACAAATGCCAAGCAAAACAGAGGAATTTGTTGAACTGGTCTGCAATTTGCCACAAGCGGGTCTTCTATCATCATTGTCGTACAATTTAGTTCTTGTCGTTATTTGCACATTTTATGCGTTCAAGACTCGTAAATTGCCAGACAACTATAAAGAGTCTAGGTACATTGCATATTGTGTAGACACGACATTGCTGATATGGATCACATTCGTTCCAACGTATTTCACGACATCACGTGCAGCTGCAAAAGTGACAATCTTAGGAGTGTCTCTGCTTCTTAATGCTTCGGTAACTGTTGCGTGCCTTTTTATACCTCGTATGTATTCACTGCATCAAAGTTTAAAAAATGCTTGCTCAAAAAATGGGCACCACTATAAAGATTTTCGAATTGTTAAACATGTTGTTAAGAGGAAGCGTTCGCTAGATCCTGATCCATACAGACGTGTTTCAAGCGCTGTTACGATAACGAGTGATATGCTTGCACAAGACTACAACGACGTCATTATTTCTGTTGCCCAGACGACAACGACACAGACATGTTTGGAATTAACGCGTATGCACAGTCATGATTCGACTTAAGTGCTTTATACAAGGGCCTTTTGTGCATTACAGAATATATATTTTTTCACACAATGAACATTAAAATACACATAATTACGTAATTTAAATAACAAATCATATTGCCCTGCTGAACAACGCCGGACTTCGAACGCAAAGCTCGGTTATAGTTAACAAAATTGAAGTAATGCGTTTGAAAAATCAGTACACTGCTATTTGATAAGAATTGCAATGTAAACGAGCTTAAGTGTATTTTACATCTCTGAGATTTTGATTACAATCTGGTTGGTCTTGGAAAATGATATGGAGGAAATTAAAAGCAAAATAAATAATTAAATGGAAAAAAATAATGATCTAAAAGAGCTTATGAACTTATGAGCGTATTTATTAGAGTATTTGAATCTCTAAAAGAATGTATAATTTAAATGATAAAAATAAAGAAGTCATTGTTTTCAAATATCAAATCGTCCTTTATCGCATTATTATATTCTTGTTATAATCATGTAAACTGTGTCTATCAAATTTAATAAATACTATTGGGGAGAAACGTGTTAATACCAAAATATGGTCTCTTAAAGAGGAATCACCTATATCGCCGATATTTTGCCGATCGTAGCCATACAACTTCACATTTTTATCAAACATAATATATTATGGATATTCAGTTCAATAACTTATATTGTTTTTCGTCTCTGTAGTGTAAAATGCTTTAATTCTGTTGACCAAATACTAAATCGCGGCCAGCGATAAAGTCACTCATTGGCCAGTATCGGGTTATGTTAAAACATTGACGAATAAAACGGAAAATGCTGACCTGTGTATTAACGAGTTTCTAATAAATAAGATAAATTACAAGGACGGAATCTGCCATTATCTTCGAATGGGACCTTCCACTTTGTGATTCAATAAACCCCCAATCATTCACTGAACCGAAAGTTAAAGGTGATTCATCTTTAAGGACAATAGTTCATGAACACGTGACCTTTCTAGAAATATTCGTTTATTAAATTTGTATTTTCAAGATGACGAAATATGACACAATGGTCAAATAGTACAAATGTGTATGCATACAAGTTTCGAAAAAACAAATCAAAGCTGATAACCAGTTCTTCCTCATAATGAATATAAAACAAATTTAAGAACTAACCGTTGACATATCGGCATATAAAATTGACTTATGTGAAAACATTATAAATACAAAATAAATTGAATGTATCGCATTTTAATGAAGTTAGCCGGCATTGACATGTCTGACATGTGTTCTTTCTTTCCCTTGTCAAAACAATATGTGCTTTTCAGGAGTTGATGCAGTTTGTCATTTCAATGAAGCAAATCAATAATTCCTTTACTGAAAGTGACGTCACCTATAGCCAAGAAATTATATAGAGAAGGAACGGCAAATAATTGAGATTTCTTGAACACTCCCGTATTCACGCAAAATGTCGCAATATCTCGTTTACAATTATCTTAACCTCCATTCATCTCAGGAACATAAATAAAAGTTCTTACATTGATAATGAAATTCTTATCAAAACATTACCATTCCCAAGAATGTGTGTTTAAAATTGTTGAAGTATTTTTGATTACAAAATGTTTATACTGCAGTTAAAATAACGATAAATTACAAGAAATTTTCGTTCAAATCTTTATTTAAAATCATTTTGCGTGATCAACATATGTTTAAGATTAGATACAACTTAGTTTATATACAAGAAAGTTTCTTATCATTCTGTATAAGTCATTGCTACTACATTTCTCAGCAAATGATCCTCAGTTTAGTGAACCATGAAGCGCAGCATAGAATTTGAACAATGTAGCTTGTTACGAAATGGTAACTGATCGTTTGTGCTGAAATGGGTCAACGTTTTCCATTATTTCCGTTGTATTCGTAAATGATTTAATATAGCCGATAATTATAACAGCATGTGAGATTCTATTTCAGGCCATTATTTATCACTCAATAAATATAGATCCAGATTTTTACATCAATTTGTTAAACAGAATCAAGAGTCAATACGATTTTGTACATAAATATGCAGTCATATTGTTAATTAAAAACACTTCTTAAACCTATCAGAGACAAAAGGCATAGCTCTTTAAACACTGATCTTCTATTTAAATGAAACTATTGTTTGGGTTGAATGTTTCGTCCACAGCTGGACTTTTGACTTTTATAAACTCAACATCAGAAGATAATTCTGTAGTACGAACCAAGATCTCCCGATTGAGTCCGTTAAATACCAATGTTGGGAAAGCCACATTTGAGCACGTTGATTGGTCATTTGCTTTAAATGAAAGTTGAAATGACGTCACAGTTTAGTAAGCGTTCAATTGCTTTGAATTGATGGACAGGCATAGAAGTCCATGTTTTTTAATTGAGGGTTAAAAATTAAATTGATATTTCAAATGGGAACATTTAGTGCAAATTTAATGTTGCAAAATCAGTAAACATTAAGTAAAACTATTCACAAAATAAAAATTAACATGTATCACAAACAATAGTTCAATAGAAGTTTTCCAACTCTCGAAACTTATTTTTTCTACTGGAAATTCAAATTAACTATACAAACAAGACAGTGCAAAATATTTCTACCTATTTCAAATTTCAACTTAGAATGTGATCGCTTTCTACTATTAAAATATATTTTTATTGATGCAAATAAAGTACCACATAAAATATCACAACGTAAAGGAGCAATAAAATGTATACGGAAACACGGTCTGGTCATAATTCTTCACCAGGAACAATTAAATAAATACGGAAACACGGTCTGCTCCTAATTATTCACCATCTAACATTAGATAATAATCAACTTATTTTTCAACATTTCCAGAAATATATTAAAAAGACAAAACGTTTTCAACCTGAATACTAACTTAAATTAACTTAGTACTGTCACTGTTGTAGCTTGAACAGTGTATGTGGTGAAGAGTGCGGATTCTATGGGGACTGGGCGGCATGGTATTATTTTTGTTGTTTGTTTTCTCTTTTATTGTTTTTTCTTTCTTTCAATGTTTTTTTTTTCTTTTTGTACTAAGTTCCTTTTTCATTATTTTTCTCAACCCGGTAAACATATACATTCATACAGCAACACTGGAGAGAAATGTAACTAATGTTGTTATAACTTGTAGTTCAATCAATTTGCATATGTTATATATTTTGTTATCTTTTTATGTTCATTTGTATATATTGATATATGTAACATATGTAATAAAATATGTTTAAACTAAACTAAACTAATCATTCACCAGGAACAATTGAATGAAAACGGAAACACGGTCTTGTCCTAATGATTCAATAGGAACAATTGAATAAATACGGAAACACGGTCTGGTCATAGTGATTCAATATGAACAATTGAATAAATACGGAAACACGGTCTGGTCATAATGATTCACAAGAAACAATTGAAAAATACGGAAACATGTTCTGGTCCTAATAATTTACCAGAAACAATTGAATGAATACGGAAACACGGTCTGGTCATAATGATTCACCAGGAACAATTTAATAAATACGGAAACACGTTCTGGTCCTAATTATTTACCAGAAACAATTGGATATATACGGAAACATGTTCTGGTAATATTATTTACCAGGAACAATTGAATAAATACGGAAACACGTTCTGGTCATAGTTATTCACCAGGAACATTTGAATAAATACGGAAACAGGATCTTGTCTTAATCATTTATCAGGATTACGGCAATAGAATAAATGCGGAAACACGGTCTGGTCATAATTATTCAACAGGAACATTTGAATAAATACAGAAACACGGTCTGGTCATAATTATTCCCCACATTAGTTCGGGTAATTCCCTTAAACTTTGTTTCTAATATGTAAATGTGTGTACCAAAACTAAATTTTGTGAAAATTACGTGCTATTTTTGTATAAACACTACGTAAATCATATGTACATAATGTAAAATATATGTAAATGTTATGTACTTGTACATTGTATGTGATTTTTATGTACATTATAATAAAATGCGTTACACGATGTGAACTTAAATATTAATGAATGTTTAGTATTGAATGTTATTAACTAAGTGCTTTGAATAAAAATATAAAAAAACATATCTTTTTTTGTGAATAAACGTTGTTCTAGTATTTGATGTGTCTCTGCATTTTTAGCTACCTCTATATAATGTGTGTTATGGTACTTCGGATTTGATAAAGGATAATCAATGATAAGGATGGACAGAAGTCGCTTGTATATCTGGCGTTTTTTGTTGTTTTTTTGTATATCAAGATATACTTTGATGTAAATATATGTATAGGTAATTAATGTATATTTAAGTTTAAACTTGATTAGTTTACTTCGATTGTAAAACAAGTATTCCTTGGTAGAAGCAGTACTAAGCATACATGTATTTCGAATCCATGACTCTACGATCATGGGGCCGATGCCCTACCATTCGACCACACATTCCACACAAATGTATCTTTTACGGAATTATATAATATGATACCCGGCATTTTAATTATAATGCCAATTTCGACTTACTAGGTGTTTTGTTGTTTCCAGTTTTTTTACAAAATAACGAGCATAATAAACAAGAGAGGTTGTATGTTCTGATCTACCTAACTATTATATGTATAAACTAAGGCTAAAATAAAATTAAACTAAATAGGAGTTACACTGGTTGTTGGTAAAAGTAAAAATGGTGACTCGAAAAATTACCACGTCAAGCTTTCTTAAGAATACTGTTAGAACTAAGACACTGACTGGTTACCACGCTCTATTATAACTTGGCCGAACGTTATTTGCTTGGGAACCAGTAGATATAATCTTATACGGAATAATATTTTATAATATTAAATGTTAAATGATCAACACTATATTTCCTTCGAATACCAAGTTAATGAATGTGATCGAATCACCAAGCCTATCGAAATCATTAAATGTTCTGTTATTTGTGTGGTAGGAGTTTTAATAAATGTACAATAATCTCTTGTAAGTTGTTCTGATCTACTAAAACAAGTGTATATTAATTCCACAAGTAGCAGTAGTACTTTGCATATATGCCCATATGGATCTATGCTGAATATGAGCTAAAATGTAGTCTATATCTCTACTCTACATCTCTCCTTACTTAGAAATTATTTCTGGACATAAATTCATCAATATTCCAAGTCTGAGATTTAGACTTAGATTCAAATTGTCAAAAAAAATAAGATTCAAATAACTTTTATTAAACAGCTAAATTACTATATTCATTTTCAGAAACAAGCAGATTTAATGATTATTTAACAAAAAAAATATTACAGCATCGCATTTATTACCCATAATTAAATATTTCCAGTGTTTTACAAAATGTAAGTCTCAGACTCATATAATTGATGAATTAAGGTCCAGTGCAAACGCCAATTAGTATCTTCTAAAACATAATTATCATTTTCAATGTTAATTTCATATATATTAGTAACAAACAATCGACAATATTCAGATTCTTCCCACTTCCCAATGCTCCATATGTCCCTCAGCTCAGAGAAAACTTTACAGCTCTCCTCTCCTGTGAATAGACGTCTACGGCGACTCTTGATATGTGATATTTGCCCTTTGCTATGAGAAGTATGGGCATTTAATGTGCGACTTCGTCTAAATATACAATCATTGCCAAGTTCACAATTATAATTTTCATGGTCCCTTATTCCAAATTGTCGTGGTTTGTATTTGGTCTGTGGTTTTAATTTAGTTAATATTACAAAAAGTAGACGTTCTTTGTTGGTTGAAGCGTTATTGTATGTCTAATGGCTGCTTTTGCATGTGCAGTATTTCTATCTTGTTATTCTTATGTTTAATAACTGTCAATGCAAATTAGCTATTTCTATCAGGAATATAATTATCAATGGTTCATTTAAAATCAGTACGATATTATCTAAATCATTCCCCAAATCGATTGCTCAAACAGTGACAAATCAATTTCAATCTACAATATGTGTCATTTGATTCAATAAGTTTGTGTCATATATATTTAAGAATGTTTATAATATTTTATTTGTTAATGAACGCACGTCAATGCCATTTTGAAGGTGTATGTCAATTTCTAATGATATTAAATATATCATTAGGAAATACAAATTTGTTGTGAAAAGAATAATCTATTCTGGTGACCCCTTTTCCATCAAACATTTCAAGTACATAAAATTATTAAAAACGTTTAAAAGGAGATACTGTGCTGTGAATGGTATTGTTTGTATCAGCGTACCCGCATGTTATCAATAAAATATACAAAATCGTATTGCGAGGCGTGGGTAAATCATTACAGTTTTAAAAAATAAAATAAAATTTCAATATTTCAATTTTTTTTCAGAAACTCATTTAGTTTCAAAGAACCTTTTGCATGCTGACTTCAATTTATGCAAAGAATCTGTAACATAAATCCTAATCAGTCGTCCTCCGATTTAACATAGTAGTCCTACAATGAAAGTCGCTGGTTAGCTGTCACGTTCAATATATAACGATGAAGTATGTTTGTAACGCTATCTAATTATTGGGTAATCCAAATGCGAAAACCTGTCTGGACTAAGTCAGTTTTCTTAGAAAATAATACATTTGGTCTAATGATCAGACTTATATGCTACTAATGGTGGATCTTGTGAAATATAATGATGAGTACAACGTGGTACAAATGACTGTAAACACGATTTCGTGTCGCAAGAATAATGTGTTGTGCTTGCGTTTGCGAAAGATCTGACCCTTATTTTAATGATCTCTAATTTTTCCAATTCAGTTACTCACGGGGTGTGCCAGGTGATACTATAGCGTTAGTACAATGTATACAATTAGATTACTAATATATATATAGTACAGTACTGAAGATTCGGTTTGTATTCACGTAAGCTTTGAACTTTTTGCGCAATCAAGCTTAAATTAATTAGTTAAAACTAATACCCCTTCATTGCGCTCACTGTTACAGGGTGCAAAACACTTGACATGATATTTGGATGTGGTTTAGTTTATTGCTATGATATTTAAATAGTGCATTGTATTAAAATGTAAACTGAGTGTGCATGATCCCTTTCATTTAATTTCATCTTCCCAAGCTTAACCACGCTAAGAGAAATGACGATGGATAAAGAAATCGCCAATGTTGAATCTGCTTTAAGGTCGTTTGAAAATTAATTTCAAAAATAATTATAGTCTTTATGTATTTTATCCAAATCCAATCCAAAGATAAAACTGATAACCTAAATTGCATCTAACGTTCAATGGTATAGGCGTTTTTTGTCAGACACAATATTTTGTGTTTTAAAAGATTCAAAATCAAGGATACTTCATGAATTATTATGGGTAAATTGTTTCCTGCAATAAAGTGGTTCCTTACAACAAGGAATTATAAAGAGATAATATATAAATCTATACAAATCCTTGCTAACAGAGAAGGAATAATGCTTTCTATAAATAGTCAGTTCAACAGTTTAGTGTAACTTTTGGTTGCATAATGGTTTATAAAATAAAATACATTCTATTTTAAGTTATATTTTAGATATCTAATTGATTTGTCTATAAACGGTTTTAGACAAAGAAGCATACAGATACACATAATTATGTAAATATCAATAACCCTAAAGCTAGGGAAAATGTTTTAAGTATTATTAAAGAACATAATTTGACAGACTGCCGGAGGGAACTTAACTTTGATAAGATAGAGTTTATTTAGAGACGTCTAAATACAAATAAAATATTATATTTTACCGGGGTATCGAACAGATCATTCAATAATCACTTTTACATTTATTTTTGGTAAATTTAAAAAAGGACGTTCATATTGGAAATTAAATAATTCGCTTTTAAAAGATGAAACTTATGTCGACGAAATTAAAAAGTAATTGATAATACAAAACTTCAAAACGCAACAAGAAATCAAAATTTAAATGCACAAATGTGTGACATAACTTGTAAAGATTTAATGCTAGATATTTACAATCAACTTTTTTTTTAAATGTTACTATTGGAAATCAGGAGGAAAACAATATCATATCGATCTTTTCTTAAAAAACAAGAAGACCAAACTGAGTCTAGAAGAAAATTGAAAGACTTGAAAAACAATTAGATAATATTTTAGTTAGTTTAGAAAATAAAAAAAAAGTCTGTTTGAATTAAGACAAAAAAATAGAGGGTATTTAGATAAGATCAAAAGCTAAATGGTTAGATGAAGGGGAAAAGGTTACAAATTATTTTTGTAATCTAGAAAATAGAAACTTTGTAAGTAAATGATACCTTCGCTTATATCAAATGAAGGCAAAGTTGATAAAAAAAAACAAGAATTAATTTTGAAAAAAGCCAGGATTTTTTTTATCAACCATTATATGCCCACAAACCAGTTACAAATATCAATCTGAATACATTGTTTAAAGATTTTCACATACCCAAACTTACCCAAGAACAACAATTCACATTAAAAGGCCCTCTTGAATTACCAGAACTATTGCTTTGTTTAAAAAGGGCAAACAATCTTAAAAGTACTGGCTCTAGTGGTTTTACAATGGAATTTAAAAAATTATTTTGGATTGATATAGGTGTTTTCCTCTTGAGGTCCATAAACTACGGTTTATTGAAAGGAGAACTTTCAATTACACAAAGAAGGTATCATTACATGTATTCCAAAAGCTAATAAAGACAGACAGTTTTTAAAAAAATGGAGGCCTATTTCTTTATTTAATTGTTCTTATAAATTAGTTTCTGCCTGTTTTGCACAGCGTCTAAAAAGGGTACAACCAAGTTTTGTAAATGATGATCAGACTGGATATTTTGAAGGAAAATATATTGGCAAAAACACTCGCACTATCTTTGATCTCTTTTATTACACAGTAAAAATGATATACCAGGGTTATTTGTTATTGCTGATTTCGAAAAAGCATTTGATACTATCTCATGGTCGTTTATTGAGGAGTTTTTAACGTTTATTAATTTTGGTCATAGTTTTAAAAAATAGATAAAATTATTTATACAGATAATAAATCATGGTTATCAGTAAATGGTCATCTATCAGATTGGTTTTCTATA
This sequence comes from Panopea generosa, assembly GCA_029582155.1. Lineage (NCBI taxonomy): Eukaryota > Metazoa > Mollusca > Bivalvia > Adapedonta > Hiatellidae > Panopea > Panopea generosa. Next base: position 3,061,075 of record CM055900.1, read on the forward strand.
TACCGAGGCTGCCGACAAGGTATTCCACTCTCCCCATATATCTTTCTCTTGTGTGTGGAAATATTGGCTGTTCTGGTCAGGACAAATAAAAACATAAAAGGAGTTCAAGTAGGCGACACTAAATACATTATTTCACAATATGCAGATGACAGCTCACTCTTATTAGATGGTATAGAACAGTCACTTAAACATGCCCTAAAGTTTTAAAATTTTATGGTGAAATTTCAGAATTATATGGTTTGGGAAAAAGACAGGTTCGGATGTTAAATTATGTACGGAATAGAACTAAATTGGGATCAGGGAGATTTTTTAGTCCTTGGAATTATTATGTCTACTAATTTAGACAGTATGATCAAATTAAATTCTTGAAAAAAAATAATTAAATTATTGTTACGTTCATGGTCCAAAAGAATACTCACTCCTTTTGGAAATATAACGGTTTTAAAAAGTTTAGCTTTACAGAAACTCAATCATCTAATTTCTTCATTACCAAATCCGCCTGAAGATCAAGTTAAGTTGTTACAAAATATGTGTTTTTATTTTCTATGGAACAATTACCCAGACAAAATAAAAAGAAATGTTGTTACTCAAAGCTACGAATATGGTGGACTTAAAATGATTAATATTAAACAGTTCATATGTTCTTTGAAACTAACTTGGATAAGGCGACTTTTATTTGACGGAAATAAAATGTATGAAAATCAATGAATCAATGAAATGTATCCCTTTACCACAAAGATGTTAATTTTTGGTAAAAAAACAACAATATGAACAATAATTTACATAAAATAGGCAATCTGTTCTAGCTGGAAAGATGTTTATGGAAGTCTTAATTTATTTATATCTGTTACAAAACCATTGTCATGGAAACAATTGTTAACTCAACCTCTACGGTACAACAATAACCTTAAGATAGGAAGGTCAAGTGTTTTTACAAAAGATGGTATGATAAAGGCATAATAATGATCAATGATCTGATAAATGAAAACGGTTATCTTCTGTCCTTTAGATTATTTAAAGAAAAAATTTCTGTTAATTCAAATTTTATAGAATATGAAAGCATGATTCCTGCATAGTGTATTACCAACATCTATTTCTAAATGGAATCAATACGGATTAAATATAGATAAGGAATAGAATTAATTATTTAAAATACTATTTAGTTGCACTAAAGACACCAAGCTACAATGGTTTCAGGTCAAAATAAACCACAGAACTACTGCTACAAATTATTTATTGACAAAAATGAAGATAATAGTTCTTGCACTTTTTGTAAACAGAATATAGAAAGTATTACGCATCTTTTTTTGGGAGTGTAAATATACAAAAACATTTTGGGCTAATTTTGAAACTCTTTGCACTGACAAAATATAAACGTTCAACCAAAATGGTCTGTGAAAGATATTATCTTTGGGTCAATTAAATATGACAGTGTTCTAAATAAATTAATACTACATGCAAAATATAACATTTATAAGTGCAAGTTAGATGGAAAACAACCAGTTTTCAACAATAACAAACCACAAATAAAATATTTATACCAAATTGAAAAATTAAATGCAATAAAAAAAGATACATTAGTAAAATTTGAAAAATACTGGAATGCATATGAATCTTTATTGTAGTAATAGTGTTAATTAATTGAATTCCTTTTGCTTGTTTGTTTTGTTGTTTTTTTTTAAAATAATAACGGGGTCAACTGTTACTCACAAGTCTTGCCATGACCAATCATCAATAAAATGAAATATATTCTAACAAACTGCCAAATGTGTTCCCTGTTGTTTCTCTTTCCTCTTTGTTTGTTCTCACTTGAAAAAGCGAAGTCACATCTCCAAAAGAAATATTTTGTCTTTTTTTATTGCTATTTTTTGTCTTGTAATTTTTTCATTATATAATTCGTATTGTTAAACGGTTTGGAATACCTGGTAGAAATAAGACTTGGTATGATCATTCTTTTATATGTGATATTAAAGGCTGGGTTTTCTGGGTAAAATGTCGATTCTTTTACATGGTGAAATCCAAATGTATGACTTGAAAAGATCTCTGTAATAATTTTTGTTTTTCTTGATCATTTATTCTTAATATAATCATATCTTATTCTTCTTGCTACTTTTGCCTTTTGATTAATTTAGAACTATATCATGATAAAAATAATGTTAAAATCAATCATTCTGGTGGAGATCTTCTATATAATTGTAATGACATAAAAAAATCCCCATTTATATAGCTTTGTATAATATGCATGTTTTTTTTTTGTTGTGTTTTTTTGTTGTTTTTTTTTGTTTGTTTTTTTTATTCCTTGTTATACATTCTTGCAAAATATATATAAAAATATGCATGTCAATTATTTGTACGGTTTGTTGAGGTATGGTCCACCTCGACCCCCACAGACCTATTAAGGGGTGATTAAATGGGTCACCATATTTTTGATGACTGAAATTATCAAATTAATCTTTTGTTGGAATAATAATGTATAATTTGAAAATGATTATTTGCAAATAATTCCATTATCATATATGTATTTTAAGCATTTTCGTTGGACAACGTCAATTATTAAAGACTTTTGTTTTTTGATAAAACCTTGGCGCCGGACTACTTTTACATGTTTATCGCGTAAACAAAGAAGCTTCGGCATTTCGATGGTCGGTTTAATATTTTACGAATGAAAATGACGTGCACAACGATTCCACGCTGTATTTACTTATACAATACAACAACGAAAAACTTTTAGCTATTTTCTTCGGTTTATTGTTTCATTGATTTATTGGTTCAGCGATTTTAACCGGGAGCCACAATCAGACCATAAATAATGAAGTAGGTCATAAAATGTTCATATGTGAAATGTTACGATACAGTTTATTGTACCAACCTTGGTTTACCGAACCTAAATGCTAGTTGTTGAAAAAAATACTAAGACCAATTTATTCAACAGGTATAAATGAAATAAAACATGTACATGTAGTTAGGTTCAGATGCAGACGATCGTGAGACAATAAAAATACAGAAACCTTGCACGTAAAAGTTGTTTGAAACGTTCCAAATTCGGATTCTCCATCAATGAGCGTGGCTTTATGACCTTCGTAAATGTTGACACATTTTTTAAAAACATTCGCGTAAACAAAACCTAAACAATGACGTCAGCTTCTACACTGTGTAGATATTTCCTTGAATAATCGATTTTTTATTTATCCAAATCGGGAGATAAATGAGTGGTGTTTCATTTTTTCACCTCAAAATATTGTTGCAGAGTTCAGCTGATAAAAGAAACAATAATCGTAACGATATTATGAGATATTATATCTAGTGAATTTAACGTCAACCAGGACGGAAGTTATGTATTCTTACGCGTTTATTTTATAGCGTATAGTTTAAAATTTTCCATTCGCTTAAGGAGTCTCAAATTAAATATATATATCATCATCAGGATTGGAATTATAAGGATTAAATTCATTTTCTGTTTTTTATGTATTTGTAAAGAATGTCGAATCACGCTCAAATCTGACATAAAGTCCTAAGGACTTTTTTGACATATGCATAAAAAAACAGAAAAAAATGAATTTAATCATATAATAATTACGGCAGAACTTCGGTGGCTCGAACCCGACTGGACTGGAAAAAATAGTTCGAGTTAAGGGTTTTTCGAGCCAAGTTTTATTCAACTTCATAACGTACATGTACATCAATATATATATATAGCTTGGGACCAGATAAATGGTTTGAGCTTTATGAGGTGTGTATATATATATATATAAGACATCCGTGTTCGAGTCTACCACAATTTTCTAAATAGTTCACAGTTTGGCTTTGGGATTCTGAAGTGGATCTTAAGTTTAGGTTATAGATTTCATGTATAGACTGATAAGAATCTCGAAGATAAAGTGGTTAGATTCATTTTATTATTCTGTACATGAGTATTGTTTTTTTTGTATTTATCTCTATCATGAAATTCCATTCATTTCATTTCGGATATTAGTTCACTGAACGTCAATCATCATCTTTGTCAAGGATAAGTCTAGCAGATCTCTTTTGAAGTTTGAATATAGCATTTATGAAATCAGAAGAACAATTTGCCTAAATTGAACAAAGTAGTCCAAATGTGGCAAAACGTAAGCGTTAAAATATAATTTGCGCACATGAATTGATTAATATGGTTTAATTCTGTTTAATAAAAACAGCAGTAAATTTAACATCTTTATTGTATTTTCTACTTTTAAATTCCATGATAAATGTTTATCTATGGTAATTCCTAAGTGTTTTTTTTTTGGACAATTATATAGGAACGTCATTTGCCTCTACCAATAAAACTGGATATACCATATATAACCTAAAATGTGTTGAAAATGGCGTGAAACCTCGATTCAGAAAAGAAAACACCCAAACAATGTCGTTGTTTTATATGGAGTTACTTGGCGTTGTTTTATTTATTTTCATATCGCCGGATATTGTTCTAAATCTGAGATGCTTCTTAACTTACTACAAAAATCGTCGAAACGTAAAGCAATGCTGATATAAATAAAATAGTTAATGCATCCAAATGAACCTAAAGGTGGCACAGACCATGCAGTAAATGATGTAGTGTCTGGTAATATAATCATTTAAAACGTCGAAAAACAATGAAGAAATTGTCATATTGGCTTTCGGCGATTTTATAAAACGCAGTGCATCAGTTTAGACCTGTGGAAGATACATTTATTCAAATGATGACTTTATGTATTGCTGCAAGATTAATCATTTTTTACAAATTACACAAAAGTTCATCATATTCCCGATGTTTTTGTTGAATAGTCCATACTCTGAAACAAATATATGTTTTCGACAAGTTGTATTTAGGGTGATTTTCATTAGTTTTTTACTGAAATAATAACATCACCTGTAAATTGTTATTGTCCGAACGATTTAACATTGCACTCGGTAATTTTCGCCAATTTGTTCGGGCGTTTTACTCCTTCTCCGAACAGCTATTCGTGAATGCGATACAATGCTGATTTGATACTGTACTGGTATCGGTTTATTAGTAGTAATATCACCATTTATGTTCGGACAACGAAATTTAACTACGAATATGCACGAGTGTCAGGTAAATTCTAACACTACATGTACTAATACGTGATTTAAATCTAAAGTAATAAAGAAGGAACAACTTTAGTATTGACACAACTAATGTGAATAGAGCACCCGGCCCAATGGGCTTATAAGTCACATGATAATAAGCAATGAAGTAAGCATCAATAGAATAATGTAGATAATATTTCTAAAACACAAATACACATATGGGTATTAATCAGGTAGCTGTATGAATAGAGTTTCTCCTTTTTTAAAAAACTACAGTATGCCTTTGTAAAAGACTTGCCACCTTTCTTTGACAATTAGACGTTTAATTTTTGTGCAGAATCTAACATAGTATTGTCTCTGGTTAAAACGACATCACATAGCATCTTTTCTCGAGTCAACATAAAAATTATAGGCTAGTTGGCCAAATCATCTTATCAACAGTTACCAGAGTAAAGAATGTCGGAAATCAAATAAAATATATTAATTCTGTATTGTTCTATATAGAGACATGCATTTCAGGAACACTAAATGAACACACTCTCAATGGTTCTAAAAGTGTCTTGTTTCCGGAGATAGTACTCTGTTAGTTCTTATACACAGGGAAAAAAATGGGGTTGACAAGACTGCGTTTTCATTTTTTCGATGGTTTGATGACATCCTTTCGTTTTTGACAGTTCTGCCAATTTGTATATGTATTACTACGAATCCTTAAACTGTTTTTTCTTCATCCAACAGTTAATCCAAACTTGGCATAATTTATGCAAAGTTTCCAATGTTCTCATATGTAAATTGTATAAAGAAATCTCTCTCTCTCTCTCTCGACCGACCGACCGACCGACCGACCGACTTCAGCAAACAGCAAATGTTTTAAGTAAGTATGTAAGTAAGTAAGCAAGCAAGCAAGCAACCCAGTCATTCAGTCAGTCAGTAAGTTAAATTAAGTAAATAAGACAATGGGCAGCAAATGGAAGTAATGTACATTCATATATTTGAAAATTACATTAAACAGGCTACCACTTGGCTATTGAAATAAAGAAGAAGAAAATAAATAATTAAGGTTCTATTTATACCATATTATGCATTCAAGTTTAATGTTGCTCCTGTGCGAAGGAATGGTGTCGTATAATTGGAGTTTTAGGATCTTAATATCGCACATCCAATTACTTTGCATGTTATCAAAATTATTATGGTGGGTAATGCTCAGCCTGTTTGAAATTAAGGCTAGGCATTGAGGAAATCCGCGGTAACCATGGAAACTATTATCTTATCACAAGCACAACTAAGCAAAAAGACATTACATTAAATTTATAACCGCGTTTGTTACAGAAGAAAATAAATCTAATTGTAATAAATCCCCATGCCAGTTTGAGAACAAACAAATGTAAGGACATATGTATTAACTTTCATCATTTTTATAGGATTGTAGCGACATAAATGATGCTGACTATTAACTTTTGTTTCACATTAAAATATTATGTGCAATGGTTTATAGAGGATCTTGCCTGAGTGCTTTAGTTCTTATTTAATTTATTGAACGAGTTTGCAAAAATTATTATGCACGGCTCTTGCTATTAATTTTCCTTTTTTCTTGGACACATGTTGATTAAGGTTTAACGGATTTTTCAACAAATCACAGATTAAATATGGTATATCCTGTTTTATTGGTGGAGCAATACCACAGAATGAATCTAAATATAATCACAATTATTCTGCAAGTTACTGGCAAACATCCATTCGTCTTTTATTGATTGACCCGTTTTGTCACTTCTGCTATATGTATGTATTGTATTAATATAAACATGATTAGTTTATGCATCTAATATGGGTTTTTTATGTACAGATTGCTGTTTCGTTTAAATACTGTGTTTAAGTAAATTTTAAAACAATATCTAAGTAATAACGGTAAGTTTATTGTTTTCATTTCAATATAACTTAAAGGTCATACGTGATTAAAATGTCAAATAGGTTATTCAGCTCTAATAATCAAAATATACAATTACAACTTTGTCGAAATATGATAATCCGAATGTTATTCTTGTTTGATGTTCTAATAACTGCAGGTAAAACTTAGTGTTAAAGGATTGTTTATCTTAGTTCTCTCCCAAAATTGTGACATCATTATAGGCGCAATGCAATTTGTTGTAAAGTCTTTAACGATTAATACCGGGGTAAATTATTTAATTAAAATTAGGGATGCAACCATACACGTTGGAACCATGAACCCATGGAATGAGAGCGGTCAAACTGATTGCTTACAAATTTTCACAATTTCGATGGTTTGATGACACCCCTTCATTTTTGATAAGTATGTCCATTAGTTGCAGTGTATCATTTCACATCGTTAAACTGTTATATCTTCACCCCACAGTACCCAAGATCATACAAACTTGGCAAATCTCATTAAAACGTTCCAATGTTCTCATATGTATAACGAAATGTGATAATTTTATGCATTTTCAACAAATATAATGTCCAACCGATTTACACAGGTCTAATTTCTTGGACGCGCCAATGAGAGTGTGGGGGTAATTGGTAAGTGAGACATTGCAACAATTATGATGGAAACACTACCCTCAATATCTGCCTGCAGAGAATGTTTCTGAATAGCGAAATCGGTGCAATGCATGAAAACATACTGTGAAATCATTGATTTTCGTGGGATACTAATTTTCGTTGATTTCATACGGGACAACGAAATTAAATCCTAACCAAGTGGCCGTGGATAAAATTTTGTTACATCCGAATTGCAAGGTATTTGCCTGTACATGTACCTACCTTTCTAAGCTAAATGTATATGTTCTCCCATTACTGTTTAAAGTAGCTAAGAGAAAATATGCGTGCAAATAAATACAATACAGATTTCTAGTATTTAATTAAAAAGTAGCTTATTAGGCTATTGTGTTTTTATTTCTTTATCGTCGACGGGGAATAAATATTTCTAACGAGTGAATTTGCGTTGGTCTCGACCAACTTCCAACTTGTGACACGTCCTCTCCAATTTTTGTTTCCATAACAGCTTGATCAAACACCAAAGATCCGACTAGTTGACACCTCTCCCCATGTTACGAAGAGTATTTTTACCGCGTGAAGGTGCATGCAGCGACTTAATATTGGTACTTGTTAGTAATTAAGAAACGTTATGTGAGAAATACTTGAATTAAAAGATCACACTAAATCTTTTTTTTTCCACAATTTGTTTTTCAACGAAACTAAGTCCTATCGAATATGTCATTGAATCAAACACAGCGAAAATTAATACTAACATAATTATCGTAAATTTCTTTCGTGTCTCTGCAGGGTGCACTTCGCACTTACTGGTTAACAAATATCAAATAAATTGTTCATCAGTACGGAGTCATGACTGTAACCTGACGTGTCGTAATCCAAAATCGTGAATTTCCTGTGTAATACATTTCGATCATATAATGATAATAAAATAAAAAAAAGAGTGAAATGAATGAAAGAAAAGTTTCGCATCTTTATTTCATTTCATTTGAACTTATTATTTATTAACGTAGGTTGTGAGTGATCAGTAGACAGTTTACCAGTGTTGTGATAAGCGTGCACTTATGTCAGTCCTGTGTGTATCACAGAAGTTCTCCGAGCGTGGTAAAACATTGTATGGTTATAAGAATAGAACATGATTCATAAATGTATGCATGCCTGAATCCTTCAACTTCTTTGAAGTCATCTGTGTCGTGGTCTATGTTACTGTCTCAAGATCACTTACCTCTAACAGCTGTATTGTAGGTTTGAGTCCAATTTAGTACAAATTTACTTAAATATACTAAAGAATAGGGGTTCTACGCAGTCAAACTCATGCATCTGACAAGGGAGATTTTTCTACATTAAAAGTAATTATTTTCAATATTCAACATGTTATGCATTTAATTGGCATTTATTCTTATGAATGAAAATCTATGGTCCCTCTTTTATAACCATGGGTGTAGGAGCGGAGTGAGGCAGCGGGAGCGCCTCCACCCAACCCATCAATGTTCATGTTGGGGTGGGGCAACGTATACTTTACCGCTCTACCAATATTTAAATAAAAATGTTTAGAAGTCAATAAAAAATTAAACAACTGATTTACATACATATGTTTCTCCAGAAAAGTTGGCAAATATACTAGTTATTGTTTAAATACGAAACGAAAAATATGTTTAAAACTACGCGTCGGTGTTGGGGCCTCGGGATCAGTACCGAGGCCAATATGGAAAATATGATTTTTTTGGCCCCGGTACGAATCCATATTGGCCCCAGTGTTGAACAGACTGCGTACATGCTCTTTCGTGTAAAATCACGTCGATTAAAGCGAACAATGATAACTAACCCGTCAACGTCATAGCAACCGAAAGCCATCACGAGAAAAGCGGCAACTTTATATTTATTATGGCAGAAAAGACGTTGGAAAGCTAAAGCAAATCGACTTTTGGCTTCGGATGGAGTCCTTCAACGCAATTCTTTATAAAATCCAGACAGATTTATGGAAAGTATGAAAAACACTAACAATAAACTAAGGACAAGGAGCGACGCTGGAAAATTTTAAAACTGGCCGTTCAGCGAAGACTTGACTGTTCATTTTGAAGAAATTACTCCAATTGTCCTGAACATGGCCCTAGTCCGATTTTATTTGAGTAGGCTATAAGGAAAAAGACAATTCTGGATATCAGCCAGACACAATCAAGTCGTACCAATTCAGTATACATCGGTAACTACAAGATCACGATAACCAATGGAAAATTATGAAGGACAATTTGTTTTTAGCATTCAAGAAGGAGGTGACTGAAACGAACTGGACTTAGAAACAAGAGGCATAGGTCCACGCGTTTACAGATGACGAGCTTAATAAAATAAAACAGAAGGACATTTTAAAAAAATATGTTGTTAACCCGTTTCGTTTATATAATGTTATTGTTGACTAAAGTAAGTATACCAATAACAAACATAACACACTTAGTATCTATATCTCTGCGTATTACATCGGTGCCTTAGTCCAATAGTAGTGTAGTAGTAGAGCATTCGCCATTAAATCTGGAGATCCTAGTACTATTCACCGACGGGACAAATTTTTTTTAGTATTTTTTCTTCTATTTTTTTTAATAAGAAAGAGACTATAGTATATCACGGAAATTCAAAGCCGTCAAATAAACCAGGGCCAATATGACCGACAGACACACACCTCTACCACACTATAACCATTAATTATAGCATACCGGTATGTTAAATAGCGTATTCAATGTTATGGCTGACGTAACAGGAAAAAATGCGTCTGTATCCAATATTATGGATGGCAGAATAGAACAAATGTGTCTCCATACAATGTTATGGTAGGCGTTATATGACTGGCGGAATAAGACATATGTTTCAGTATGCAACATTATGGATGGTTGAATAGGACATAAATGTATATGTTTATTAATGGGTCATATTTGGCTTAAAAATAGCAAAAGCTATATTTGTCTATATACAGTGACAACTTAATCACTTAGCATTTTTAATAAAAGGTTCCAAAAACAATTATTCTTTATAATAATGCTAATCTGGGGAAAAAGAGCAATTCCAGAAGCAATCAGACATATGGATTTATTATGTCGATTTATATGATATTCACTTATATAATATACAACATAAAATGAAAGGTTTGCATAATGATGCAGAACGCTGACTTTGACATGTCTGAAATGTACTATATGTTTTCCTTATCAAAACAATATTTGATGTTCAGGTTTTTATGTAGACTGTCAGTTTCATAATCCGTAAGCAATAAACAGAGTGTTCATAAAATGTAAATATTATTCAATAGAAGATTCCAAACTCTCGAGTAAGCTCAATTTATCATTTTATTGGCAATCCAAATTCATTATAGAAACAAGGCAATATATAATGTGTCTACTTACTTCAAATGCTATAAGAAATCGTTTGCTTCTAACGGGTTTGATATACACACGATCTTGTCAATTTCCTTTAAATAAGATAAGTCTTAACTTAGACACAAAAGTTTATTTTTGGAACACTCGGACTAAAATACGTGATTTGAAGAATATATTTGTTAAAAATTACGAAATACCAATAGCATTGTTCCTTCTAATACATATTACATGTCTCTTGTTTAATTATATAATTAAATTGAATATTATAAAAAAATAAAAACATACCAAAGGTTTGATTCTCAGCTCGATACTTTGCCTCTTAAGAAACAGCATTCGTTACTGATTCTTCCCAGGAAGCCGACTCCTGAGCGGTTCATATAAACGATTCAGAGCTAATTCTGGTGTTTATCGTTGTTATTCGATATATCTGCACTTCCACTGCGCTCATCTATGCAAAGTAACATGATTATTATAAAGAAAAAGCCCAACCAATATACACAGTCCAAATTTCTTTGGCATAAGAATCAAGCAATAGTAAGTGTTTATCAATTGGAGTTTTTAACTAAACAGAAACGAAAAACGTAGAGATAGAAATTCATTATATCAAACTCTCATTTCAAATTATTATTTTTTTCTATTTTTCATAACTTTTTTCAACTTATCCCAAAACGTTTGTATTATAACATGATAGGTGTGTGAGGATGTTCATACAATACATTTATAACTGACAGACAGAGACATTTTTAGAAAACTAGTCATATTTGGACATCTATTCTGTCTTTAGCTGTTTCTTTATTTAATGTTTCATTTATTTTTGTTCCAAGTACTTTCATAAATAATAGTATAGGCTAATAAAATGACATTGACTCAACACTTCAAATTTGAAATAGCATTTAAAATTGTAAAACAATAAATTCTAGTTGCACACGTAACAGTCCGTAATAGTCTTGCTATTTCCAATTTGTATTATGTCATAGGCAGCAAATACTGATAATATAAGAAATGTGTTGTCGATTTGTAAACATGTTTTTATTTTCGATATGGAGTTTAACGTGTTCCATAGGTAATGTGAATAAAATAACCTAATTAAGCGGTTCAAGGCTATGGGTGTTTTGTTTCTATATTGATTTGTAACCATATTTTAATAATAATTCGATCAATATCGTTTCCATTTCATCATTTTGCAGTTTTAGTTACAACATTATCACAGCAAGGTGTATTTATGATTTGTCGTTAATCTTGTCCTCCTTTTTCAAAATATTTCAAATCATTTATTACAAATTAGACAAAGATAATCAATTTTAGTTACATTATGTTTAAAAGACAAATTGTCAAATTTAGAAGTAAATTATTATTATTAGAATTCAATATGCGAAAGTTAAACAAAAATATGTCAATTGACCGATTTAATATCCGGATAAACTTGGTTATTAAATAAATACGATTTTTATCTAATTTATAGAAAATTAACTTCCATCGTGCAACCTTAAACAGCTGACACCGATGACGTTAACAATTATCAATATCCTTTATCAAAGATGTAACAAAATAGTTAGGTTGCTGTGGCCTAATTTAGTAGTGTCAGCTTGTACGTGTCTATTCGATTTATATAGGCTATATTTAGAGCAGGTAGCGATGGTTTGTTAAAAATATCGATAGCTCGATAGGAGTAACGTTTAAAAGATATTTTAACATATTTATTCTTTGATTAAATAATAAATCATTTTTATGTTTATTTCTTGAAATTCCATTAAGTATTCAGAAAGTTAGAACAATTAAACGGGTTTATTATTTATAAAACTAGTTTAAGTTTTCATTGGGTCTAATTGCGCAAAAGCCGCATCGTACCATATCGTACGATATTTTTTAAAGTTGTTGATTCGTAATTTGCACGAAATTCACTAAATTATGAAGAGTGTTTTACTATATAAATATATATATGACTGTATTATGGAAACTCCGTCCAGTCTAGCAGAAATCATCTTTCGGAGTCGTTGTGACGAGAAGGAGTCAGAATGTTTATGTTCCATTACATAACGGCAGATGGGTATGTTAATTTTATATTATGTTGTATATGGTTGAGTTATTTAAATGTCTGATAGATATATTTTGACGTAATCAGATCTAAGTAAAGTTGTATAAATTAATCATATCCATTCCGACGAGAATGTCTGTAATTTAATTTCACATCCGTGGTATCGAGAGTTGTTTTGTTAGAATATAGGCCGAGGAATCTGAGAACGTATTTTGAGATGTTGATATCGTGTTTACGATGAAGTATTGAAATTCATCATGTAGGAATTGATTGATATGTGTAATTAAATTTTGTAGATGCTTATTCTGATATTCACAAAGTGAATAGATGCAGATTTTGTCCGTGATTGTTTATATTATAAATGAGAAATTAGATAGAGATATAATTGCTACTTTGGTATTGACGGAGGTCATATATGAGATGTTGTTTAAACTACAATGAAACTGCAGATATTAAGAATTGAATGCACTGTTATAATATGTTGATAAATATACCATGAAATTGATAGATGGTTAGTAATAGACGCCATGTCATTACGTATTGAGTAACTAGTAAATCTGAGTTTATATATATTGTAGCCGTATTTAGACGTACGCGAGACATGTGTCCGCTACATTAACGACGTATCTAGACGTGACAGGAAGCCAGTTGGTGGTGTTACTGTCATAAGGATAGCAACCCACATACTCGTTATATGGACGACTTGACGATCCTGGTGTCGGAGTACAGTCGAAGATAGTCTGTTCGAAGAGAGTCTGTACGAGGCGACGTAAAGCCAGAAAATTCAGATCAGAGCTCCAGGGAAGATAACCCTGTTTATATAGCGATCGCCACGAGGGACGATTGACGCTAAATCCACGATAATCCGGACGTGGTAGTAGTATCTTAAATATAATTTAAGTGTATTTTATTAACAGTTATAACATTCATATGATGTAAGCAGTTTGGATCACGATATAAATATACGGAACGTGTAGATGAAAGAACGTGTGATAAAAGAAGTGTTAATTCCATCAAAGGACATTTTTTAAACCAGCTGTTTTTTGTTGAGTAAGTTGCTTTAATTTGTATATATAGTATAATTGTATATTCGTAATTTTATTCATGTAAAATTAAAATGGTAAATTTGTATTATACCCTCGTGAGTTGTCGGGCCTTGGTCATTTTGCTACAAAAGAAAACTATGGAAGTTATATATAAGCTTTGATAACTTTTTAATTGAAATTCTAGGCCACCGCTTCGCTAAATTTATGAGAATAATAACAACACAAATATTCATCAGAGAAATAATAATAAATTCAGAAATGTATCAATGTCATTAAATTATTTAAATTGACTATTTGCAGTTACATGTAGTTACAGCAATTGAAACTAATTTGATCAAGTGAATTCTCGGAAGAACGGACCACATGATCAGACTGAACTTAATTTATAAAAGAGATATTGTAAAATACCAACATAAAATAAATTTAAAACATGTCTGTATTGATTAAACTGGTCAAATCTAATTATTCATACAATTTACATAATATATGAAATCGTGAGGTCCGTGCAAAATTTTAACGTGTTAAAGGGAGTATATCAGGGAAAATGTTATAAATGTTTAAAAAAACTAATATAGTTCTAAAATAGATAAAAAGCATCTCATTATCATAAACAAATAAAGTCCGAGTTGTTTTGTATATCAAATCCACCAAAACATGATAACATCGATATTTCAATCGGAGTGGTAAACTTGAAATGATATTCTCACTCTAAAAATACGACTTGACTTTTACATCTCCATTTGGACTCTTTCTAAGATATTTTTTTAACAACTGTCAAACTGTAAAACGGATCAAATTGAATTCAAAATGAAACCACATGACTCATTTATTACGTTACGAAATATGATACAATTATAGCGCAAAATCTAATTTTAAATTAGTCTAACCTAGTCGCGTAGCCGAAGTTGGGAAATCCCTTTTTAATATATTATTTTGTTTCAATACATATCCTTTTGGCAATACGGGGCCACTGAATATAATTATATAGGCCTGTTTTATCTAACAAAATTATTTTAAGCCAATTTAATTTTTTTGAAAAATCCTGATATACTCACAAAAAATGTTAGCAACACATAGAGCAAACATTTCAAAACAAGTTTCAACCAGATATAAAGAGCATGGTATTCATAAACTTTACTCGATCCCCAGCTCGACACAATGGTCTCTGTAAACACCCAGTACTGGTTCTACCCAGGAAGCGGAATTTAGCGGTTTATATAAGCTCTGAGTTATCATCCTGAGAGAGCTAAACGAAAAAAGTATAAATCAATCACACACATTATTGATTAACTTAGAAAAAAAATCAAGTAGATTCACATTTGTACAAATATCTTGCTTACCCAATAAAAAGTAATTAAGGCTACGATACTGCAAAACAAGAAGAAATGTATTATTGTAGATTGTTTGTGACCTTAATACCATACATCCAACTATGTTGTATGTTATTAAAATAATTTCAGGTATTATCATAAATGGTGGACCTGTTTTAAATCAAAGCTGAGCACCTGGGATCTCACGGTTACCATGACAACTTTGACTAAATAATGATCACAAATGAAACATATTGACCATGGAGACACGGGATTAGATATATGGCTGTGTTTATAATATAAAAAAACAAGCCAATCCCTAATCGCTATAAATCCCAATGACAGTTGAGGATCTGTGATTTTATTTAGTAAGAGACATGTTTATATTTCTCGTATACTGAATAAGGATAATTGTATGTTTTACTAGGCATATATAGTTCTATTTTTAATAATTACTCGTGTGTTTTGTGGCATGTTAGAAAAACAATAATGCATGCCTTTTGTTGTTCGAGTAGTAAAGTTTGTCCCTCTGGATAACTGTTTTTGCGGGAACTTCGTAGAAATTCGTTCCCTGTAAAACAGTTATCCCTCGGATAATGTTTTATCCGAACCATCAATCCGGTACAAGTCTGTTGTATTTATATAAAACAATCAAATTGCAAACGTTCGCGTTATATGTACATATACTCTTGAAAGAGGCGGAATGAAAACGATAAAAAAAGTATCGTTCATACTTTTAAAATATGTGAAACAGCTCGAGCTGTGTCATTTAAAACGAAGTCGTATTATATTAATAAAATAAAATAAAAGTATCAGAAAATAATAAACGTGATTTGAATTTGAGTTATTTTACTTGGTGTTCAATGAAGAATATTTCCATTTTGAATAACTCAAGTCTCTCATCATATTAATTGCCAAATCACTAGTAAATTACACAATAACAGAAGTGAATATCTGCGATTACAAGAGTTGTATTGAGCATGATGTAGCAGTTGTCGTTGGTTTGAGTGGCATTTTCAAGAAATTGAGAGTGTTATGAGGATGTGTTTTATAATTCAATTATATTTTGATTTAACCTTGATCTTGATTCATGAACTTGCTCGTCTTCTGTAATGGACTTTGTAAACAAGTGACTCGCGTTTAAATGGAATATTCTGGAGAAGCACCATCTGGAACCTTCTATTTTGGAGAAGCACCATCTAGAACCTTCTATTCTGGAGAAGCACCATCTGGAACCTTCTATTCTGGGGAAACACCATCTGGAACCTTCTGGATTTGAGAACTTAATAGAAAATGGAACATTCTAGAGAAGCACCATCTTGAATCTTTTTGATTTGAGAACTTAATAGAAAATGGAACATTCTGGAGATGCACCATCTGGAATCTTCTTGATTTGAGAACTTAATAGAAAATGGAACATTCTGGAGAAGCACCATCTCGAACCTTCTGGATTTGAGACCTTAATAGGAAATGGAACATTCTGGAGAAGCACCATCTGGAACGTTCTGGATTTGAGAACTTAATAGAAAATGGAACATTAAGGATAAGCACCATCTGGAATCTTTGGGTTTGAGAACTTAATAGGAAATGAAACATTCTGGAGATGCACCATCTGGAATCTTCTGGATTTGAGAACTTAACAGGAAATTGAACATTTTGGAGAAGCACCATCTTGAACCTTCTGGATTTGAGAACTTAATATAAAATGGAACATTCTGGAGAAGCACCATCTGGAACCTTCTGGATTTGAGAAATTAATAGAAAATGGAACATTATGGAGAAGCACCATCTTGAATCTTCTGGATTTTATAACTGAATATAAAATGGAACATTCTGGAAAAGCACCATCTGGAACCTTCTGGATTCGAGAAATAAATAGAAAATGGAACATTCTGGAGAAGCACCATCTTGAATCTTCTGGATTTGATAACTTAATAGGAAATGGAACATTCTAGAGAAGCACCATCTGGAATCCTCTGGATTTGATAACTTTATAGGAAATGGAACATTCTAGAGAAGCACCATCTGGAACCCTCTGGATTTGAGAACTTAACAGGAAATAGAACATTCTAGAGAAGCAGGATTTGAGAACATAATAGGAAAAGGAACATTCTTGGAAAGCACCATCTGGAAATTTCTGGATATGAGAACGTAATAGGAAATGGAACATTCTCGAGAAGCACCATCTGGAACCTTCTGGATTTGAGAACTTTATAGGAAATGGAACAATGTTGAAAAGCACCATCTGAAAACTTCTTGATTTGAGAACGTAATAGGAAATGGAACATTCTGGAGAAGCACCATCTGAAATCTTCTGGATTTGAAAACGTAATAGAAAATGGAACACTCTGGAGAAAAACCATCTAGAACCTTCTGGATTTGAGAAACGTAATAGGAAATGCAACATTCTGGAGAAGTACCATCTCGAACCTTCTGGATTTGAGAACTTAATAAAAAAATTGAACAACGGGAGAAGCACCATCTCGAACCCTCTGGATTTGAGAACTTAGGAAATGGAATATTCTGGAGAAGCACCATCTGGAATCTTCTGGATTTGAGAACTTAATAGGAAATTGAACATTGTGGAGAAGCGCCATCTGGAACCCTCTGGATTCGAGAGCTTAATAGGAAATGGAATATTCTGGAGAAGCACCATCTGGAATCTTCTGGAATTGAGAACTTACTATAAAATCACATTACTGCATATATACCCCGGTTTATAGACTGATGAGCTAGCACAGCATTTACTACCATACTGGGAATTATTAGTAATGACTTTATTGGGCCTAACATTTGCGAAATTGTATCTCAACAACGTAAACACATAGGAGTGTATTACTAGACACGAGAGGACAAGAATCTGAATTGTCGTTATGAATTTAACGTTAAAATAGAGCGAATATACCGCAATAAAACATCACTAGTGTTAAAAATGTGAGTAACTTTTTATTATTGAATTTTCACAGACGAATGTATTATAGAGCATTTGAGGAATTCGCTTTGTTTTGTTGTTCTTTTAAAAAAACTTATCACTTCACTGTCTTTACAAAAAGCTGGTCAACAGTTTATGAGCAGAAACATAATTTTATAGAAAGTGAAGGGTGCCAAACACACTCATTGCCTGGTTACGCCATCCTTAAAGTCTCGCCCTTTATTTAGTGATGGTAACACAAAGCCTATGCTAAAAATAGTTTTATTGGGGTTTTATTATTTTCAAAATGATTCACAAGAAATGCCATTTCTTGTTGCAGATGAGTAGAGCAAATATATCGCAATGAAACATAAATGGTGTTAAAAAAGTGTGAAAGTTTTATTTGATGTAAGAGACTGGTGAATTACAAAGCTTGTGATGGATTCTTCAAAATAAATAGGGATGTCACTGTGCAGTCAACTGTAGTTTTACATATCTATGTGCTGATAAATTCCAGCTATAGAACAGTACTTTAAAAACTAATATAATAATGTTATTTTTTTACTACTGAAGCCATATACCTTATTTCATATATACTATACAGATTTTTTATTGGGTTTAACGCCATTTTTATTTTCATTTTCATTGCTGAGGCTGTCCCACGATCACTTACCACGCACCGATAAAATCGTAGGTTCGAGTCCCGCTCACTCCAAAAAAACTTTATGTGATAAAGTTTGCCAGTACTTGCGAAAGGACGGTAGTTGTACTCAGATTCATTCTGAGGTCTTTTGCATCCAGTAAAGCCGGAATAAATATAACCTGAAATGTGTTGAAAATGGCGATAAAAACCAATTAAAAAAAAACAAAGGCAAAATTTAACGGCTCTACTTAAAGTTCAAAATGATATCCTTCAACTTCTTGACAGTAACTGTGTCACACTACTTGTATAACTTGACCTATCAGCTGCGTTTGACACTATTGATCACCATACACTGTTAAGCCGTCGGGAAAATCATTATGGTATTTCTGGCAATGCGATTTCGTGGATTTCCTCATTTCTGAGTGAACGTTTCCAGACTGTGTGCGTAATGGTGAACCATCAGAGCCTGTACTTATGAAATACAGTGTTCCAAAACATTTTACAATGTACACAAAACCAGTAGGTTTAATTTGTCGAAGTCATTGACTATTACATCATTTCTACGCTGACGATTCTCAACTTTATATTTCATTTAAACCTGTTTCCAAAATTGAAGCTCTACATCGCAATGAGTGTTGTTTAGCTGAAACTGTCTCTTGGATGAACAGAAATATGCTTAAACTTAACATAGACAAGACTGAAGTAATGTTGTTCTCATCAAAATATAATTCCAAACATGTTGAAAATATATCAGTGAAAGTTGATAAATTTTTATTAAGTCAACAGACTCTGCCAGAAGTCTTGGTACCATATTTATTCCACATATGGATATGGAAGAGCAAGTTAACTATGTATGTAGATCTGCGTATATTCAACTACGCAGTATTGGCCGTATAATACGATATGTTACAAATGATGCCACAATAATTCTAGTTAATTCATTAGTTACCTCAAGATTGGACTACTCTAATGCACTTCTTGTTGGTATTTCAAGTTCCAATTTAAATAAACTGCAGCGTGTATAACATACCGCTGCTCGTATTATCACAAGAACTTCACGCCGCAGCCATATAACTCCAGTGCTGAAAGAACTTCATTGGTTACCTGTGCCTTACAGGATTCAGTATAAAGTTCTTATTCTTACCTACAAGGCGTTACATGGTCAGTCACAACCATATATACACAATATGTTGAAGGTGTATAGGGACCTACGCTCTAGTAACTCGCTGGCATTAGTGGTACCAAGGAATAGAACTGTTCTATTTGGAAACAGGAGTTTCGAGCATTCTGCTCCGAGCTTATGGAACACATTGCCTAGCAATATCCAGGGCGCACAATCTTTAAATGTATTTAAGAAACTGTTAAAACTTACTTCTTTATGAAACACTATGTGCACTGAAAATAACAGTGGTATGTGACACTGTTCTAGAAACAATGACATTTGATGATATTTGAATCTAGTTAGCTCTCAACTTCCTAATTTTTTTTATCAGTTTGCATGATGCATTTTATTTTTATGATTCCTTTGCGATGCCATATACTTGTTTTATTTGCATTGTATATTGATTTTAATCTCCATGTTTACTGTATATTATCTTAGTCTATATGTAGACGTCATGTCTTTTTATTCAGTTTGATGTGACTGGGATTTCCGTGCTGATGTATGTTTTATGATCTTACCTTTTAAGCTGAGTCTTTAAGTTGTTATGCAATACTATGTAAGCAAATTGTACAGCACTTTTGAACGAATTTCTGATATTAAAACAGAGTGCTATATAAGTGTGGTATAATAATAATAATAATTATAATAATATATAATCTGATAAAAAACACTGCAAAGTGTAAATAATTATATTAATTGTTTTGCTGTAAGTTGTATGACATGTTTTAGGATACAAAAGAGTTAAATATGGGTGATTTAAGTGAAAAAAAATCTAAATAAGGGAAAAACGGCCGCCAAAATATAAAAAATGACACTTTTACTGCAAATGTACACATTTTGTTGAATGTTTTGTCCTTTTATAATTTATAAACGCTTGTTTCTAGAAGTAAAATGTATGGTGATTTCGAAAATGTATGTCTTACTTACGGCTGTTGGTGTGTTTGGCCACAAATCCAATATGGCCGCCAAAATGACCACCAACAATCGAATTCATGTTATAATATATAATCCGATAGAACACACTGCAAAGTGTTAAAATTTAGATTTATTGTGTTGTTGGAATGTGTATGTTATGTTTTAGGGTAAAGGAGAGTAAATATGGTTGATTAATTTACAAAAAGTCTAAATAATGTAAATAATTGACTAAATGGCCACCAAAATATATATGAAAAAGTACACTTTTTCTTTAAGTGTACACATTTTTTTTAATGCTTTGGCTTTATTTTTATTTATGTTCCTAGAAGTAAAACGGATGATGAGTCCGAAAATATATTTCTTATTTACGTTTGTTTGGGTGTTTAGTCACACATTCAAGATGGCCACCAAAATGGCCGCCAGATTTTGTATTTATGTTTCAATATATAATCTTATAGAAAATACTGCAAAGGGTTAACATTTTGAGTTATAGCATTGTTGTACGTTGTATGACATGTTTAAACATTTCGACATCTGCTTAATAAAAACTGGAATATGAGTATATTTTTTTATAAAAATTGAGCCTTATACACTTTAACAAAACAATGTAACCAACAAGTTCATGATTATTTTTATTGTTATGAATTCATGTTCAGTAAATGTTGTTTTGTTTGGGGGTTTTTTTGTTGTTGTTTTTTTTTGTTGTTGTTTTTTTTTTGTATTTCAAGTTTTCCTTTAGTCTTACTTTATCTCCTTCAGCCATGATACAGGAATGGTTGCTCAGTAATCATTAAGTTCCAATGGTACTTAGTCTACAATGAATATTTATAGTCGTAACAGTTTGTTTCATAATCACATTAATAGTTATTTCATCGTTTTTTTTGCTTATAACTAGTAAGATTGAACATAGCTTAATGTTTAATGTTTAATATCCCTTGAATTTGATTGTTTTCATAATCACAGATTACTGGGTAGCATGAATTAAATGCTGTCATTTACCACCAATTACAGCTTGATCTTCAACCTGATTTCAAAGTAACATCATCATTACTGCTTAGTGTCAAACTCCTTAAAATCAAGTGTTACATATTGTTTTAGAGCGCCTTTATCAAATTGCTTTAGAATCATTTTCTTAATATTCTACCATACTCGACATCTGATTCACCAGACTTTTAACATGTAAATGATCACCAGCTCCTGCTTCAACAGTATCATCGAAAAGCACATCAATGGCTGACAGTGGCAATTGGTCTTCCATGTGATGTGAGCACTGACACATCATCATATTTAAACATTCATTCATGGAGTGAATATTGATACAACACCTTGTGTTGTGGCTACTTAATTATGCATCCATCCATTGATATATTAAAGAAATAAGATCATCTTTGGCATTTCCTTTGATGTTTTCTGGACCACCCAAGTGTTTTCAATTGCCTTCATAAGACGAAGTATCGATTTTCTGTTTTCTTCTTCATGTATTCATTGTTAATGTCTTTTTCGATCTTTCTCTATGAAAATGTATCGGTTGTTCTATGCAACTATATCAGCTATACAATATGGCATGTGTTAAAACAGAATCGTAGATGACCTATGCCTTTCATCGTGGGAGAAAAATCTGAAGAATATCCTTTTGCAGTGCTTGTTGCCATTTTTTTTTATTTTGAATCTGAGAGAGAGATGGTTTTCCCAATAGTTTTTTTTTATTTTCAATACATCTCTGACTTTACCGGTTGCTCACTTACCAATAGATACAATAAATAGTTTCATCATTATAAAGTTATATATAGTTTCTGTACTATAGTTTTTAAGTCGGCTTACCAGTGTAAGGGGTCCTTTCAAGGAACCTGAAGCAAAAACCTATGTATGCTGCCAATTGAATATTATATGGACATGGACATATGAAACGTTATAAAAAAGTTTCAGCTGCTTGAATCTGCATAGCTGTTTTGGCCGCAGCCAACAGCGAATTATTGTAACACACTTGTCGTTGCATATGTTTTTAGTTACTAGGACTGTTTCATTGTTTCTTCTGTGACATCTGTTCGTGGTGGTAAATTGAACAATATCCATTAAGATATTTGCTGACCCTTCTACCTGCTCTGTCCAAATTTGTGTTCGCTGGTGTGAGCATAAAATGATGATTCATAATAGGGTAATATTTCAACTAATGAACAATTTTCTATTAACTTGAGTAATGGTTTCTTTCGTGTCAATAACTTTCAATATAGATCTGATATATTTCCCTCTGTTTTGTCAAAGAAGACTTTTTTAAATTTGCGAAATATTACATCATAACCAATGTGCTGTTTGTTGATTGGAATGTGTTGATATACTTTACCTATGAAAATAAAATGCTATATTGGTGCCTGACAATTCCTTAGTATTTTCATTGTTATGGATCAATACCGAATCTTTGGAAAACCCAGATGTCTCATTTATTTCAATATCATTATGCCATTCAAATAAAAAAAATGAGCATTAAAATAAAAAAAAATGCATTTTTAAAGAAGAAAAAACGAGGATTATTTATAACTGCCATTCTGTGACTATCCGACGAAAGTACTTTCTTTTTGCAATGGTGGTACTATGCCTGTAAACATATCCCCGTAAGAAATGAGTTTACATACAACTGATTATTATAATAGCCATTAGTGTCTGCTCTATGTTTAGGAAAACCTATAAAAGACCATTATTTCCATTGGTTGAAACAAAAAGACTCATTACCAGATAGTTTATGGCCAGAATTGCCATATTTGAGAAAATTGACTCATATAATGTACTGTCTGAAGACGTAAAAAGTATTAAAAGAAGACCCAGAAATGCCATCACAATATAATGGTAATTGATAAATAATGAAGTTGAACATATTCGATTTTATTATTTCATTTAGACTATACATATAGTTTACTTTCAATTATACTTTAATCTTTTAAAATTTATATTTTTTTGTTCTTCAATTTTACATTTACGCTTAATACAATACCATTAAAGTGTACATATACAGCGAAAATATGATTTCATGATTTAAACAGTCAAGATACTCTTTCCACAAGAAAATATCTACAGATATAACTCGGAGTGTACTAGACAATGGCAAGAATGCCGTCACAATTGCCGCCACAATAAAACAAACTATTTAAATGCGAAAAAGACAAAATTGGTGAACTTGAAATGAGCATTTTCATTAATTCAACCGTCTTTTGAGTCATTATATGAATAGAAAAAAAACATGAAATTAAAAAATGAAAAATAAACATATTTTAAATAAATAGATTATGTTTAATACAAATACGCCAAGCTTTACTGAAAAATAAGTATTTAAAAGAAATGTATTTTATAGGGCCATGACTGGGGCTTTGTGAACCTGATCCATTACAATCAAATCCTATTAAATTATGCTTTCTAGCACAGAGCGCAACCAAGAAATAAAAAAACAATTTGATTGTATTGTGTCTGTTCATCAGAGGTGATATAATAAGTTCACTCCCCCTCCCCAACATCCCCTCGCCCCCCCCCCCCCCCCCGCTCACCCCTACCCCCTGCACTCTAGTATTGACGTAACTATGTCTACAGGAAATTATCCAGTTTCAAAAACGTCATTCATTCCGTCAAGACAGACATGGTCATATTGAAAACTGTATTGACCCTACTTTTTTGCACTGGCTGAGTGCTTTTAGCGATACAGTGTATGTTTTTATTAGGAAATTGTATTTCTATCTTATTTATGTATTATTTATTTATTTGTCATACGCAGATATATTGATATCGTGAAAAAACTGTTTCCTTTAAAGTAAATTGATGGTAACAATCAAATGGTGCCTTTAGCAAAGTCTTTTCTTTGATGTTACTTGTCATTTTTCAAGATTGCTTAAATTTAAGAGAGTTTCTGCAAAATTTATTCATTAATACGAAAATTGAAAAACACTTTGTTATATCGATAGGGCATTTTGTAGTAAAGTTTGTGTATTTTTTGTTTTTATTTTGCTTTCTTGGCTTCATCATTAATATATATCGAATGCTTTAGGCACGTATATGTAAAAGAGATAAGAAAAAAGTTAATTATTTTTGATAAATTCAACTGAAAAAAAGTACTGTCTTTCTACTTCAAACACTATTTCCAAGAGTCTGTCTGCTCTGCAAGTGCCTAAAGTCTGTATGTAAAACAAATAAATATTTGACATCAAAGTCGTTATATTTAAGCGGGAATCTATTGTAGTGGATAAAATGTTGGTTGGTCACGCCAGGGGTTGAGGGTTCGACCTATTTCGACCCAGTGCCTTTTGAGCTTTGTTAGAAATCGAGCTAAAACAAATTAGTATAAACTAAAGCCATTACACGTGTATGTGCTACGTAATACATGTCCTCAAATATTCGTGTAAATAAGGACGAGTTACAGTATATATATGATGTTAAATCATAGTGTACGTTCCCACTCCAAATCTCCTACGCGCCCAATTTTAAAAAAGGAAGTGATATGTCCAACAGGAGAGTGGCGTCCGAAGTACACAGCCATCAAAATCAACATTAACATATTCATAGTAAATATCACACATATATACAAAATACGTGACATCTAGGGTCACCGCCTTGGATCAGCCAGTAGCAAAACCTCCACTCAAATACGGTGTACCGTTTGGCCATCGTGGTATACATATCAAATTAAGAAAAGTCGTAATAACGAAACTACAATTGTTAAAAAAAGTCGAAACAACGCCACTGAAAGTCGAAACTATGATGATGAAAAGTCGAAACAACAATGGTTCGTTGTTCCAACTTTTCACCATAATAGTTCGTTGTTTCGACTTTATTTAACAATAATAAAATATGCCGCGATGGCCCCAACGGGATACCGAAGTCATATCCTCGAAAAGGCCAGTATCAAAACAGAAGCTGGGAGATTTAAACCTGGTTAGCGGATGTACCTCACCTCGCTCATCCCTCTAAATTCAGATCGCAAACATCATAAAACGTGACAATGTTAACAAAGGTCGCCAGACAAATATCTCACAAATAAGACAGTGAAACAGAATGATGCTCAGGTTATGTGAATAACCGGACATAAATCTACGGACCAGACTACGACGAGCCCACTTAGGCACAATGCAAACCACAGACACAACATTAATCCTCGACTGAAATTTATTTTAAAATTAAGTTCTATAAAATGAAAATAATTATAAAAGTTAAAGTCGTGGGTAGATAAATACTGATTATTTATCATATAAAAATTGAAAAAGAAAGTCTCATATTGATCCAGCATTTGCAAATGTCATAGGCACGCGGGTATGATCGAGTTTGTGAAAGCCATGACCTTAGTTTTCTAAATCTAGTTTAACTTAGACGGTGTCCTCCTTCTTCAGATAATGAAAATGGTCAGTTAATGTGTTGTTGTTTTTTTTCTTCTAACTATAAATTTCCATTTAATGACCGTAAATGACGTTTTCTCTTTTTTTTCAGCCAATACAACTGCTTCAGGAACAGGAAAATAAAAAAAAATATCCAAATAGAATTACAGTGACTTCTCCAGTGGAGTAGAAATTGCCTTTTAACTTTTTACCTATACATAAACTTGCACTTTACAATACCATTACTATTTAAGAAGTAAAGAAAGCTAATGTAAAGATCAAAGGGACAGTTTATACAGTTGAACGCATTAATCGTGCTTCAATAGAAATGAACGAGGTGTAAGCAAATCAGAGAACGCTGTTCACCTTTGAAAATGGATCACAAATAATCTTTCTAAAGCACTATATTTTTGAACTTGTCTATGCTGCCAATGTCATATTTGAACTTATATTGCTGGCAGCGTTTTAATCTTAAAATAATGACATAAGTTGACACTACGTCGATCATAGACTGTGAATACGGTCCCATTTGCGTGAAATATGGCAAAAAACGATGTTTAAAGTATAAAAAGGAAACGATCGCAGCTCTGACCGCTGAGTAACCTTACACAGAAGTGATATACGAGCACGTTGATTGGGCAATTGCTTCAGCGGAAGGTGACTACATCACTGTTTTGGTAGACGCATTAGAGTGATATGGAACAGGCAGAGAAGAGAACTGTAAAAATACCTGAATTGAGAGATGTCAGGTGCTGGGATATTACTTATTTGAACACGTATATTCTACTACCACTAGAAAGCTTTGCTTAACATTAGATAAACTGAATTAGGGATTTTTTATTGGTATTTCATACAACGCTTTAGTCTCGAAAGCAAAACTGCATTGTTATTCAAGTTACGAAAGAAAGAAATTCATTAAGTGTGTCACTTACATCATATTACAAATTTTTGTAAGCATTGTAAATAGTATT
This sequence comes from Panopea generosa, assembly GCA_029582155.1. NCBI lineage: Eukaryota > Metazoa > Mollusca > Bivalvia > Adapedonta > Hiatellidae > Panopea > Panopea generosa. The sequence continues at coordinate 3,088,338 of CM055900.1, forward strand.
CTTTTTTCAAAAATGAAAAAAAAACGATCTCCATCATCTAAATGATATGAATATTCCCTTTCTTGCAATTAGAACTCAAGATATCGATATTACTAGGATAGCATTATTCTATTTATAGTAATGTTTCGTGATGGCGTGTCATTTCGTCTGGACTGACAACGTCGCATTATAAACAAAGCATTTCCTACATGCTGTGACGATGTTAAACTTTTATTCTAATCAATATAAATCAGGAGGTCTGCTTCGGCAAATTGTATTTTTACGGCTATTTTTATCTTACATACACATATTTAATGTCCAATCTGCCGTCTTGATAAAACGGACAAATTTAATAAACAGCAATATTCCGAGAATGTAGCTGAGTTATCGATAAAAATAATGGATTAGTGTTTTGAATTGTAGGTCGATCAGTGAAACTATATTCCAGAGTGTTTTTAATTATTTTTTTTAAATAAAATATTATACATAAGTGTTTTGTTTTCTTCTAAATAAAGTTAAAAAAAAGAGTTTCAGATCGAATTATCATATTGTACTTCACCACGTGGATAATGGGCTAGAGGAGTTTTTGCTTTGTCAGGATTTGTTTTATTTTGCCGTTCTACTTCCTTTAATTGTAAATATACAACATTCTTGCAAGGTTGCGTTTCACAAAATAACTTTGTCAATTTTGACAATGTGTTCGTTGTATGTTCAAATTGTTATCGGCGTGTGAAATAATTGCATTCCCAGGCAATAGATCATTTTCCGTACGATTTATTGGGTTCACTTGGAGAAATATTTAAAATAGAATGAATAATTTGCATTTGCGACAATTTCTGTCATAAGTCTTTTTGTGAAACGCAGATCTGATTTCTAATGGTAAAGAGTTACGTGTTAAGGGAAGAGAAACAAAATGGATAACTATTGGTAACAAATGAATCTAAGAGTAAAAAGGTATTCAAGGTCAGACAATTTAAAATAATACGAACATAGAGATATAACAACAGGAATCACCGCCATGGAACGGACCGTAGAAAAAGTCGCCACTGGGGAGATTGAGCTTGGTTGAAATGTAAACTTTGCTGAAGTTATTGTACAGTTATTGTGAGTGACTTATCGTGTTATCTAAAATATATCTTTAATTGCGATAAGTGTTTTGGTGTGCATGTGTTGCTTTTGTCTTTCTATTGTTTTAAATATTTATATATACATCCTTACTGCAATATGCTGACTGTGTCTCGGCGAACGAAAGAAGAAAAACAATAAAGCAAAACACTGTTTCTTGGTCACAGTCCAAGCTTACAGAAAAGAAAATATAACACTATTTACTTAATATGATAAGCTTGTCTTTTACGCTGTCCCTATAAAGTCTATATATACAATACAGAATAAGTCAAAATAAATTGGAAGAATAAAAGAGATGTCTATATATACACGTGAATGTATTGCCAGTGTATTTTGCTTTTGTCTTTTAGTCCCTTAGTTTTATAGATACTTAGTGTTATATTCTAGGTATAGATAGATTGCATTTAGCGAAATTATATCAAATACTGAATATTTATAACAGATGAAATTAACAAACAAATGGATATTGTCAGGCTATGTAAACACTATTTACTCGTTAGTCTCTACTGCGCGACGCCAGAAGTCTATGTTCCAAAGTAAGTAAATATATCCTTAACGTAATTTAAATATATATATATATATACATGTGTAGTTGTGCCGTGTAGTATTCAAGCTAGTATTTTACACATTATATACACTAACATTTGTTTCTGATAGGGCCGTATATAAACCATTGTATGCCCTCCAAAGAAGGACAGCAGTCTCGGGTTCATATTCTTAAAAATCGGCGTTATACTTTAATATTTAAAATAACATAGTTACATGAAGGATCTTACACGATTAATTGTTCAGTATTGAATTCATTAAACGAGTTATACACGATTGTTTTTTTCATTTTTGACCCTATTCAATGAGCTATGCGAGATTCTGCTGGGCATTATAACATTTTTGCCGATAAATGTAATAATAAAATCCTTCTGTTTCCGTCAGACAATGTATAATGTTACGTCTCAAAATAACATCATAATGATGATGATTTAATTTATCGTCGTCACCGGTTTCCCATATGGGTGACGCCTCCAGGGGAGTATTAGTAATATTAGATTTTTGGAGGATAGTGCAGAGATACAGAATGCCCTTACGTAGCGTACCGTTAAATAGCAATTGTTACGAGCACACTGATTGGTCAGTTGCTTCAGGGAAAGTTTGAATGTCGTCACAGTTAAGTAAGTGATCAATAGCAATGAATTGTGGGGCAGGCATAGAATTGCTTTTTTAGGTAGTGTGAGCGGTGTTAATAATTATCGAGGCATAACCTTTGTAAGTTGTTTGTTTATCTAAAATGTTCACCACCATACACCACCATACTCAATAAAAGGATTGAAACATTTTTTAATAATAATGATATCATTTCAGATGCGCAGTTTGGATTTCGAAAAGGACGGTTAACAGCTGATGCTATATTTGTGTTAATGTCAATTATCCAGAATTATTTATATGATAATAAACGTTTATATGTTGTTTTCATTGACGTGATGAAGTGATTCGATAGTATATATAGAAATGCACTTTGGCTAAATTTATATAAGCTTGTCATTAGGGGCAAACTTATACGTATTATTAAAGACCTGTATCAGAAGATTAAATCATGTGTCAAGAGTTGTAATAATTATTCTGACTATTTTGAATAAGCTGTGGGATTGAGACAAGGGGAGGTAATCTCTCCTATACTATACTCTATGTTTGTAGAAGACTTGGAGCTGTATTTACAAAACAGCGTTAATTCAGGATTGAATGTACATGCAGATGATATTGTTTTGATTATGTGACATTTTGTTGACGACATGGCTATTTTAGGAAAATCTCCTTCTGAATTACAGGATAATCTAAACCGTTTGCATACTTATTGTAATAATTGGGACTTAAAAGTAAACACATTAAAAACAAAATGATTTAGAAAACGTGGTGGATTGTTACCCAATCAATCATGGACTTATTACGAAGAAATTATTGAAGTTGTTGATGATTTTATTATCTTGGAACAATATTTAATTATACTGGTAATTTTAATTTAAATTAGGAACATTCGGTAGGCGAAGCTTTGAAAGCTTTTAATGTCCTCTTATTAAGTTGTAAAATAATCCAGTTAAAGCAAAAACTCCTATGACAGTTGTTTGATGCATTCGTGATATAATCGAAAGAATACACTTAAAGTTCTGTAAACGTTTATTGAATGTTAGATTAAATACTTGTACAGTGGGTGTGTATGGAGAACTTGGTAGATATAGCACGGTATGTAAGATTATAAGCTATTGGTGTCAAGTGGTTTATACCGATAATATATTGATAAAAAAAACTATATGAACAGGGTCTATATGACTGTAATACAAAGAATTGGGTATCAAATATTAAAACCATGATAATGATTATGTATTCACCTATGTGTTTGAGAATAATCGTTTTGTAAATCCCAAAGTATTCCCAGATATTTTTAAATAAAAGGTTATCGACAATTTTATTCAACACTGGTGTGGATCAGTAGAAAAAAGGTGTCGTACTCGAAAATTAACATCAGTTTAAGTATAAGACTTGTCTCGATTTTGCCCTGTAATCTTAGATTATTTTACACTGGATTAAGACTATCTGCTAATCATCTTAGAAATTACAAACTAGACGATATGACAGAAATAGAATTAAAAAAAAAGAAAGATATTATTTATGTTGCAATACAAGGGGTATAGAAGATGAGTTTCACTTCTTATGTATATGTCCCTGTTTTAATAATTTACGAAAGCAGTATGTGAAAAAGTATTACTATCACAGACTTTCTGTGGTTAAATTTAAGAGTTACTTAAGGTGTACCAAACCTCACTTTTACCCTCCTCTTAAAATCAAACATTGCCACATAATCTCTTAAAAACCACTGCCCACCATATATAAGGCTCGAGTTCTCACATAACGAACGCAATTTTTCTGTCAAGAAGCTATCACGCAGTCAAGAAGCTATCGCGCAGTCAAGAAGCTATCACGCAGTCAAGAAGCTATCACGCAGGTTTACAATATGTCCCTGTTTTATCCATTTGCCCTCTCGTACTTGCAACAATTCCCGGAGAACCAAGGCTTTCCAATCACAAATACAAACTGAAAAGTCGTCATATTTATAACATAACTAATTCCTCCTCTTCGAATACATGTTTTATGACTACCTAACAATCAGACGGACGAATTAACTTAAAACAATAGACACTTTCTAGGAATCGGGATAGACATGAATTGCGAATATGGGTCATTATTTTATAGGGGTCACTTTTCCACGCGTAGAATTTCGTTAGTAACCGGGGGTCATAATAATGACCATGGGTCACTTTCTCTCAGGATTTAATGACCAGGGATCAATTTGTGAGGGGGTTGGGGTCAAAATTACACCGGCGTTATGTGCGATAGAAATGTGTGTTCTCGTGCAGCGTGCTGGCAACGGCGCTGTTCAAATCATGACTTTGGCTTTGATGTTTTATGCGTAGAGTTTGTTTTTGGTTTATTAAAATAGTAAAGTAACATAACAGTTTTATCTATGTTTATGTATTAAGTATAAATATTTAAGTATTTAGTATTAAATATTAAGTTATAATATGTAAGTTTTAATGAACAATATTTAAATATTAAGTACTAATATTTATTAGTTTAGTATTATTTTATACTATATAAGTTTTAATTAATGATATTTTTGTCAACCCCATAAGCTCAGTTGGTAGAGTACGAGACTTCTAGTCTCGGGTCGCGGGTTCGGTCCCCGGGGCTGGCCAACTAAAACTACTAACAGTTGTTAAGATGGGATTTTAAATCGATGGCCCGTGTGACGGTGCTATTCACTGAGCACATTAGGAAAACCGGTAGCGATATACAATAAACTTATATACAACAAAAATATTATTTAATATTTAACTAAGTTATATAACGGCTTTTAAGTGTAGGCTACATATAACAGACCATAGACAATGTGTGCTTACTAAACGGAGTATGCTACATATATGACAGATCATGACTATGTTGTGCTTCTGGGGCGGTTCTAACTTCCAATGTGAACACTCTACCAGTTTGCCATAAAAGCAAACTAAATGTTAATAAATAGACATTATAAGTGCTTCTTCCTAAAGTGAGGATGGCTGTTTTTCGTTGCCTGCCTGCCTGCTTGCCTGCCTGCCTGCCTGCCTGCCTGCCTGCCTGCCTGCCTGCCTGTCTGTCTGTCTGTCTGTCTGTCTGTCTGTCTGTCTGTCTGTCTGTCTGTACAATTGGGTCGGGTCACAAGTTCTTACAACGTTAGTTACGACTCTTCCCTAAATACAATATTAGGTCATTATAAATTAATTGCAAGATAATCATCCCCACCCGCCCCCTAATATTCATGCCGCCCCAACCCTTTTCATTTTAGAAAAAAATTATATATATATAATATATATATTGTAATAATAAAACATAAAAAAAAATTCAAAATAAAAAAAAAAAAACCCTACATCCCCTTTTTTAAGAAAAATTTGGATAAAAAGATAAAACTGGAAAGATAGAAGAGAAGAATATATATATATATATATATATATATATACATGTGCATGCCAACTAAACGTCATTGCTGTGTGAATTAACATTAATCACTAAGTGCTATACAAGATAATGTTTTTATTAAGCGGGTTAAAATTTCTTGTAGATTGAAAAAGTTGGACATTTTGAGTTGTTGAATACCTTATTAGTTATACATTGTGACATTTACGAGTATACCTCACATAGTTCTAACACGCACGAGGCAGACAGGTAGACAGACAGACGAATGGACAGACACTTCAATCAATATATGGCCACTTTTAATCAAAATGGCGGGCTTCGATAGTACAAACAGATGGATTGACGTACGAACCAATGTGTGATCACCTTGCATTAATATAATGAGATGACCGGTTGGTGATTAAGTAGGGGAGTCACTTTCCAGCAGAGTCAACAGTTTATGAAGAGAGTCACGATTCTACCGACGGGAGTACTTTTCCTACATTAAAATAATGACCGGGTGTCATTATCCTATAGGGGTCAACATTTCTGTTAAGTACTAATATTTAAGCTATAAACGTCACTCCAGTGCTTCAGCAGTATGCACATTCTTTGATTATTAGTTACATATTTTGTTGTAAAGCTATAATATTCTGTTGCAAAGAATACCAATGATCACTAGGTGCCTTTATTATGTTAACATGCAGATACATTCTTTGGCAACACCACCAACCTTACATGTGTGTTAAATGCATATTACCGGTATGTTCCCAGGTGGAATATGGAGATACCATGAATGATGTGTAAGTAGTCTTGCCTGACAGCGTGCGGAAATAAGCTAGTAAACAAACGCAAACACACAAGAATTTATACTTTGCGCAGGTAGCGACGTAGGAGCTAATAAGAATACTATGTGATAACTTGGCACACGTATACCAAAACACCAATAGTCGTATATACTGTGAAATAGAATTTCTTACGATTCTTACGTAATGTTGTATATTTGATTTACGCTGTTGTTTATAAACAACACAACTTGATTAGAAATATGGAAACTGACAAATATTTGATTTTGATATTTGCAACACTTACATGTGTGAATCATGAAGTGCTATCGGATAACGCATATACGAGTACATGTAAGTACTAACTAGAATGTTGTCAGATAACAAAGGTACGTGTAATTATGAACTATAGTGTCTAATTATAGTGTTGTCGGATAACATAAATACGTAAATGTACTAATAATAGTGTTGTCGGATAATATAAATACGTATATGTACTTATTATGGCGTTGTAGAATAACATAAATACGTATTTATACTTAATATAGTGTTGTCGGATAACATAAATACGAGTATCTACTGATTCTAGTGTTGGATAGCAAAAGTACTTGTATATACTAATTCTAGTGTTGTCGGATAACATCAATACGAGTATCTACTGATTCTAGTGTTGGATAGCAAAAGTACTTGTATATACTAATTCTAGTGTTGTCGGATAACATCAATACGTATATGTACTTATTATGGCGTTGTAATAGCATAACTACTTGTATGTATTAAATATAATATTGACGGATAACATAAATATGTGTATGTTCTAATTATTGTGTTGTCGGTAACATTAATACGTATATGTACTTATTATGGCGTATTAGATAACATAAGCACGTGTATGTATTAAATATAGTGTTGTCGGATAACATAAATACGTGTATGTACTAATTAGATTGTTTTCTGATAACATAAAAACGTATAAGTATGAACTATATGTGTGTAAATAAGAACTATAGTGTCGTCGGATAATATTAGTTTATGTATGTACTAATTATACTTTCGTCGTATAACATTAATATCTGTACATGTACTAATTATAATGTCGCTGGATAACACAAATACTTACATGTACTCATTGTACTGTCGTCGGATAATATAAATATTTTCATGAACTAATAATAGTGTTATCACAAAACAAGGTTCCGTGTAAGTATGAATTATAGTAACATAAATACGTGTAAATACTAATTATAGTGTTGTCGGATAATATAAATACGTTTATATACTAACTATAGTGCCGTCGAATAACATAGATACGTGTATGTACTAATTATAGTGTTGTCGGATAACATAAATACGTGTATGTACCAATTATAGTGTTGTCGGATGACATAAATACGTGTATGTACCAATTATAGTGTTGTCGGATAACATAAATACGTGTTTGTACTTATTATTGTGTTGTCGGATAACATAAACACGTTTATATACTAACTATAGTGTTGTCGGATAACATAAATACGTGTATGTACTAATTATAGTGTTGTCGGATAACATAAATACGTGTATGTACCAATTATAGTGTTGTCGGATAACATAAATACGTTTATATACTAACTATATTGCCGTCGGATAACATAAATACGTGTATGTACTAATTATAGTGTTGTCGGATACCATACATACGTGTATATACCAATTATAGTGTTGTCGGATAACATAAATACATGTATTTACTAAGTATATCGTCGTCACAAAACAAAGATACGTGCATGTATGAACTATAGTGTCGCCATAAAACAAAGGTGAGTATAAGTACTATCTATAGTGCCGTCGGATAACATAAATACGTGTATGTACTAAGTATAGTGTCGCCACAAAACATCGGTACGTGCGAGTATGAACTATAGTGTGGTCGAATAACATAAATACTTGTAAGTATCCAGAAGTGTGTTGTCGGATAACAAAAATACGCGTAAGTCGGACATTATAAGGATGCATACATTAAATAAGATATGTGCGTAATATAATTGAAATAATAAATGTCGCTTAACATACCAAACAAATTAAAGGTCTATATAGAAATACGTCATCTGTACAAAACACGAAATGTCATCATGACAGCAACTGTCATACAGCGAGTAATGAGAAGGATATTGACTAAAGCAAGCACAAATACAGAACAGTTCCTAACAACATGTGAAGGACCCTCGAATGTGAAAATGGTCACTGAAAATGGTCACAAATTGGAAATAATTTGACTACATGTGTAAAACTGTGACCCCTACAACTATAAAAACGATAACTGTCATATATATCATAAAAACGTCACAAATGTTAACACATTTTGGTCATATGTTATCGAAAATAAAAGTATTCTTACATATGTGAAACTAATATTTTCCTCTTAGAATATGAAAATGAATATTGATTGAAAGTTTTGAAGGGGGGAGGGGGGTTAAGATATAGTATGTTGAAATGTTTAATCAAACTTGAATATAGAACAGAAACTTTTCATTTTTGTTTCCATATCAATTCAATTATATCGAAATAAATTATATCTATAGTCGTGATGAGCAATGGGTGACATTGAAATATTCATTTAAGTTTGCAGGTAACACACATTATTCCTGCTGCCCAATGTCCAATGTCTAAATTCATAACTCATTGCGTAGTTTCTAGTCATTTTAAAAAAAAGGTAAATATTGTTTAACCACGCTTTTAGATAATATTAACCAAAACATATCTGCAAATTTAATAAGAGATATCATGGGAATGTTTCTTTTTTTTCAGACTTCATGTACGATTTGTGTGACAAAATAATTGACGTATATGGTGGACCCTCTGGGCCTATATATTCTGGAGATATTGTATATCACAGTGACGGAAACGCTCTGAAATCCCAGTGCAATTTAACTCTACGAAACACGAATACATTCTACCCAAGGATAGGTTTTTTCTTCACATGTAAGTCAACCCCAGTGTTTTTTTTTAATTATTAAACAGGTACACGCAGTTCTAATAAATATTCACTTAACTCTATTTCTAAAAATTATATTACCAATTGCTACAAATATGAAACTTATATTATTGACTCCATGCACACCTATAATTTGATTTCGTTTCTATTTTGGAAAGTGGTAAAAACGGATTAATGATTGAAAGGTGTCGTGTTTCGTACTCGTATATATTTCTTTGAACTATAAATAGAATTTTCCATTTGGACCCTTTATATTCCATTTGAAAACTTGCGTTTCCGATTGGAATTGACCGCTAGGGAATCTTATGCCAATTGGAATATAATAATTCCAATTGGACAGTGTGTTATTCCATTCATCTCAGTATTTACAAACATTTTGAACTGAAATGTTGAAGTTAACTATATAATAGTTATAATTATCAAAAAATACTAAGTTGGTAGCGTAAAAGTTTATAAAAGTTTATAATGAAAAAAAAATGATATTCACTGTGTTGTGTTATTTATTTGTGGTCATGTAAAAATAGATTTACATTCAATCAGTGTTTGCCGGTATGATGTGAACAACAAGGAAATATAGATCGCGTCCGGCCATAGTGGCACTCTTGTTTATAAATTATGTTAAGTGTTTGTCGCAAATTTGAATTGCAAATGTAAGAAACCATAGTACATGAAATAAGCGTAAGTGATATCTTTGCATTTTTTTCCTTTTTCTGGAATATAATAAATAAATATTTACATAAGTTCATTAAAAAGGGTAATGGCTGGTAATATGTGACATATCGACTATACATTTATACATTTCTCATTTATATCCGGGTGCATATCAATAGAAAAAATAAATGCCATTTACATTTTGTTGTATCGATCATTTTTTGTCAATTGTCTTTCTTTGCTAACAATTATTTCCGACTAATAGACCACTGGCACACAAGCATATGCGTACACGTAGAGTTTTATAATTATATCAATTAATGTAATCTATTTTACATAAAATTGTTTCAGATATCTCTTTTATTGGAGACTGTTGCTTTCAGGTAAAACAAGGCGATACTAACAAACCTGATGCTATAACTGGTGAGTTAAACATAATTGATCGATTGAGTGAACATGTAGCATCATTTTCATACCATCGAGGGCTAAGAGACGATCTAACAGTTAACCTAACCAAACTTTCCTGGGATTTTGGAATGTTAATCAGTACTCGAACACATCCCATCTCCGAAAGTAAGTGTTAACTTTCCCACAACTAAAATCATTCCAGAACCACTGTAAGTATTGATTAGGTTAACTGATCGTCTGTTTGCCCTTGATGGCCTAAAATGATGTTAAATATTCAAACAAATATTCAAACAAACCAAATCGGTATTCACGCTGCACCTATTGTCCGCTTTATATATTGCGGTTCAAATCATTGACTTTGATTACTAGTACTTTTGGTTAATGCGTATTATATGTAGCTATATGTTTACGAAAAACAATTGTGTCTATGTGATAGTAATTTCGTATATTTGTTTTCTAATTATCAGGTCTTCCAGATAAGTTATGTCATGAAAACAAACCGCCACTTCGAGAGGTGTTTACTACCGATAACGGCCAGAATTTACTTATCAACGTCGCCAACGAATTTGCCCCCATTTCAGACAGGGATTTCGGATGTTATGCGGTCTTTTTTAAACTTGTGTTTAATATTTTTAGCGCTGATGGTAAGTTGGCATTATACTATGACGTACCGTAATGGTTATCGCGAAAGTGAGGTCATCTGTTTTCGTTTTGTCGTGTCCTTGAGTTTCTTTCTCGGCGTTCTAATAGTACCATTAAACTATCGTTCGTTAATGTAGATGTCTGACTCTACTAATGAAATACCATCACATTTCGTTATTAATATATTCTTCAAGATATTTACCAACCGCTGCTTTAGAAATATGCAACCTTGAAATGGGGGGGGGGGGGGAGGTGGGGGAGAGGGTGTAATGCTACCCATGTTCGTCCATCGTGCCGTCCGTCCATACGTCTGTTCTCCCCCTTTTTCCGTACGTCACGAATTCATGTCAAGGTCAATGTCACTGTTATTAAAAATAGAAAATCGCTGTCAACGCTTACCGGCATTATTTTGCATCCGATGCAAGTTACACAGAACTGCAATATTATACAAAAATCCATCAACACTTTTCCTTCTACATTTTAATATCATTTAGATAAAAGTTTGTGTGTAACTTCGATATGGAAGCATATTGAAATCACTACGGAACAGAACAGACGGACGGACGGACGTTCACACGAATGGGTATTTAAATGACTTTTTTGCGCCCAGCTTGTGTGGCTAAAAAAGAAAAAAGCCACATAAAAGTTTTTTAAGTGTATAGAAATAGCCACATATTTTTTCAACTGTTTTTCAACCGTCCAAAAATTTTACTAACCCTTAACCCTAGACACTTAACTACCCATTCGTGTGTTCGGACGGACGAAAATAGGTAGTACTATATGCCCCATTTCATAGCAGGGATAAATAAATATCTAGCAACCATAACAAAACCCATTTTTGTTACACTAAGCGTTGTCACAATGCTTTTAAATATTTTTTTTCAATATATTCCTCTTCCAAAATCAAAATAAAACATTAAAGATATACATACCTATTGGGACGTACTTTTTAGAAACAGAGTTACGTGAAATAGCGCGTGTTTCTTTGAAGCAACATTTATTGCTCTATTATCGCAGATCACTGTCAAGGCTACGTTTGCAATAACAGCCATTGTATTTCTCCGACTATCAATTGTAACGACCGCAATCCATGTGGCGACCGATCAGATTGCAGAGAAAATGACGACGTTGATTTGACTCCAGGAGAAGTATTCGGCATCGTCGCTGGCGTTGTAGTCTTCATTACTTTGATCATGTCTATTGTGACAAAACACGATTCAAAGAGGAATAATGCAATTTTCGTAAGTACTCATGCTCGGCCAATGCCGTCACCATTCGATATTATAGAAACTATAAACTTATTTAAAAGTATTCAGGTTTCTCTTTCACGTCATTTTACGTCTCTCACAACTATTAAATTTCCCGTAGGGCTCCATTGTAACATTATTGTCAACAGCACTGTAAAAATCAAAATCTGCAGCATGTGTCTGTACTTAAAAATTTCACTAGTTCACGATTTGCAATTATACACAAAAACATATACCTTGACCATTTTTTTTTATTCAATGGTTTTGTGACAAGTTGTAATTTCCAGAATAATATGACAACAATTCGCAAACGATATGTTTTGACCCATCAAATCTAAAATGAAATCTGGTATCAGCATCACAATTTAGTGGTGATTTCTAAAATATTGACCATTAATAAATAAATCACTGCATTATAAAGTCCTGAAAAAAGAAGAAAATATCAACTGTATTTTTTACTACTACATCTTTCATCTGTAGGTACGGAGTATCAAAGGGAGGTAATAGTGGCGTGAATCCTTTACTTAAATACTTAAAAACAAATTTGACTAGGGTTTTATCTGTGATAATATCAATGCTAATGAAACCATAATATTATGTAGTTTCACTAGAACCAGTCTTAAGTCATGATCACCTGGCTTTTTACTTATATTTAAATTTTAATGTATTTAAGTTTATGTTGGTGAAACAGGAATCAGGTTGTAAATGTATAGTAAAACTTTTATAACTCAACGTCAAAACAATTCGAATTTTCCTATGTTTCTATTCTTCGAGTGGTTGCATGAAAAATATATATTAAAAATGTAGTATCTAACGCATATTGGACTTTTTTTAATTTGTAAACATGTTAGTTTCCATTAACCAAGATATGGCATAACATATTATGAGACTTTAAAATATATCTGTTTGTTCATTAGTAGAATTGATACCATTAACAGTCAAACCTATGTAAATGGCCACCTCTATTAAGCAGCCACTTGTCTTAAGCAGCCATGTTTGCTATTTCCCATTTCTATGCTTTCAAAACAAATTAAACTGTATTAAGCAACAATCTGTTTTAAAAGGACACGTTTACTCATTCCCTTGACTGGCTGCAATTATTATACAAGATACATTGTTGGTGGTATCGCGTGTGCTTGTTGGCAAAGCGATAGCACTATGACCCTAACGAAACACCATAGTATGGTATCTCGTTTTTGTTTGAATAAATCAAAACTCGTGAACGTATTACATAAACATGGACAATGCTCATTATTTTTTTCCTTTTCAGATTGATCTACAGAGTATCACACAGGGACATGAGGTGAGAAATAACTTGCTCAATATTTTGACACTGTCGTGAAGTGTAATATACACACATAACAAGCATTATGTCATTTTTGAGAATCAGTGAGAATATAAGGAGAATAATAATTGTGCTCCACATGTAAGTTCATGTCTCAAGAACGTTGCTGACATATTAACTTAATGTACGAAATTTCGTGGAACACCAAAAGTCATGTCATGTCTAGTTTGTGTTTACACGTCTATTACAGTTGAAAAGATTGATTGATTGATTGGCTGATTGATTGATTGATTGATTGATTGATTGAATATTTAGCGTCATGTTATGCCATCAAGGGCTAACAGACTATCAGTTAACCTAACCACTGTCTCCTGGGATCCTGAAAGATTAACCAGTACTTAGGCACACCCATCTCCGCAAGTAACTGATAACTTTCCAACTTGAATCAGCGGTGAGAGACGAAAGCAATGAGCTACAATGTCGTATATCAATCATCACGGAGACTGTTTCAGGGCGGGGATTCGAACTAACTACCCTTGGATTGATAGATCGACGCGTTACTGACTGAGCTTATTGGGCCCGACTCAGTTGAAATGAATTGCAAGAGTATAAACTGGGGCCAAATTCATCATAATATATCGTAATATCACGAAAACATTGTTTTTATCTAAAATAATTCCTGAAGTAAAATATGTCTATTCATTGGTATGCGTTCATGGGAAAGTGAAATACGAATGTGTAATAAATTGATTATATGAATTGAAACCAATAAAAAACGATTTTCAAAAATCTTACAAAGATTGTGTTTTAAATTGAAATAAATTTATAATAAATGTGTTTTAAAATAAATTCAAAGGTTATAATGTGTTGTGGATTTTTAATATATAATATTAATAACTGACATCAACATACTACTATCAGTTTAACTGTTGTATTTTTTTGTAATACCTACACAGGGTCAAGAGCGACAACAACAGTTGCAAAATTTAACTGATATTAGCTTTCATTTGAACTCCGCGACGGGGCAGGTAGGGAGGGTACAACTACACATTGGTGACAATACAAATCCGGGACACCAGCGAACAGATATCTCGTGTCAAGATGCACCGCCCCCATATCCTGGTGGTAAACAAGGGAATGAGGTTTCACCAAACGCCCCACCTTCGTACGAGGACGTCGTATCTCATACAACTCATTGTGACACGTAGCATATTGATATTCAACTTGGATTATATTTCACAAGTTTTATTGGCCACTTTTAAATAACTGACGACGTCGTTTCTCATACGGCCAACTGGAATTCGTAAAATATGCACACTGGATTATATTTCAAAAGTTGCCCGTTTTGTTGGCCACTCTTTAGTAACTGACGACGTCGTTTCTCACACGGCCAATTGGAATTCGTAGAATATGCACCCTAGATTATATTTCAAAAGTTGCCCGTTTTGTTGGCCACTTTTTAGTAACAGACGTCGTCGTTTCTCATACGGCCCATTGGAATTTGTAGCATATGCACACTGGATTATATTTCAAAAGTTGCCCGTTTTGTTGGCCACTTTTTTAATAACTGACGTCGCCGAATCTTATAGGGCTCTTTGTGACACGTATTGGATTATATTTCAAAATTAATGTTACCCGTTTTGTTGGCCATTTTTAATAACTGACAACTTCGAATCTCATAGGGCTCTTTGTGAAACGTAGCATATGTACCCTGGGTAATATTTCAAAAGGTTGCCCGTTTTGTTTGCCATTTATTAATCACTGAAACAAAGCTAAAGACTTCTTATGCAGCTATGATAATATTCCAAAGTCAAACTGTTGATGTGCGTACTCGATTTACATTGGTTAATTTCACAATAAATAGACATGTATGAATAATGCTTGGGTTTGAACATATTAAAACCATTTGTTTACACTGGTAATGTTTAAGAATTTACATTAAAATATTCTTTGGAACCACAGGACGTAAATAGGGAAATAGGCAGACTTGGTGTTATATAATCCGTGTGGCGTAGTGGTTTAAGACGCCGTCTCAAGACGACTTACCTCTCACCGCTAAGAACCGTAGGTTCGAGACCCATTCGGTCTAAAAAAAAAATATGTGAGAAAGTTTGCCAGTTACTTGCGGAAGAATGGTGGTTCTATTCAAATCCATTATGAGTACTTCCTCCACCACTAAACTGCATATATAACCTGAACTGTGTTAAAAATGGTCTTAAAGCCAATTTAAAATATGTCAAAAGCGACAACAACAGTTGCAGCATTTATAAGCGCCCTTTTACACTCCGAGGCGGGGCAGGTAGGGACAATACAACTACACAGTGGCGACAGTACAAATATGGGACACGAGCGAACGGACATCTCATAACAAAATGCACCGCCCCCATATCCTGGTGGCAAACAAAGGAACGAGGTTTCACCAAACAGCCCACCTTCGTACCACGACGGCGTATCGCAAACGGCTCGTTGTGACACGTAGCATATACATACTGGCCCCAGTTTCATTAAACATCTCAACTTGAAATTTACCTCAACTCATTTTTTGAAATGATATAATTTATTTACATTGATAATTTTGCGTGTTATTCTTTACCATTTGAGTAAAATGTGTAATTACTTCAAGTACGTGTGGTAATTTAATATAAAATGAGTTGAAATTATACTTTAGAGAATTTGAGATATTTTAGTTGAGGGAAGTCTCAGCTTGACATATTTAGTGAAACCGGCTCCTACACATGTATTATATTTCAAAAGTTGTCCATTTTGTTTGCCACTATTTAATAACTGAAAAAAGACAGATATTGTTTTCTTCTTCATACAGCTACGTTAAGATTCCTTCGTGGCACAGTTGCTTCCAGGCTACGTTTTTAGCATGTATGTGCAATTATTTAACTGTGATAAACTATAAATAACATTGAATTTACCTATTTGGTGTATAAAATCTGTAAATTGTCACGAATGTTGACGTGACATAAGCCTATCTACCTTCCCATCAAATTACGTAGTGCAATTATGAACTATAAAAATAACTTGCTCGTGGCTTCTTCTTTTTTTAATGGGGTTTAACGCCATTTTCAACTGATTTCAGGTTATATATAGATTATATCCAGTATCATTAGTGAATAAGAGAATCTGAACAGAACCCCCGTTCTTCCACAAGAAACTGGCAAACTTTCTCACAATCATTTTTTTTTTGGCGAGCGGGACTCGAACCTACGACCTTAGCGGTTAGAGGTAAGTGATCTAAAGACGGCACCTTTGACCACTCGGTCACGGAGAACCCTTTCGTGTGTGAGTTCGACCAACTTCTAACGAAGAGTTTACGTTCGTAAAAGTACAATTACGCATGCTTAAAAACCAAAGTTAAAGAGAGAGCATGTCTGATAAATGAGATTGGAAAGTAAATGAGCAACTGACTGTTACCTGGTAACGTAATAAACCATGATTCATTTTATTATTTTTACATTTTTTTGTTAGAATTGTTGGCGTCATTTTATGCCGTCGAATGCTAACCTGATAGAAGGTCAGTTACTAGTAACAAGCTAACCACTTTTTCCTTGAATCCTGGAAGGTTAACCAGTTCTTTAGTACACTCATCCATCTCCTCAAGTAACTAATAACTTTACCACTTGAATCAGTGATGAGAGATGAATCACACTGGGACTACACGGAGGAAAACCAATTTCCATGCTATGTCCCGGTCTGGGAGGCTGTAGGGGTAATAACTGACATTTGATTTCATTTTTATAATGGTAAAATATATATACGTTGAAAGGTGTATTTATAATAAATGTTATTCTAGTACATAGACATGGGTTGTTCATATAGATGTATTACTTACTATATCACTGTTTATACAAAAGGAAAAATCGTGTTAGATCTATATTCGCTTTGTCAAGTTGACAAATGATAGTCTAGTTTAATCATTTACAGCTTTGCACTAACGTCACTTTGCATAGAACGGTATTTCCTTTGCATGCTACGTCTTTCTTTTGATTATCAAGGAGTCTTGAGTTCGATTCCCTGCCCGGACACATTCTACGTGATGATTGATATACGGCACTGTGTCTCATTATCATTTGTCTCTTATCACTGGTTCAAGTGGGAAAGTTATCAGTTACTTGCGGAGATGGGGTGTGCTCGAGTATTGAATAATCTTCCAGAATCCCAGGAAACAGTGGCTATGTTAACTGATCGTCTGTTAGACCTCGATGGCATAAAATGATGTTAAATATTCAATCAATCAATCAATCTTTTGATTATATGTTTTCGTATTTTTGGTGTCACGTCAGTGCTGTATGCGCCGAGAGACAGCTATGAAATGTTTCCCCGTACAGGCACAGTTTGACGATTACCTTCTCGATTAACCTAGCGACATACTGGCCCAATGGGCCGGGTGCCATATAACTTTGTCAACTGTACATATGTATAACATAATGAATGTATGTACATGTCAAAATAATAAATAAAATCTTATCTTATTTTGTAATCAGTAGTGTTATCGTTCGTCCCACAGGAGCCATGGTCGACATTAAGGATTTCACTAAAGGATAGGAAACGTGCATCTTTTTACAACATGTTTATAAAATAGCACGCGAACAATAAATAAGTCAATGGGCAAAGTAATTATTCAGATTTCAAAAGCAACTACTTTCTTATACATAAAATGTAAGATGTATGTAACCTTAGATATTTTAGAATGTTTTAAACATGCACGATTGCAATTGGGATTAACTTTTCATCTTCTTTTCTACGGTTTTGTTTGGTTCCAGTTATCGTTTTGTAGAGAATTTCATTGTGCTAAGAGAGAATTGTGATTAATATTCGTGAGATGAATGTAAGTTTACATAATTGAAAACGAGATTTCGATTTGGCGAGATATTGCGTGAATAGGCGAGGGTTTATTTCGGCTCGACTCGTATATTAGTCTGCCACATTTTGACGTTTTATAAATAAGTTTAATGCATCGGCTGGTTTTTCGTTCAGGCTGATAAAAAGCACAGACGTGTAAGACAAGAAAAAAATCGGCCATTTCAATCACCAATCGTAACGTATAGGTTAGTGTGCATCAAGTGAAGTTTTAATAAAAAAAGAACCCAAAACCAGTGTAAAACTAACTGTAGTTAAGTCCCTGTCATACGTAGAGAGTGATGGCGGAGTCTAAAACACGAATATATGCGTAAACATGCATATTCATTTTCATGCATGTAGGTCTGTATAAAACGTATAGTGTATGTTAGAATGTTTTGGTTTGGATATGATATAATGACCGGTCATGAACTTGATTACATATCTGTCGTCATTTTGTTCGGACATATATAAGTTATTTGTAACTGACGTCATAAACGTGCCAATTAATGATACAGTCTCTGATCATTTACGAGATTATGAGATTGCAAATATATTTAAGTAAGGGTGTAGCTGTAACTTTGTTCTGACATCATTTATTTGTTAATTGAATTATCAATATTTTAGGACTATCTTAGTCGTTACATTGACACGTTTGAGTTTGGACACAGACTCTGACTTAGTGTTTAGCCTCATTTGACAACCAATGAAATCGCTTCAATTTTCAAAATTGTGCTGCTCTTATTTGTTAAAACAGCCTACAAAATAACTTAATTATTAAGTTCGTTCTTAAATATTAAGAGCTTCAGTTCTGAACGAGCTATGTACAAACTACAAAGCCGTGCGAGCTATGCTTAGAAACTGCTTTAGCAAACATCAGCTTTAAAACGTCAGTCATCTCAGCTTTCATGGTAGCTCCGCCCGGAGTCAGTCAAATGACCTCAAACTGTCAGTTAAATAACGTTTTACACTAAGCCTGCGGACACTCCCTTTGGGTTTCTTAATTGTTAATGCTTTACTAAATGAACACTAACTATTACGTAAATGCTTTATATATACGATAGATGTCTGTGATACAACGTGTTAATATTGGAATGGAACCATACTGGCATTTTGTTACTTTTATGACAGCACGCCATAGATTGTCGATTTTATTTAGTCTGTATAATGGACCAGCTCTCCCGATTGTGCCTGGTATATAGCAATTGTTTCTGATTTTTAATAATTTTATAGTCTATCGCAGAGCCTGATATCTCCCGAATCAGGTCTATTAACCACCAGTTATTCCACTCTCACTATCATTTATGTATTTAAAACATTTTCAATGGGCATCGTCAATTTTTTGAAGACTTTTATTTTTCGATAAAACCCCTGGCGCCGGACTACTTTTCACGTTTTTTTCTTAAACAAAGAAGCATCGACATTTTGATGGTCGGTTTAATATTAGGCTATACCAATGGAAATGACGTGCATTACGGTTCCACGCCTATTTCAATAATGAAGTTGTAAGCTATTTTCTTCGGTTTATTGCTTTATTTATTGGTTTCTTTGGTTCAGCGGTTATAACCGGGCGCCACAATCAGACCATAAGTTGTTTTGAGAAAAAAATAAGTAGATATCTAGGTCATAAAATGTTCATGTTTAAGATGTGACGATACAATATCTTGAACATACCATTGAACACAACCCTGGTGTACCGAACGTGATTGCTAGTTGTTGACGAAAATTCCCAGACCAATTTATTCGACCGTAAGTGTTACTTTGAAAACAAGTTAATGCCAGAAATGAAGAAATTTGCAGAAACAGTTCTTGAAGAATATATTTGAAAATTATATAATCTAGACCATTTTAGTAACTTTTCTGAGCCTTCAAAGGCGATATGCTGTACGCATCCTTCTAACTCCCTTTAATAGATGTATGCACATGTGTTAACTAATGTCAAGGAACTATAGAACTCTAATTCCTTGCTAAGGTTTATGACATCAAAGTAATTGTATGCTATTGGTAAATCATGTATGTTTACAATAAATTAAAGACAGTAAATCTAGTGTGTCGGGGCAAAATCACGAAAAGATTAAATCAATGATTTATATAATATCTTGATTAATTCTAAACTAAATATAAAACATTTTACAATCAATTCATGTAAAGTGTAGCTAGGATACGATTTTATTTTATGTTTTCCAGTCCCAAATTGCATTGCAATCTCAATCGAGGATAAGTCCATTTTAGAATATTGTTTTGGCATGTTTAGAAACATATCCTAATGACAAAAAGGCCCAGCGAGTGTATATAAGCAAAGTATAAGTTGTCTCTCTAATTCCTTGAAACAAGTATCATATTTTTGCCAATTGTGAAGAAAAAAAGACATTACTTTAGTATATATTGAAGGTTATATACCTATGGTATCCAGTTTTGTTGATAAAAAAGACATGAAAAAGGAATTCGAGTTGAATCACTGTCCTACCAAAAGTACAGGGCGCCCACAAAAGATCCTATATGCCATTCTGACTCAGCTGGTCAAACAAGGGAGATAACTCTTCCGGTCTATTAACAAAATGGTCGGCAATAGTTATCATTCTTGCTAATGAACTTTCTCTTGTGACATTTTTTCCACGGTGTCATTTGATGATATGAGATATGACAGTGAATGTTTATTGTATGGTTGCATACAATCTACCTGTGACCTAGGTCACTGAATCTTAATATGTATGTGTTATCAATTAATGATGATGTGACCTTTAGTGAAACC
Organism: Panopea generosa; assembly: GCA_029582155.1. Taxonomy (NCBI): domain Eukaryota; kingdom Metazoa; phylum Mollusca; class Bivalvia; order Adapedonta; family Hiatellidae; genus Panopea; species Panopea generosa. The sequence continues at coordinate 3,109,510 of CM055900.1, forward strand.
AAAGAATTATGTAATGAATAGATTATTATCTATAATGTTATTTCTGTGATTCATCTCTTAATGATACGCGTCTTCTTTAATATATATGATTGATTGCCGAATATGTATCATCATTTTTTGCCATCGAGGGATAAACGACGATCAGTTAACCAAACCACCATTCCTGGGATCCTGAAAGGTTAACCAGTATTCGGGCACATCCTATCTCCGCAAGTAATTGATAACTTTCCCACTTGAATCAACAGCGAAAATCGAATGATAATGAGACGCATTGTATAGATCAGTCATCACGTAGACTGTGGCCGGGCGGGGATTCAAACTCACAGCCCCTGGATTGATAGTCAGACGCGCTACCGACTGAGCTTATCGGGCCCGGCGTAATAGACATGAGGATAAAAAATAAATGAAAGCAATGAACCGGTAGTTTGAAAAATACTATTCATCTGTCAAATGTCTTATTTTGTTTAAATATCAAATTTAAATTATTATTCAATTATCTGAACTGAACTATCTTGAAACGACATACAGTCAAAACAGTCTGAAGCATCCAATAATGGGAAAGAGCAAAAGTGACCTTTTAAGACAGGTGGTAATTTAACACAGGTTATTTATATTGAAATGGAAGGGACTCAACTAATGTTGCTAGAACTTGTGGCCAAACCAGTTTGCTTATTATGTGGATGCAATAAAATATGCTTTAACCCTTTACTTCATATAGACGCCTTTGGACACCTCTAATATAGACGCCTTAGGACACCTAATATAGAAGGCTTTTGAATTATTGGGTGAATTATGTTTACAATAACTGACAGAGTGGAAAACAGCTTCTGTGATTGGTGTGGGAAAACGCGTATCTATGGAGTAAAGGGTTAAACAAATTTGCTCTGAAAGCATAGAAATGGAAAATAGCAAATGTGGTTGTTTAAGACATGTGGTTGCTTAGAAAAGATAATTGCTTACACAGGTTTTACTGATGAAAACACACAAGCAACCATGAATGGGTTTTAAGCACAATTATCATCTACTGCGTTAATTAAATAAAAGTTAACCATCATGGGCAATAAAGGTCAGGTTAACTGATCGTCTGTTACATGCCAGGAAAGTGTAGTTACGTAAACTCATTGTCTGTTAGATCCCAGGAAAGAGTGGTTATGTAAACTCATTGTCTGTTAGATCCCATTAAAGAATGGTTATTTAAACTCATTGTCCGTTAGATCCCAGGAAAGAGTGGTTATGATCCCAGGAAAGAGTGGTTATGTAAACTCATTGTCTGTTAGATCCCAGGAAAGAGTGGTTATGTAAACTCATTGTCTGTTAGATCCCATTAAAGAATGGTTATTTAAACTCATTGTCCGTTAGATCCCAGGAAAGAGTGGTTATGATCCCAGGAAAGAGTGGTTATGTAAACTAATTGTCCGTCAGATCCCAGGAAAGAGTGGTTATGTAAACTCTTTGTCTGTTAGATCCCAGGAAAGAGTGGTTATGTAAACTCATTGTCCGTAAGATCCCAGGAAAGAGTGGTTATGATCCCAAGTAAGAGTAGTTATGTAAACTCATTGTCCGTTAGATCCGAAGAAAGAGTGGTTATGTAAACTCATTGTCCGTTAGTACTCAGGAAAGAGTGGTTATGATCCAAGGAAAGAGTGCTTATGTAAACTAATTGTCTGTAGATCCCAGGAATGAATGGTTAACAGTTGGTCTGTAAGTCCCCCCCCCCCCCTCAATGGCATAAAAATGATGCTACATATTTAAACAAATCAACATTGGCAATTATATTGCTATTGTGTCCAATAATAAACAATCAGTCTGGCATATGTTTTGTTTTTTCGTTTTAATATTTAGCGTCATTCTTATACCGTTGAGGGCTAACAGACGATCAGTTGACCTAATCACTCTTTCCTGAGATCCTGGAAGTTAACCAACATTCCATCGTCAAATACCAATGGGTAATCCATTATGATACTCTCAATTTATGATGGCTAGCGAGTACCAAAACTGTCACGCTGGGGTCACGCTGGGGTATCCGATGATGAAGTAACTAATAACCAATTACTTTCTTACTTGAATCAGCGATGAGACATGAATAATAATGAGACACAATGTCGTATATCAGTCATTATGGACGCTGTGGGCAGGCAGGGATTCAAACTCACAACCCCTGGATTAAAAATCAGACAGGCTACCGACTGAGCTAACCAGGCCCTGCTCTGACCTATGACTGGAACTGTTAAGTTTAGCAGCAACAGTACTAGTGAAGTTAGTCAAACCATGTTAATATAACAACTGGTAAAAGTAAATAATGGACAAATGGTTGATTCTTTTTATACAATTTTTAATCACATGAACAAAAATAACAACTTCCAATACTAATGGTAGTCAACAAGAGACAACTATTTTAATGACAAGGAATGTAATATCAGTAGCAATTAATTTTCAATCATGATATGTTGAATATATTTGTCAATATCAAATAAGGTCAAATAATTTTATAATGTAACAAACAGTGACATAAGACTCTGACAAATGATTAGACTTTAGTTATACTAATTTACATTAGCTAGATTGCGAAGAAATCTCAAAGCTTATATGAACCACTCTAGAGTCCGCTTCTTTGGTAGAACCAGTACTGAGTGTTGTTTTTTTTTCGAGGCATCAAGTCAAGCTTGGTATGGAACCCGAAAACTCTGGCATGAGTGGCCAACACTCAATTATTTTCATTATCTAGTCAATATAAATCAAGAGTTATAAGTAACAAAACACAACACAAGAACAAGATTTTTTTAACAGAAACTGTATAAAATGCAGTTATATATCTTTCATAAGTACAAAAAAATAAAATAAAATAAAATCAGAGATATAGGTAAGCCTCTTCTAATCGGTAGACTTTCCATTGTGGAAAGGTAATGAAAACTTCCAAAATGGAATAAAATATGAAACACAATTATAAATACTAAACTGAACATTTTAAAAATGTTCTTATTATTAAAATAAACATAGAAACAATATGGAACTTAGTAACATCTAAATAGTTTGATAAAAATAATCATGTATTATACATCATTGATTGCAACAAGAGGGTCAGATTTGCTCTAAAGCGCTCACCTGTGGCAGAGGAGAATGTATCTTTTGTTAATGCAAGACATCTAAATTTGGTCAATCGAGATATTATCTATATGTATAACTACTGTGAAAGTTAAGTGAATATCAAATGAATACTGCAGGTGCTAAAGTGCACATTACTTCAATTAAAGAAATTTTTGACAATTCAGCTGCCATAACTCCCAACAATATTTAGCTGACTTGGCCAGCTCTAACACTTGGTAAGATATTATGGTTATATAACTACTGTGTAAGATTGGTGAAGCTCAATGCCAGCTGCAAGTGCTAGAGAGAAAATAAGTAGCACAATTGTTTTTATGAATAACAGGCCATAACTCAGACAAAAATTATCTGATTTAGCCAGTTCAAAAACATTTTGGTAACATAACTACTGCGTAAGTTTGATTGAGATCTAATGAAAATTGAGTGTGCTTGAACATTCACAAAAAAAAATATATACAATTTTTTATGATTCAAGGGTCACAACTCCAAAACTGATTATCCGATTTTGCTATCATTATTTTATTATGGTTATATAACTTTGTAAGTTTGGTAAAGATCAAATGAAAACTGCAGGTGCTAGATTGCACACATCAAATATTTAACACAATATTTGACGATTCAAGGGACAAAACTCCGACATAAATTATTCAATTTGGCCATTTAAAGAAAGTGTCCAAATTATTATGGTTATATAATTACTGTTTAAGTTTGGTGAGGATCAAATAAAAAATGCGGGTTCTAAAGAGCACACAAGGTCAATAAGTGAAATTGTTGAAGATTCAAGAGCTATACCTCCGGCATTAATAGTCTGAATTGATCAGTTTATAAACTTGTCCAAGATATTATGATAATATAACTACTGTATAATTTTGGAGAGGATCTAATGAAAAATGCTGGTACTGGAGAGTACACAAGGTCAAATAGTGCAATTTTTTATGAATCAAGGTCTACGACATTACTTATCCAATATGACCAGTTCAATACCTTGTCCGAGATATTATGGTTATTTAACTACATGTACTGTAAGTTTGATTGATGAAAAATGCGGGTGCTTGAGTGCACACAAGGTCAAATAGTGGAATTTTTTATGTTTCAAGGGTCATATCTCTGAATTAAATTATCATATTTGTGTAGTTAAAAAATTTGTCCAAGATATTATGACAATATAACTACTGTTAAAGTTTGGAGGTGGTAGAGTGCATACAACAAAAAGTTCATGGACAGACAATGGACACAGGGCGATCAGAATAGCTGACCTTGAGTTTTGCTCAGGTGAGCTAATAAAACAAGTCACTGTTCAACAACACTTTTAAGGTCTTGCCTTTAATTAAATTGTAAACTTTCTTACAAATGTAACTATCAATAAATATAACATAACACACATACAAGTCTTATTGCAGCCTTCTCTCCTATTTTGTAAATACATGTATGTAGCATTAACAGTCAAACTGTGACAGAATACATTTCACTAAATATCCCAAACTGAGATTTTCTTCAACTGAAAAATCTCAATTTTACTAAATGAATAATTTCACATTAAATTATCACATAAATTTGAAGTTGGAGCAAATGTTTATTTATCGGTAAAAGAAAACATAAACTGATTAATGTAAACAATATTGTAGCATATCAAAAAGTTGAGTTGAAGCAAATCTCATGTTGAGATGTTTAGTGAAACTGGGGGCAGAAGTTTTAATACCATAAGCCTAAAATCTTTAAATATAGTCTTATGAATTTTCCGTTAATGTTGAAAAAAACATTTTATAAAAAAAAGAGGTTGTTAATATTTATAAAAAAAACATTAACATTAAAAAATGTTTTATTAAGATTTGGGGTCATCATGTTAAGATACAAACAAAACAACAGCCAAACAAAATTAATCTTTCTTCATCCAATAACTTTTTACGCAAACTTATTTGAAAAACTTGATAAACTACCCAATAAGTACAAATACTTATGCAATAACAGCTTATAATTATGCAATAACTATACACTTAACTATAAAATAACTTCATAGATTATGTTTGCAAACGCTGCAAATATTTATGCAAATTATTACTTATTATTTGAAAAATTTGGGAATCTGATAAATCATTTCTAGAATAAAGGTGGAACAAAAAACATTGAACATCTTTCAGTGTTAAAGAAAAGAGACAAATGATAACGAACACATATAAATCCATGATTAGTTTTCTTGTTTTTGGCAATATTATATTGGCTGTGTTCTACTGTCTAATTAATGCCTTTAAACACAAAATGGTATTGAAATGTCAACAATCTCCCTTTTAAATCGTCATTCACTACTTTTTCAGTCTGTTATTGATTACTTGCATCAATGTTTTTCTGCGTAGAAAACTCCCCATCTCTGGTCCGTTGTTCTGTTTAACTTGTCCTTCCATCCCCGTACAATATAATCATAATCTTCCTGTGAGAATTCCTGCAAAATGAATAAAAAAGGTTTTCCACATAAGATCATTTAAGATCAGATTAGATCATTTAAGGCACAAGCTCAGATATAAATCTTACATGAGTGCTTGTTTATTATTAAATTTATTAAACAAGTTGACAACAAGCAAATTCACAAATGGATGGAATTTAAAAAATTTCACAAATTAAAGAGCACAACTCCACAATGCCAAAAGTCACAACTCTGAAATCTAACATAACCTGTGTTTTGTCATTAAAAACATTTCATTAGAATTTCAAAGTGTTTGATTCTGGCATTCTTAAGTTATTTAAGGAAACCAAAGTGTGATGTGTCTTCTGCTTTTCGCAAAACGGGGGACAATAAAAAAGGTTTTACAAATCAGATTATTTCATTTAAGACACAGGCTCAGACAGATGCTATATACAAAGGATCTTACAAGAGTGCTTGTTTATCATTAAATTTATTAAACAAGTTCACAAAAATACATGATATGACACTCTGCTAAAGTGAGTCACAGTGATTGCAAATTGTAGAACAGGAACAGCATACAAAGAGATAATTTGCTAAATGTGACTTGACATTTACTTTTATCAAATAATAATCCTTGCAGAAGAGTGTTGGCAATGCCATAATAATAACAAAATAATTCTGGGTCTTGCCTATATTGCTTATCACAAATTTCACAGATAATATCTAATAAAGTAGTGGATAGAGGGTTGGCCGCTCATGACAGATGTTGTGGCCTCGATCCCCAATGCGACCCGATGCCTCTTAAAAAATCAACACTCAGTATTAGTTCTACCCAGGAAGTGAACTCAAAGAGTGGTTCAAATAAACTTTCTTCGCAGTCAAGCTAAAATTAATTTGTATAACTTAACTAATAAAGATGTATTAATACTATTATTATCATAATTCTTCATTAATCAATAAAATAATAATAAATACATGTGCACAAAAGATAGCTTATGCAAGTTAGACACAAATCTCTTTATTTTTCTAAGAACAGACAAAAAATTATAATTTGAAAGATTATGTCGTTGTTGTTGGTGTTACGCGTCACTTTCAACAATTTTTCAGTCATATCGCGACGGTGTCTACTTGAGACAGTATTCTAAGTGCTGTCACACTGGAGTATCATGCCACAGACACATGGTATGATACCCCACCCAGTCACATTATACTGACACCGGGCCAACCAGACCTAGAACTCTCCTCTAATTGCTGAGCGTCAAGCGAGGAAGCTTCTAGTACCATTTTTAAAGTCTTTGGTATGACCCGGCCGGGGATTGAACCCACCACCTTCTGCATGCGAGGCGGACGCTCTACCACTAAACCACGCCGCGGTCTATATTTGAAAGATTAAGATAATAGTTCTTTGTATAGACCGTTAAGACAAAGAAAGATATAACGTTCAACATAAAACTGCATAATACGACATACCTGTACAAATTCTTCCCTCATAGATTCTGTATTTACCAATTCCTTCTCTAGACTCTCCACAAACAGATCAGTTCGGTCCTGTGCATCCACATTAGAGAAACCAGCTGTCTCTAACACCTAGGTGGTAAATATATCATGAGTCAACAATAGCTTTTACATTATTGTGCAATGCAGTCAAACCTGTCTGCAGCAGCCAGTCAAGGGAAGTAGCAAAAGTGGCCTTTTATGACAGGTTGTTGCTTAACGCAAATTTGCTCTAAAAGCATATAAATTGGAAATAGGAAATGTGGCCGCTTGAGACAAATGGCTGCTTAATACAGGTGGCCGTTTACACAGGTTTGACTGTATTTCCTAATTGGTTATTTACTTGTTCAGTAATCGCTTTTACGTCATCAAGGGCTAACAGACAGCCAGCTAACAGACAACCAGCGAACTTAACCACTATTTCCTCACCATGGGATCCTGCAACATTAACCAGTATATGAGCACACCAGTCTGTGTAAGTAACCGATATATTTCCCACTTGATTCAGAAATGAGAGATGAATGAAAATGAGATACAATGTTGTATAACTTTGAAATTAAGACACCTGTATTGATAGTCAGTTGCGTCACTGAGTAAGCTAACCGGGCTCAGCCTGCTAACAAAGAATATATCAGATAAATCTGCTAAAGTCAGGTGTTTGGTAACACAGCTATAATAGCCTACACAGACAAAACATACCTCTCCATAACTGCGTGGCGACAATAAATTGTATCCTCTCTGTTTTACATATGTCTTGAAATGTTCAGAATGTTCACCATCACTGCAGCAATAATCAGATATGAGAAGTTTACCACCAGGTTTCAACCATTTCTGAAATATACAAACAGTATTGCTCTGAAATACAAAACATGAATTATCAGATTTACTTAAACTGTGTAAGGTACATAAATATGCACTTATACTGAGGACTAATCCTGCTGGGTTTTTTTTTAAATTTACTGATGCATTAATAACAGTTTTCATGACTAATTTAACACATATTATGTAACTTTTATGTGTTTCCGCCATCTGAAGTCATTTACAACCGGTATCACATACGCAAATCCAAGATTTTTGGTCAGATTTAATGATTGAATATTTAGCTTCATTTTTATGCCATCGAGGGCTAACAGACGATCAGTTAACCTAACCGCTGTTTCCTGGGATCCTGAAAGGTTAACCAGTACTCGAGCACACCCCATCTCTGACAGTAACTGATAACTTTCCCATTTGAATATGCAGTGAGAGACAAATGATAATGATACACAATGTCATATATCAATCATCATGGAGACTGTTGCTGGGCGGGGATTAAAACTCACGACCCCTGGACTGAGTCAGACGTGTAACCGACTGAGCTAATCGGACCCAGCTTTTTGATCAGTTAGAGTCAATTAATTTAAAGGTGGGTCCAATATTGTCATTTAGCAAAATTTTGGGACCCTCAAGTGACTTAGACCCCTGCCCCTCTAAGGATCTGCAATGTTGTACCAACGACTTATATAAAAATGAAAAGCAACTGGTTAAGACTTCATGAATGCACGCCTATTCACGCAAAATTTTACAATCTCGTTTGATAAATACAAATAACAATTCACATCAACTTGTGTTCAAAATTGTTATTATTGTATTTATGATTACAAAATGTGTATTCTTCAATTTTACTTCAAACTGCAATGTTAATTTTAATTCAAGATCATTTTGAACGATTAAAACATCTGTAAATGTCTAAAGGCCTTTTTCCATGGCGCGTATTATTCTGACAGGTTCGGCACCTATATCGCAGGGGTTTGTATGCACAGAACAGGCGCTGCTTTTGTAAAAATTGCTTCACACTATCTAGCCTACTTTAGTTTCCATCGGAGCAGATTTCTGCACCGACTAATAACTGCACAGACCAAAGTCGCCAGTATAGGCGATTTTTACACGCATGTCTGCATGTACAATGCGTGGAAATTCACTTTGGATGGGCACTACAATAAATACATGTGTATTTCCATGCACGTACCTCTATAAACTCTGCTCAGACAACCTGCATCATGGAAACTGATTGTCTGTGCACCTGTTAATACTGCACAACAAAAAGTAGCTTAGAGAAAAAACAGCACAGTAAAAATACGCACCATGGAAAACAGGCTTAAGGTTACATACATGATACAACTTATACTTTACACATAATAAATCAATTCCATGTGAATTATGAAGGATTAATTTGCCAAATCATTAATTCTTCTCATGCCATGTTATCCACATACATGTATAGTAGAAAGATGCATGTTTCCTTCACCATTCTATGGAAGTCCTAGTTTGTCTCAATAGCCTTAAATTTGAGCTGTTTCATCATTGTTTATTTTTTTGCTTCCCTCCATAAATTATATTTAGTCATTTTTGTTATAAATTCATCTTTGTATTAAATCTGTAAATTACTATTTTTGTTAGGTTATTCTTATGTGTTTTTTATGTGGGTAGGTAGGTAGGAAGCTATTTACTTTTTTGCAGATTTTTTTATTTTATTTTTATTTTGAACACAAATGGACAGAAATCATAAATTAAATAACAATGCTTTCAAAGTAAAATAAAAAAGTTTGGTTAGCTGTAATTTTAGTTTGTAGGTACATGCAAGAGCACGGTAATAAATACTTTTTTTAAATATGGCCATACCAATACCTCACATACTGAAATTCTTGATGATCAGTTTTACTTCAAAATTTGGCTCCATTTTATTTAATAAAAAACAATTACATAGAATTTCTGGAACAATGCCAGTTTGTCTGGTATGTGGAGAATAGTGTCCCTACTGTACACTACATCAAATGTCTCTGGTCGGTATTCTCGCTTTGTCGCATCAGCAACCTCAAACTGGACTTCCTGTAATCACAAAGAAATATACATGTATTGATAATAAACCAAACAGCTAGTTATTTCAGCAACTGAAATAGTCCGCATTTGAAGAAAACTGATGTTATTTAATGTTATGGTTCTTATTTCTGAGTTTCTGTTATAACGAATAAAAACTGATCTGCCGTACCACTGAAAATAATCTCTGTATTTGACCTGACAAGGGCTGTCAATCAAACAAGTTGATAATCCAATTAGCAATCGAAATTGGTTGCTACGCCACCATTTTCCTTAGCTAAGCTGACAATGTCTAAGTAAACACTACACTGTACACTCGGGTCCCGTTATAACATGAATCTCGGGGTCCACAATACGAAATTTACTTGGAAAAGTCAAAGTTGGTTATTCGCACCTGTTATGCTGCCCAACTCTGACTGGCTGTTTGCATTGTAATGTGATAAAACGAATATTTGGGTACAACAGATACACTTACATATGTATAGAATTAAAGAAAAAAAACATATATGTGCTTTGATAAAACTAAAATTGACAGTCATTGCTGCATAACCAAGATGTGAAAAATGGTGTCTACGTAAAAACTCACTTATAACAAAGTTTGCAAATGGCTTCCATGTTTGGCACATGTCAGCATTTATTGAATCACTCTGATTATTACAAACTGTTAATAATTAATGCTGGCATAACTCAATCAATTTAACTATCCTTTAAACCACCATGAGATAAGGTTTATAACAGTTTGTTCTTAGGCAATTGGTGAGTGGAAGATTAGTGATGAACAAATCAAAATACGACAATGATATATTGTTTGGCTGTCATTTTTGTCATTTGATCAATCACAGTTTGCCAATTTTCATTATCTTGACAATTTCCTCCTTGCCAATAAAATAGGAGTCAAGGAAAAATCGCGTTTTAATGGAATTCACCCAGTATTGGACTGTGTAATAATGGGACTGCAGTGTAATTTACCGACAATGCCACATTGCCAGTGAGGGGAACAATATCTATCCTTGCGTCAGGTTCATTCCATTAAAAAGCATACAGAAGACAGGCAGCTGGCAAACAATGATGGAATACAAATTACTATTCCGGACATCTCCCCATTAAGATCTGTTATGCCAAAATGAAAAAAGCAAGAAACTCAAAGCCTTTCCCACAATTTTAAGCATGCTATAGTTTTTAAAAAATTGTCATGTGATCTATAGTTTTGTTGGAGTTACCAACCAATCAGCCTGCTCATAGCTGTTGCTGTTGAATTGTCAATATCTGGACAAGCTTAAACCTTTTCTGCAGCATCTAATATACATCAGAGCATGTAAAATCATAAAGCTGTATTACCTCTTCATTAATTCCCACTTCCTTCGCCCTTTTGAGTCCTATGTTGACCATATTAGAAGACAAATCTATTGCTATGACTTTTGCTCCAAATTCCTTAAAATATATATTTGTAAGAAGATAAGAATGGCAACATCATGTGACAATCAATAAAATATAATAAAGACAGTTACATTCATGTGTATTAAGGATTGAAAGCACAATTTTGGTTGTGCTTCAGGTGATGAAAAACATAACTTTGATTTACGAACGGTTAGATGAGATTTACAGAATTCGAAGATAAAAGAATAAATCCCTTAACAGTATTGTATATGACTTCATCATTTCTTTTAGACAGTTTTTCAAATTGTTTATTTTTCGACCAGAAATTCAGTTGTATTTTTTTATTTGCTCAGAATTTTAAGTCGCATTTTCTAAGATCTGAGTACGCATTTTGCGAGTGTGCCAGTGCTATTTCTGAACCATGCTGGTAATGATCGATAAATGTTATATTTCATATCAAAAAGTCATTAACACAGCAATAAAACATTTCCATTCAGATTTTTTGTAGAGTTTATCGCGAATAGGAAATAATAATTAAAAAATGGCCTAATAAAAGTTACTACATCCGGCTTCTGAAGTGAAATACATTTCAACACCACCATTATAATTCTTTTACAAAAATACCCTCCCACCTAAGAAGTTTATTATTTTGCCATTAATGGGTGGGATGAATGCTTCAATAGAATAGTCCTTACTCAAAATTTGGCTTCTGTTTCATCAATATTTAAGTACTTAAAAAATCTAAGACAACCAGCCAGGAGATCCGGATTTTAGACTGGTTCCAGTTAAATTGCATATGGTTTCAGTGATATTGATTATATAATTAGATAAATAACCAGTCAAAAGTGAGTTAAGTTTTTAAGTAAGTATTAAGCAAATGATGGTGGAACGAGCCTGCATACTCACAGTGCTATCCAGTTTACATAAAGTGGCTAATGTACCTATTCCATTTAAATATATAAAAGATGCTCGTGAAAATAGAGAAAATGAGATACTAAGGCCATTATAAATAAATTGCTAGATTATCATCTAAATTTTTTCTTAAAAAGGGGGCAATGTGGGGAGGATTTTTTTTTTTATATCAAATTTTTTGTTGTTTAAAAAAAGGTATATATATATATTTTTTCATGAAAATAAAAAAGGTTGGGTGGCATTAGAAATAGGAGGCGAGTGGGGATGATAAACTAGCAATTGATTTATTATGGCCTAAGCAAACCCTGAAAATAGAGTTACCTTGACCATGTAGAAGGCACTGCCTCCAATACCGCAGCCCACATCCAGCACAATCTGGCCCGGTTGCAAATTTAGGCGAGACACAAAGTCCTGTAATTATCAGAGATACCATAGTAAATATTATTAAAGGAAATATCGGCATGGTATTATTGATGTTACCATGGGCTATTTAGAAATGAAGGTTCGAGTTCAGAGAGCCATACCCAGCTCAGCTATCTCAGGAAATAGTGGTTAGGCTAGCTGATCATGTTAGCCCTTGATCAATCAATTAATAGGATTCAGAGGGACGGGGGACACAACTCACGGGAAACCATTGATTGGTTAGTAAGAATATTAGTTTCTATTTTAACATACATGTAGAATATGTCTACATGTGCCGCAAATAGTGATATTTAAACTTTAATACAAATTATAAACTATAGATAAAAAAGCTTCCAATTATTTAGTGTCTTCAAATGTCAAAAAATAAATTCATTTTTTTCAACATCATAAAAAAAAAAATTACAGCTAAAACCTTTATAAAGAATGTGCCCATAACCAAGCCATGTGATTTAATAATACTAAATGTGTATTTAAAATCTGATGAATAAAAACTTATTTTTAGCGCATATTTTTGGTAAGCACTACTACTTGCAAATTCTTGCATGAGCGTTTAACTCCCCATCTATTCTCTACGCCATTGCCCCTTAATTTTTATTTACATTTATATATAAGTTTTTATATCATGGAGCAATGTGAATTTTCTACCAGCACCCACCTTGGTAGTATCAAGTCCACCAGTACTAATGAACGTCCTTCCAAATATTTTCTCATATCTGAGGATGCCTGTGTTGGAATACTGTTGGTTGTCAAGGAATTCCTGGAACGTTGTGTAACCATTGTCATTGTTAGATTTCCGTCGTAGTTTCTGTAACAACCAAACCACTTGGTTCTCATTCTGCTTCATCTGTAAAATGGATTGATTATTTATTTAATGTAATTTTTGATGCCATTGAGGGCTAACAGATAATCAGTTAACCTAACCACTCTTTACTGAGATCCTGGACCTAAATTAATCAATATTTTGAGTCTGAGATATAGACTCCGGCTCAAAATGTCAAAAATTTAAGATTCAAATAATTTCTATCAAACACTGATTATATAAAACTGATAAGAAGCGCCTGGCCCAATGGTAGAGCACCAAACCAATGATCAGAGGATCATGGGTTCAATCCTCCACCATGGCTATGTGTGTTGTTCTTGAGCAAGACACTTCTCCACATACTGGTTCTACCCAGGAATACTTCAAGCATTATTTGTGTGAGTTGTAAGAGCTTGTTTCACAACAGAAGTAAAATAAACTAACTGATAAGAAACTGTATTAAATCATATTGACATAATGATTCATACATCAGATGTTGGCCATTATAACAGTAATACTCACAGTGATGTACGACTTCACAGGTCGGGAGAGCACCAGTTCAAACCCAAACACTTCATCCGGGTTGTCCGTGGGCACTGTCAACATAGTGAACATCGCCATATACAGGGCAGGGTCACGATATTTTGTTGGGTTCTCCCCTCTTTTCTTGTTGCCTGGAAGAGAAACAGAAAAATACTGAATTGGATACATTCTGAAAGATGATTTTATGAGGAATGATCTATACATTTGATATAATGGATTTAGTTAATTAGCGTTATTTATAAGCTTAATCTGTATGTTTTAATCATAAGCTTTATATAAGCAGTATACAAATCCAACTTAATGAAATCCTGATGTGCCAAAAGTAGCTAATAACAGACATTAGCAATTCTTTTTCAGCTTGTCCTCGTAAATTATTTATTATAAAATATTGTAGGTGCTCAATCTGTCAATGAGCATTAATTCATGAAAATCTTTATGAAACTGATTTCTTTTAAATAACAGATTAATTCAAAATTTAGCAATTTTAAATGAAAGAACAACTTGTGCTCATGTAAAGGAATATTTCTACGAAATCTTAGTTTAATTTCAAGAGTTTTTAAAATGTCTTTTTAGAGAAATGTTGATGCATTCTTTAGCCATTCATTGATAGAGCGCTTGCACAATCGTATATTTTGCATGAATATCTGTCTGATACTAAAGCTGTCTCATGCATATTTATTTTTTTTCTGATGAGATCTAAACAAAATTAAAAAATTATCTTAAAGTTGTCCCAATTCTTTATAAAATTAATGACCACAAAGTCAGTTTTAGACTCGTAACTAATTTTGTAAACTTTGTACAATTATAATGAATGGGGACTCATTTAAGATACGGTAGATTTTTTATGCAAATGATAAATCAAAGTTTCATAAAATGTTTGACTAATTTATTGATAGATCTGTAATCAAGTTATGTGTTCTCTGTTTATAAAGAACACTAACTCTGCGAATCAGTATCAGTCTCACATAAGTTATCTCCCATTGGTGCCAAATCATGTACCAAGTCATGTTTGTTTCACACACACTTGGTACCCTTTGGCACTAAATAGTACATAATCCTCCACTCACCCATTATAATGCAGTGTACATTAATCACCTATTTTTCAATATGGACACTCTAATTATTAATTTATTCTTGTAAATTTGCAACAAGAGCACAGTAAGTATATCTAAGCATGCTATACTGAAAAAAAAATGTGTTTTTTCGCTCATTTCAACATTTGGAAGAGACCTGACATACTGCCTAATGAACCTAAAATAAAATATAGAATCTTACTTGCACATCTTTTTATTTAAAATGATAATAATTCCAATCTCACTTTTATGTATGCACTTTGGAGTTTTATTTTTTGATACAATCCAATGAGCTACTTTTTACGTTTCTTGTAATGTTTTACTACGCACTTACTATGCAGATGATAGTTACAATTTTCATAAATATATTTTATGGGCGTCTGAAACAAATGAAATTATATATTTATACTTTTGTCGTCAGGATTGAAACTATAAGAATTAATATAATTTTTTTCTGTTTTTAGGTGTGAAGCATGTCAAATCACGCGAGTCTTACATAAAGTCTGTGAGTGATTACACAAACTTAACACATGCATAATAGACAGAAAAAAATTAATTTAACCATAATACATTATCGAAATAGATCATTTGACCAATACACTGTGTTCACACGAAAAATAGTGATTACCGGTACTGCATTACCTCACAAAAATTCTCAACATCTAACAGGATTAATAATTAAATACAATAAAAAAAAATAAAAATGTCACTGTTTTGAGATTTCTATTGGCCTTGACCTGTTGATAATAACTTAACTACAAAATTTGCAGCGTGTTGATATTTTTTTTATATTGTACATTTCATCATAACAGAAAATCACTTTCAGATCATGTTACTTGCCATAAAAATATCAGTGTCAGTGTTTAAAATGCAAACCATGAATATGTGACTAGAAATGTGTCCATAGGAAACTGATGACCCTGCTATATGAAAGCAAATTTTACCCAAATTAAGTTGAAAATGTGCCATTATACTGTAAAAATTGATCGACATTGACAAATATCAAACCCGACCTGTTTTAACAGCTATACACCAAATATCAGTTAGGGCTCACAGACAATAAGTTTACCTAACCACTCTTTCGTGGGATCCTGAAATGTTTACAAGTACTCAAGCACACTCATCTCCACAAGTGACTGATAACTTTCATACTTGAATCAGCAGTGAGAGACAAATGGCAATGAGACGCAATGTCGCATATCAATCATCGCGGAGTCTAAGGCTGAATGGGGATTTAAATTTATGACCCCTGGAATGACAGTCAGAGGGGCTACCAACTGAGCAACTGGGCCTATAATTTTCATCATTTTACCTTTGTTACCATTATTCATTTTCTATAATCTGTATTTACTGATTGTACAAAAAAAAATCATGATTTAGTGAATAT
Organism: Panopea generosa; assembly: GCA_029582155.1. NCBI lineage: Eukaryota > Metazoa > Mollusca > Bivalvia > Adapedonta > Hiatellidae > Panopea > Panopea generosa. Next base: position 3,125,874 of record CM055900.1, read on the forward strand.
CTATGGGTGTATCTACTATTTTTGTAAGAATTTAAGTTCAGCATGCCAATAATTTACCTTTCATTTTATAACATTATTGTTTTGTAAATATGAAAGTGATTTCTGAAAATGATGATATACACATACCAACAATGGGTTAGTGTACTGACGGTAATTTTCCTAAACTAAATCTTTAGATAACGATTAAATTATTTAACAATATATCAAGGTGACCGTGACCTATATAAATGAAATTTTAATGTACTGAAGAGGAGACTTTACTAGGTACACACGCACTTAAATACTCTCTCACTCATATTTTGATACCTGAGAAACAAAAACAGGGCTGAGTAGATCATCGTTGGTCCAGGGACTTTCCCAAATCTAGTACACAATAAACAAACGTGTGTCATTCTTTGACAATGTGACAAAATGTGGAATATGAGAATGAGAATATTGTAATACAACAGTTTTATAAACATAAATAATCTTTAAAATCTGTTAAAAATTAAGGTCAATGCAACAAAATTCTTTGTTTGAAATCAATTTGTTTGTTCTTTCTAGAACAAACAGAGCTCTGAATATTAAGTTTAAAAAGTAAACTGTGAGAAAAATGACAATTTAGTGGTATCAAGATATATAAGCCAAATATGCTATTGTGAAACTACGTCATTCTATTTATAGTTAGACTCGTCAAATACAGGTAACACATTAATATTGAATCTATTGCATTGTACAATTTATGTAACAGATAAATGTGCTGTCATCCCTAATACAGTAAGTTCAATCTAAAAATAGAATGTCGTAGTTCCAAAATAGCGTATTTGGTTTATACCAATAATATGCAGATACGCATGTTCTAAAAATATCTTATTCTATAACCATTCCATCATCTGTGCCAATTTTTTGAATCCATGAATAGCTGTCCTTGAATTGTTTACTGTTGTATTTTGAGCATATTGCAAATAGTGTTTTGTCATTATAATTAATAGTACCATTTTTGGGGTGACATCAAAACAAGTATAAGCAACTGCTAATTCTAGTGTTATATTCCCAATCAGCAATGGTCAACCCACACCTATAGCCCAGCAATGGTTAACTCACACCCATGAGCCCAGCAGTGGTCAACCCACACCCATGACCCCAGCAAAGGTCAACCAACACCCATGACCCCAGCAATGGTCAATCCACACCCATGACCCCAGCAATGGTCATCCTACACCTATGACCTTAGAAGTAGGCAACCCATTACCTCAACAATTGTAAACTGATACCCATGAAAGTAACAGTGGTCGACCCATGACCTCAGAAGTGGTCAACCCACGACCTCAGAGGAGGTCAACCCACGACCTCAAAAGAGGTCAACCCACAACCTCAGCAATAAAGAAGTACTCAGCCATACAGAACTGGGATATGTTGAAGATTTATCATATTTGACATGCATATACAATGTTTTCCATACCTTTTAATTAAATTCAGCTCAGTAATTATTTATACTTTGATTAAACAATTGTTTCAAATACAAATTGCTTTTGAATTTATAAATGGGCATTATTTTATAAGAACAATTCATTCACTCAATCTCGATCAATAATTATTATTTTTCTTCTTTTTTTCTCCATTTATATTATTCAAATCATGCACGATGTCTTCAAGAGAAGAAACAGAAAGCCAGCCACAGTACAAATGACTGTTATGAGGCTACCAATGTCAAACAAAGATTTACATTATATTGACCAAAATGAAAATATATATACATGTACATGCAGGCAATTATTACATTTGTATAATCTTTAAGTGCAAATTCAGTCACCTTAGAAAATGTGTCCTTTATCAGAATTTATATGAACAGAATTTACAGAAAAATATTAAATATTATCATATGAAAGGTGGTCAAAATGTTGCCAAAGTTGGTTTAATTCAGTCTTAGTCAGTCCCAATGGCGAAATGATGTAAACTTTTGCATAAGATTCAATAACAGCATAATTTTATATGTTTCATACAGCACGAAAACACTTGTATTTCATTTTAGAATGGGGTTTAACGCAATTTTCCACACATTTCAGGTAATATTTGGCATTTTCAGTTTTACAGGTTAAGGAATACCTTAGACTGAGTAGAACCATCATCCTTCTGCAAGTTACTGGCCAACTTTCTCACATAAATTTTTTAGAGCGAGCGGGACCCAAACTTATGACCTCTGTGGTGAGAGGTAAGTGATCTTGAGACGGCACCTTATACCACCTGACGACGGAGGACCCTTGTCATTTTAGAGAAAGTCTTGATAAATACTTAAAAATATCAACCCACATAATATCGCAAAATATCTGGACAAACCTACATGTTATCGCAAAATATCTGGACAAACTCACGTTATCGCAAAATATCTGGACAAACCCACATGTTATTGCAAATATCCGGACAAACCAACATGTTATCTCAAAATATCTGGACTAACTCACATGTTATCACAAAATATCTGGACAAACCCACATGTTATCGCAAAATATCTGGACAAACCCACATGTTATCGCAAAATATCTGAACAAATCCACAAGTTATCGCAAAATATCTGAACAAACCCACATGTTATCGCAAAATATCTGGACAAACCCACATGTTATTGCAAATATCTGAACAAACCCACATGTTATCGCAAAATATCTGGACAAACCCACATGTTATTGCAAATATCTGGACAAACTCACATGTTATTGCAAAATATCTGAACAAATCCACATGTTATCGCAAAATATCTGAACAAACCCACATGTTATCGCAAAATATCTGAACAAACCTACATGTTATCGCAAAATATCTGAACAAATCCACATGTTATCGCAAAATATCTGGACAAACCCACATGTTATCACAAAATATCTGGACAAACCCACATGTTATCGTAAAATAACTGGTAAAAACCCATAAGACAATAATGCAGTATTTAAATCAGCATATATACATGTATCTGATGATAAATCCGGATTTAAAAAGTCACCCCACCATTTAATAAATGACCATGAAACAAACATTGGAAAATATACATTTGAACAATATCTTTTATTTTCAATTTTTCATCAAATGAAAAGAAACACAGACTTCTCTGCCTTCTTCCTACCATTACAAGATGGAGCAATTCGGAGCTAAATCGAGCAGCTATTACATAAACATTGCCTCCCAACATAGTAACTTTTGAAATACTCCACCCTCTTCAACTTCTCAAAAGACCCTGCTTACATTTTACCTGCTTACCACACTTTCCTTTTCAACTACTCAACATCCATTCCAATGCAGAACCTTGGTACTCAAAACAAACCCTCTATCGTTAAGTATTCAAATAGGTCTTCTACCGTCTAATAGTATAACCTGTCAATCACCTCTCCCTCTTTTGTACTCTAAACAGACACTCTTATAGAACAGGTCAACCAAATAGGTCTTCTAACCTCTAATGTCACAACATGTCAACCACACCATCCCTCTTTCGTACTCCAAACAGGCCCTCTAATGGAAGAACCTGTCAACTACGCCTCCGTCTTTTAGTACTCAAAATAGGCTCTCTTTCCTTCAAGTCAACCACCCCTCCTTCTTCCGTACTCCAAACATATCCTCTAATGTAAGAACCTGTCAACCACCCCATCCCTCTTTCTACTCCAAACTGGCCCTCTAATAGTAGAACCTGTCAACTACCCCTCCCTCTTTAAGTACTCAAAATAAGCTCTCTATCCTTTAAGTCAACTATCCCGCCTTCTTCAGGTACTTTAAAATTCCTTCTCCTTTAGTTACCTGTAACCCACCATCTTCTTCAACTCCTTTAACATCCCTTCCAAAGTAATTACTTGCAAACTGCACATCTGCTTCAAATACCCAAATATCCCCACCAATTTTGTTACTTAACATTCTACCCTCTTTAAAAAGACAAAACAATCTTAAAGTAGGAAACACACCATAACTGTAGAATCTAGTAAATAAGTGTATGCGCTTATATTAATTTTAGGGACAATTTTAAGTGCCAATTTCCGATAAGTGCTTATACATAAGCACTAAATTATGTGCCTGTATTTGGGATACACTTGAACATTAGCCCTATGCACCTATCTTTAACAATTTAGACAAAACTTGGTCTAGAAAACTCAATAGTCTTGGTTTTCAGCTATAAAACTATTCAAACAACATGATTACTGGAAAAGGATTGCATTTAACCAAATAATAGATGTGAAATATAACATTCAACAATCACAGAATATGTAACAGATTAGAATACTTGTCACATTTTTTTTCCATAATAATCAAAGTATTGATAAAGGACGTTAAAGAGTTTTTAGCTGCTACAAATTGTTCGTATAACTGTATTCCAATATGCACCTAATTTTAAGACAATATTAATATAAGAATTTGACATGCCCTTATTATCACATACAAAATGGCAGTAATACTTTTGTTGTACGCTCACATTCAAGTATGCAGTTATTTACCAAATTTTACAGTAAACTGTTCACGTTACAAGAAGATGTATTAAAGTCAAACCTACACAGAATTCATGAAAGATTATAAACAGCCACAATAAATAACTGAAATAAAATAAAATTTAATACAATAGTTACATGATTCTACTTCATACAGCTTGTAAGTTTAAAAGATCGAGGCTGCAATTGTTCAGTCTGCTGTTTTTAACTTAAATACAAAGACTTTTTACGCAGAATTTCATTGGCTTAAAGATTCAAAATTTAAACAATAGATATAACTGTACTCCATTGTCAGTTTCTTGAAGATAAGAGTAGGTCAAAGTTTAAACTTACATAAATTGAATATCAAAAACCAAAAGCTATCATGTCACCAGTGGCATTGGTTTCATACGTAAGTTTATACCATTTTTCAGAAGAAAAAAAATCAGGCCGAAAAGAAAAAACTACTAGTCTTCATCACTAGTATACCTCAATTAAGATAATACAGATTAACTATGCTTGTGTGAAACTTTACAAAACCCAGAAGACAGGATTGATTTTGTCACCCACAGCAGACTGACCTTTAAAAATGAATTTTGATTTGCAATATGTGTCTACCACAGAACATAGCCTGACCTGATTGCCTGAAGCAAGACTCTCGGGCAAACAAATAGCCCCCTTCTCGTAACCATGACAACTCGTTGCGGATCAGATTCTGGACCTCCGTGTCCTCCAGATACATCATGAGCCAATTGGAGAAGATGATGTCGCAGCTGAAATATTGCTTTATTCATTATCATTATCATGTTGCAGCTAAAATATTGTTTAATTCGTTATCATGTCGCAGCTGAAATATTGCTTTATTCATTATCGTGTCGCAGCTAAAATACTACTTTATTCATTATCATGTCGCAGCTGAAATATTGCTTTATTCATTATCATGTCACAGCTGAAATATTGCTTTATTCATTATCATGTCACAGCTGAAATATTGATTTATTCATTATCATGTCAAAGCTGAAATATTATTGCTTTATTCGTTATCATGTATTTAGTTTAATCATATTTTACTGGCATACAACCATATATTAGTATTACAATATCCACATTTGTGGCAGCTAGTCCTGGTTAGCTCAGTCGACAGCATGTCTGATTATCAATACAGTGCTTGTGAGTTTGAATACATGCTAGGTCACAGTCTCCATGATGACTGATATACAACATTGCATTTTATTGACTTTCATTCCTGACCATTGATATAAGTGGGAAAGTTATCAATTTCTTGTGAAGATTTTTGTGCTTGAGTACTGGTTGTTCTTCTAGGATCTCAAGAAAGAGTGGTTTTTACTGAATGTATGTTAGTCATTGTTTGCATAAAAAAGACACTAAATATTCAAACATGTGACAGAATTCCTTTATTGAACATATTTAGTTTTTTGTTCATTTCCCATGAATATAAACTTTCCCATGAACATCCCATGAACATGTACATCCCCGTGAATATCCCATGAACATAAACATTCCCATTAACATTCTATGAACATTAACATTTCCATGAATATCCAATAAACATTAACATTACCATGAACATTAATATTCCCATGAATATCCCATGAACATAAACATTCCCATGAACATCCCATGAACATTAACATTCTCATGAACATCCCATGAACATTAACATTCTCATGAACATCCCATGAGCATTAACATTATCATGAACATCCCATGAACATTAACATTCTCATGAATATCCCATGAACATAATTGTTCCAATGAACATTAACATTGCCATGAACATCCCATGAACATTAGCGCTCCCATGAACAGTCATTTTAAGCTTCGGGCATTACTTTGGATACAATGAGCCTCAAAAAGATTTGAGATTGATTACGTATTAAATAAACTAATTTTTAACATCTTTGATGTGAAGCAACAGGTATTGTTCTGTTTACCATCTCGATACTAAGATTGCAACACATTATTTACTCATATGACGAAGTAATATGCATGGTGGTGTAAATAAGAGCCAATATATAAATATTATTATATTAAAGGAATGAACTTTATTTGATGAGCATTATGAACCTATGGTAATGTGTGCCAGGCTTGGTTAGCTCAGTAGGTAACATGTCTGACTATCAATCCAGGATTCATATTAACTGGGATCTACTAAGCTGTTAACAAGTAATAAACACACCTTATCTCTACAAGTCACGAACTACTTCCCCACATATTCAGAGGTGGAATATGCATGGCCTCATAGCAAAGTTCATGACCAATCATCACAGAGATTCTGACTAGGTGGAGAATCAAACTGACAAATCCTGAATTGACAGTCAATACCAACCGGGCCCGGTACATTTATGTACAAAATGGTGATGAAAATGTTGTTTGTACTGAAATCAGGTCGTCTTGATCTTTGTAAATAAAATTGGGATGACATGATCCCATTTTTCAATAAACTGAACATAAGTGCACAGTACGAAAAAATGAATTGCTATTCGAAATATGTATATGTTTTGTATCACATGATATAAATAAAGATACAAGCAGACATACCTGTTATTCGCGACATTCAGCTTTGTGACATCCTTGCACTGGTATTGTATGTTGTCATATTGTGCATTATTTTCTTTGTTTTTGTTGATGAACTTCTCCATAAAATCTACAGCTATGACAGACCTGGCACTGGCAGCCAATTCCCCAGTGAATCGCCTGGAAATCCGATAATAAATGATTAAATAACCCTGACAAATTTTGTATCTCAGGGATATAATTTAACATTCTCAGGACTATAATCAAAAATCTGATAAATGTATAAAATATGTCACAAGTTATGTCCAATATTGAATACTGGTATACAGTCTTCAAAATGACAATGTAATAACTACAAATGATTTGCTCTATTAAAATCTATCTTAATTTTAAACGGGATTTTAATTTTACACTTCCTTAACCCTTTACCTCATATAGACGTCTTTGGACACCTAATATAAACGTCTTTGGACACCTCTTATATAGAAGGCTTTTGAACTATTGGGTGAATTATGTTCATATTAATTGACAGAGTGGAAAACAGAGCAGGAAGTGTTCAGATTGCTCGTTACAAGCAATCTGAACTCTTCCTGCACTGTTTTCAAAGGTCTACTGTGATTGGTGAGTGAAAACGCTTATCTATGGAGTAAAGGGTTATGGTAACATGACTTTAATTGATTGGTTTATAAAAACATTTATCCAGGTTATCAAAGGTTAAATCTATTTATAGATTATGATTTACATTTAACATTCTCTGAAACATAATTTATGATGTCTCAAATCAAGTTATAAAACGTCCTGTTTGATCAGTCATACATGTATCATGAGGATTAAAAGATGCAATAAATTCTCTGCATTCAGATTTGTTGTTGGGTCTCTTACCTTCGTAAATGAAGTATTTTCGTATAACCCTTTACTCCATAGATACCAATCACAGAAGGCCTTTGAAAACAGTGCAGGAAGAGTTCAGATTGCACGTAACGAGCAATCTGAACACTTCCTGCACTGTTTTCCACTCTGTCAGTTAATATAAACATAATTCAACAAATAATTCAAAAGCCTTTTATATTAGAGGTGTCAAAAGCTTTCTTTATTAGAGATGTCCAAAGGCGTTTATATGAAGTAAAGGGATAAACAAAAATGCGACACCTACAGCTGTTTCATTAACGCAAAGTTATTGCGGCATTGTTGTTTTTTAAATATACATAATTATTGTGTACAGTCAAACCAGTCTTAAGAAGCCAGTCAAGGGAAGGAATAAAAGTGACCTTTTAAGACAGGTTATTGGTTAATACTAGTGAATTGACTTAGAAAGCATAGAAATGGGAAATCAAAAAATTGACTGCTAAATACATGTGACTGCTTTATAGAGGCGACCGCTAACACAGGTTTGACTGTACATCTATTTACAGGGTTTTCGAAAATTATTATAACCTTCCTAGATGAATTTTGTAACTTTTTATCATAAAGTCAAATAAAGTCAGATAAGTATGCAAGTATAAGGACATTTAATGAAACGGGCCCATAGATTTTAACCAAGAATCTTAAAGTAAAGAATTCTATATAGATGTTCATATAAATGTTTCGAATCTTAATATAAAATTATAGTCACCCAATGCCAGCTCCAAGTTCCAGTATATCCTTCCTCTCCCAGGACGGCAGGTACGACAGGATCTCTGGGAGCTCATGTTTCGTTAGTTCCTCCGCATTTGTGTCCAACATCATCTCTTGTAAAGATGCATCCTGGGAATGCTCTACCCAGAAATCCGTCATTTTGACGCGTAGGTCAGCGTCTGAAATGAGATCAAATGTAAACTCTCTTTTGAATGAATTTATCTATATATATATATATATATATATAAGTAGAGAGAATTACCATTTTACAGTGCTAAAACTTATAACAAGATATCATTAGCTAGCTTTCAGCTTTATGCCTTTATCAGAGGATAAAAATAAAAAAAAAAAACACAAGAATAAACAATTATCTATATATAAAATACTGCAGACAGACGAGCAATCTGAACACTTCCTGCACTGTTTTCCACTCTGTCAGTTAATATAAACATAATTCACCCATTGCTGATATGTGGTGAATTAATGCTTTCAATATTAAAGGTGTCCAAAGGCATTTATATGAAGTAAAGGGTTTTAAGAGAGTACTGGGTGTTAATTTTAGGTGGTCATGAGATCAAGGATGTAACCCTTGACCTCTGATGTGAGGTACCATGTCGTCCACTACAATTAACATATTTTACCAGAAAACGTATGCCTTATGATGTACATTTCTCTTTTTAATGGGGTATAACACAATTCTGAACACATTTCAGGTTATATATGGCATATCCGTTTTATTGGTGGAGGAATATATCAGAATAAATCTGAGTAGAACCACCTTCCTTCCTTACAAGTAACTGGCAAACTCACATAAAAGTTTTTTAACCAAGTGGGACTCGATTTAGGATGTACATATATGTATATATTAAAAAGAGTGAGGTTTCACTGTTTTTATCCAAACCAAAACTATGTTGATAATTGGTAACTTTCCCACTAGGATCAGCAATGAAAGAGAAATGCCAATTGGACGCAATTTGGTATATCACTCATAACTAACATGTTGGTTTTTTCCCCAAGTTTACAAATTCACATACTGTATTTACTAAACAAATACCAACCATTCTAAACATTTATATTATATCAATCATAATTCAAATTCTACACTGGATGAGGTTTTTTTGTTACTATATTTGAATGTCATATCAGCATATTAAATAGGCCACAACTGGCAACCAGTTGCCATGCAGAGGAAAATTTTTAGATTCATGTACAAATCCATATTAACTACTGTGAACAGCACCCCTATCCTTTTGTTGATAACTAGAAAACTTTCTCACTCAAAATTTTTGGCTTTCATTTTTGGTAACAATACAGTGTTTTTTTTCGGCCATTTTTATAGCCGTTATTGGGTCATATTCCCAATGGCAAATAGTATATTTTTTTCCCAATTGAATGGTAAAAATTCCCAATTGAAAGCTTCAAAAATGTAAATTGAAACTTGCCATACTTCCTTGATAAAATAAAGAAAGTTTTCCCCATTCTGAATTTAGTATGACATTGATTATTTAATTAAATGGCCTGATAAGCAAGTGTACACTTTTTATAAATATATAAATATATTTAATGCAAAAAAAAATCCCAATGTTAATGAAAATGCCGCTAAAATTCCCAATTCCAAGGGTATGGGTCATCTTCCCAAAATGGTGAAAAAAAACACTGCAATAAATCTCAGTATGCGGTTTACATAAATAATTGGTGCAGACACTGGTGTAGCATTGCCGCACCATTAAGGCCATTCTTAAAATAATATTTGTTTGCAGTGCTCCGACCCAGTATTTTTCATGAGGTTAGGTAAGTAGCTATTTATTTTGTTGTACAATTTTTGATTTTGTAGTCATTTTAACAGTAAATGGACAGAAATCAAGAAAAAAAGTTGGGTAGCTGCAAGTTTGAGTGAGTAGGTAGGAACACAGCAAACAATATATTTTTTAAGAATGGCCTAGATTAAAATATTTTCTACTTTTTTTTTATATTTATTTTGTTTACCGCAAAAATAATTTCCCATTTTTTAAGGTTTTATGATTAATTTGAATTTTGATGATTTATTGTCATATATGTCATTGTCGATTTATTTTCAGATGGGCATATATACAACTTTAGGCCAGGTTGTAATGCATGTTTGGTCATATAAGGGTGTATGCCTCATAGAAACTGGTTCTGGCAACAAATCCACAGTCTGTTTAACTTCGATACTACTCAGTACTGGATATGCTAATGACAGTGTGTATGTAACCTATAAAGAGAAAAACCTATGTTAGCAGTCTGGCTTGCTCAACTGGCAGAGCATTCACCCTGTAAGTGAAAGGTCTGAGGTTCGAGTCCCAGACTGGATACAAATTTTTCTTTTTCTATTATATTTGAAGTCATCTGTGAATGTCAATATTCATTAAAATACTGGTGATGAAACTATCTTAAATCAAGGACGGATGAGTATATTCACAGGTTATGGGTAAGGTTTCCAAAGAACATAAAAAAAGTTATTTATGATACTATCCAAAATGTATATTTCCATTAAATACTAAACTTGTACCGGTAATAGCAATATTTCTGAATTGAAGGTCAAGTTGAAATTGTGGTTTTGAGACAACAATTCCATTCTTCCCCCTGAATTTTACCAAGAAAAATGGCGGTAAAAATAGATTTATTTAAGCTTGGAATGCTGATGCAAATATTTTCACTGTTGGGTTGTAGACTAAAATGATTATGTTGGCCCCCAACCATGAAAAGATAAAGAAATTTAGAGCCACATCATCAACCTATTGTAAGCGATAATTATAGTTATAAAATATGTATGTATTAAATAAAATGATATTTCATTAATGATTTGTCAATACAATCATTATTACGGAATCAGCAAAATTGCAAAATACATTATAATTAGACTTGAATGAAAACAACTACCACAGATAATAAAAGCTGTAGATTGCGATTCCCGCATTTATGTGATCTTTCACACGTTAAAAGACTAATTTGATGCATTTATGCCATCTTTCACACGTTAACAGACTAATTTGACGCATTTATGTGATCTTTCACACATTAAAAGACTAATTTGATGCATAAATTAAAAAGTAATAAAATTTATTTTAAGATTGCCCATGTATGAAATGGTGAAGTAAGCAGTCGTATTAGATGATGCAATATGATGCAATAAACCTTTTCATCTCGTCCGATAACCACAACTTACCGTCTCTCACTTCATTGATCCAATCTCCTTTTAATAAGAAATAGACAAATGACAGCAGGACTATTTTCCATTTACTCCAACCAGATAATATACTAGTAGTCATTTTCTCACTTTTTTCCCCTATGTCACAACTAGAATTATAATAGGCCTTGTGTTTATTATAGAAAAGTGATGAGTCTTTTATCAAGTGTTAAGTCAAATCAATTTTCTGATCTTTATTAAACAGTCAAATATTGTACTCTCTTATAGTGGCACAATATTACCAGTATATTTGAATTGAGTACGACTCAATGGAGAGCACCGATACTAATATCTCACCCTGGACCCAAACACCCACACCCATACACCCTTTTTCTCAATTGATATTGCTTCACAGACTAGACAAGAAAGATTTATTGTAAATTTCACCGGAATATCAATCAATGAACATAAATCTTTATTTCTATTACAGTATTATCACTACTATTACTGTTCAAACATACTATATACCAGTTATTATTAAACAATTGTCAGAACTTTTCCAATATCTTATAAAAAAATAACACCCCCCACAGCTGTAAATAGCTCAATATTTAATTAATGTGTATTGTCGATTCTTTTTACAAGTCCTGACATAATAGCCTGCAGTCATTTCTGATAATCCATATCAAATACAATAGCATGCAGATTTTTTAGGACTTTATCAAATGTGTAAAGTATGTCACAATTTATATCCAATATATATACACTCGTCAAAATGGCAATGTAATGACAGCAGATGATTTTCTCAATTTAAATATATTATTAAAATTTTAGTTTTACACTTCCTTAAGGTAACGTATCTTCAAATGATTGGTTTATAAAAACAACTATCCCGGTTTATCCCAAGTATAATCTATTTATAGATTGTTGTTTACATTCACTTGGTATGGGTATTGTAATTATTGTAAACTTATTAGATTTTGTTACCATAAATATTTTTGCTATTACAATACCAATTTCAATAGCAATTAAGGTGTAAGGTGTTCCATAGGTTGCTTTTTAAATAAACAATATCTTTATCTTGATATCATAATCCTAATGTATGGTATTTATTTTACTTAAACAATTACACCAACAGATCTAGAGCGGTTAAACCATCAGATCTCCAAAACAATGAAATCGGGGACTTGTTACTATATCATTAAAAGTGATGATTAACACCTGGAATATCCCCCCAACCACCACACACACAACACCACCACCACCACCCACCTCAACCTCTGCCCCTCCCTGCCACAGATTTACAAAAAATATAAAAATAATCAAGAAAAATATTGAAACATGTAAGTGATCTAGACTCTGGAAACTGTGTGAATCCCCATGGAATTTTCTGGAAAGTAAATAAAGTTTGTGTCTCCTCAATTGCTGTTCACATCCATGACAAAAGCAAGCAATGAAGATCCATTTCAGCTCGCAGTCAGACTGGGTTTGTTTGGTTTTCAGACATTACACTCACGTGAACACTAAGAACTGCAGTGGTGGTCTAGTGGTAAAGCATCCTCCTAACATGTGGAAAATCTTGGGTTCAATCCCTGACCGGGTCATACCAGACTTGGAGCTCAGCATTTAGAAGAAAGTGCTCTCTTCGGTCATCCCAGTGTCAGTGTAATGTGACTGGGTGGGGTATCATTTATGCCACGTGTCTGTGGCATGATTCTCCAGTGTGGCAGCACTCAAATACTGTCTGAAGTAGACACCATCAAGATATGAGTGAAAAATTGTTAAAAGGGACGCTAACCACCGTACAACAACAATTTATGAACACCGCTTCTGCATGATATTGTATGGTTCTAAGATAGGTATAAAAGTGTTTATTTGCAAATTTTTTTTTAATTTATATTACAGAGGATTGAACCCCCAAATCCCCCATCCCAAATCATTGGTCCAAAACTCTGGCAATGGACTATATGCTCAATAAATAACATAATGTAAACTCTTAAAATAAATAGTTTATACATTACCTGGACTGTACCTGCACCAGGACATTGTCAGCTAATTAAAACATCTTTATCGTAATCTATTCTTGAGTTGGTTCCAATAACACACTGATTTATAGCTGACCTTTCTCACTAGGTAAGATGAAATCTATATAGTTTTATTGATCCAGTATACGGACAATTATACACATGTCTCAATCTGTCATCGCCTGCTGTTACAATAAAACTTAAGCTCTTTCTTTCCTTGTGTATATGTATGCAGTGGCAGACCTACACTTTAAAAAAAAAACAGTGCATGCCCCTACTCTCCCCACCCATGACTCACATATTTTATTAAAATCCACAATGTTTCTACTGAAAAACATGTGTGCCCGTTCAGACTGTGTTACGCCCCCTAAATGCGTTCCCCACTCACTCACACACACCCTAAACTGAAATCATGGATCTGCTCCTGATATGACTGTATACTGCAATCTTGCATAAGACCGGATGTTTCTTTTACTGATGCATATAACAGTTTATTATTTTGTTTAAAGTGTTCTCATTTGTTAACTTATTATAAATGAAGATGCACAATTTAGGTTTAGGGTTTTTAGTTTTTATCAACAGAAATTGTAACATTTTTTTAAAAAAAAATTTACTGTTAGGACGGGAAAATGTTCTAGTTGTCATTAAGTGTTTTCATTAAATTTTATAAACCTGTTATAAATGAAAAATAATGGAGAAGTAGAATTTAAGTTGTTTTTTTTGGGTTTTTTTCACAGTTCCCTTAAGGAATTAATAGTTAATTTGTTGTCCAAACAGGTGGAAGAGTTCTGGTTTCCGTTTATAATGTTCTCATTTGTAAACTTAGACCAGGTTAAATAGAACTTACTGGTAGTTATATCATATTTTTTTCATTTCAAGTGTATCTTTTGTTTTATTTTCATACACACTTTACAGTGGTGAGAGTGATAAAAAAATATTAATAACTGATTTAAAACAAAATATTAATGTTTGTATACTGGTCCATTACCTAGATCAAGGTTCTTTAATTATTTAAAATATGCACGTTCTTGGGCAGAAAAACGAAAAACGCATGCATAGCAATCATTTCCAAAAATGCAAAATTTTTGTTAAAGGATATATATACACATGTATCAGGATTTTTTAAAAATATACAATTGGTTAAAATCATTTTTTCCCAATATATCATGCCTGTATATACTCACTGATTACATATCGCCATAAAGATATCTATTTTAACTTAACTTCTAACTTTTAAAATAGTTTATTAAAAAGGGATTTCCCAACATATTTTGTGATGTATCAAATGAGTTACGTTATTTCATTCTGATTCACACTGGTTTACAGAAGTAGTTTCAAAGAGTGTGAATGATGATGTGAAGGTATTCAAGCAGTATTTAAGTGCTGTCTATTTTTAAAATTAAATTACGTTTCAAGTTAACAATTTTAACTCCAATCAAAATATCATTTTTGCCACATTTTGGTGGAATAAATATACCAAACCATTCAGATTTTATTTATTTATGATAATGAGGTCAACAGCAAGGACAGAGAGGTCAACAGCAAGGACAACTGTTAATCTACTTATGAAGCAACTTACTCCATGTACTGTGAAGACAATAATCATCAGAGTAATTATGCATAACCAATACGACAATCTGATAACTCTGCTCTTATAATTACTTAAAATCTATATACAGTATATAAATCGGTTACAGATATCCAGGTACACACAAACTAACCAGAAGTAGGTGATCATCAAAGGAATTTCAATCTTAAAATTTGCCTTATTCTATTTTGACAATTTTTACATTATCTTCTACTCCAAACAGAAAGATGACCTGAAACCTTTCCTGACAGAATATTAATACCGGTATGTTGTTTCTTAATAAATGATATAAAGTTTAATTTTTGCTATCCCACTTGCATGGCTTTAATGAAAACAGTTTTATACAGTAATAAACAGAACTGTTTGCCATTGCTCCCCCTACTTCTTTTTAATAGTTGAGAAATATTACTTTATTTACAATACCACATCCCCTGTGCTCCTATATATCCACCAATGAACATGGCAAGCACCAAAAAACTATCAATTTTTCCTGTTAGTTCTACTGAATACATAAATAAAGTCCAATCATTTTGAATATACATGCACATATATATACTAACTTAATATTTCACTAAGAAAACCTTTGTTAATAATAGTAATACACTTTTCTAATTAGGTTTTTGTATCTCGACACTTTGTAACTACAGTAATACTGACCAAACTTGTCCAGTTCACTGAATATCAACTAGGTTTTGTATGTGTATTGTTTGAAAGGAATGTCGGTGTAATGTAAATAAAGAATAACAAATAGTAATCCAACCGTTATAAGGTCATTAACAAAACTGAACTGTTAGGGCCAAAGGGCACATGACTGGGCACAGACCTGGTGCAGAGTCTTAAAGGAAGTAAGTATATCAGGGGGGAAAAATGCTTTAAATGTCTGAAAATTAAATTCATTTTTAAAATGGATAAAAAGCATCCCATTATCATTAATAAATAAAATCCCTATGGTTGGTTATATCAAATCCACTAAAATGTTAAAAAATTGATATTCAAATTGGAGTGTTAAACTTCATATGTCCCAAAAGTGAAGTGAAAGAAGATATTTCTGATTTATATATTCAATGAACAGATTTTTAAGCCTTGAAGGAGAATGTGTTTGTTTATTAAAACAAGTCTTTTCTAACAGTATTTCAGTAATAACAACAATCACTTAATCATCATTACTGGAATCTGCCAGGAGGTTAACAGGTTAACAAGTAGTACAAATTTTATTTCCACCACAAGTCACTGACTACCTCCTCACATTTTTAGAAGTGGGAGACTTATGACCGTAGAATAATATTCATGGCCAATTATCACAAAGGTTAGGGCTGAGCAGGGATTAAATTCATAACCCCTGGATTGAGTCAGATGTGTAATCTACCAATTGAGCTAACAGGGCCAACTAGTAGGATATAGAAAGGAGTATATTAATTACAATACACAGCTCCAGATAAGCTTTTCTTCAAAGGAGTACTTTACTCCATGAATTAGTATACTATGTTTATTTTCCAAATATTAAGGGTAAAAATGAACATTTAATCAAATTGCTGTTTTACATAAACCAAACACTGAAACTGAGAGTATCCTCTACTTATTTTACACCTTACTTTAGATTTCAATGCTTTATTTGGAAATTTCAATGCTTTATTTGGAAATTTCAATGCTTAAGCCCTGCAATATCAACTTGTGCTTCAACTATGCGGTAATATAAAAAATCCATGTTTACATTAAGTATCTCTTCCTTATATGGAAGAAATGCTATTGAAAACTTTCAATTATAAATGTACAGTTATGTGACAATTAAAAAGCTTGTGAATGAGATTCTTATTAAAGTTTTATTTCCTAACTGATTTTTTTTTCATTACATTCTACACCAGCATATTCCTTTTTTGTTATTCTTATTTTTAAAAAGATGATTTAGAACACACCATTTTCAAAGCATTATAGGTTATAGATCCAGTTATTTTGGTGCAGAGTGACCAAAGAATGAATTAATCAGAACCATGGTCCTTCACCAAGTAATTGACAAACAATTAACTTGTCACATAAAATGTTTAACAGAGCTGTACTCGAATCCATGATGTAAATGGAAAATAATACTCAAACAGCATGTTTGACCACACTGCTACAGAGGACCATTGCTTGGTTAGTAAAACTGGCCATGTTATAGAACTAAAATACAGTAACATGGATTGTTAAGGGCATTCTAAAATTCATTTTATCAACTTAAATATCATTAAAATGTTCTGTCCAGTATAATGTACGGTATCACAAACAATATATCAGAAACAGATATTTATAAATCAATTGGCTGTAAAACTGTTCTGTTGTTTTTAAATGCTTTAAATAACTATGAGCTACATAAACTGACTAAAATCACCGACTTTTATAATCTGTGAATGACAACATTAAATTCTGCTTATTTCACAAATTTTAAACAAATAAACTTTCCATGGTTAAAACTGTGTCAGAAAAAAAGATTAGGAAAATTACATTTGCAATGGAAATATACCACAAAATGATAAAACAAAATTTCTAAATATGCTACTTCCATGATCTAATCTAATGACATATTGTTAACAGATTATATAATCCATACTGATAAATATAAATCATGATGTCATTATGCGAAAAAAAGTACCTGATTACAGTTACATCAATAATCACTTTTACAGATTGCCTGTATCATTAAATATGTAAGTACAAGTATCGGTAAGTATTGCATTGTATCAAAAATTTTAGATGTCCCCTTATTGAGAAATATTTTAGTTTAGAAGAAGAATACCACACCTTACCATTAAATTTGATTCAGGACCCCAACCCATTAATATTTTTATAGGAGAAAAATACATTTTGGGCTAAAACTGTTTTATCTTTATGAAATTAGTATACAGTATTTACAATGGAAACTGCACCAGGCTATTATAACTTTTCAAAATAAAGTATGGGGCACTTGATAAAATACAAAAGGATCCTTCTAAGGTAAAAAAATTATTTGGAAATTCCATGCATTAAAATTTTCAATAACATCAATAAGTTGAAGATCTTATTTTAGGTAAGTACTCTACTTTTAAAAAAGATAATTAGACTAAATGATGGAGGTTTTCATCATTTTCATTTGTTAATTTGGGGGGAGGATGGGGGAGGGGGGCACTGAAGTGCACTAATAATTCCTTGAAAAATGATTCATTAAAATATTGTCAGTCTCTGCAGTGGTTCTATCCCAAAGATAAAGAATTGTAAGCCATACACCAAACCATGCCATAAAAAACAAAGCTTGACAATAAGACAGTATTTTTGCTCTTATAAACTGAAATATTAAACAAGACCCCCTTTGGGATCTAACACAAAATTTAATTTTTGCAATAAAGTGAAGTCTCTCGTGAAAAAATCACCAAAACTTAATTCTAGGTGTTAAGCATAAGGTAAATCAGTGACTTAATTACATGCAACATACGACTAAATCACGAAACACAAATACTGAAATTGTATTTTGTACATTTATAATGTGTGTACTCAATTTCTTAAAAACATTTTCAAAATTCATTCCCATATCGTTTTATCAGATAATTTAGGTGTCTGCTGTCATCTTGACTTGAACTCTTAACAAGGTCATGTCATTATCAACCACTGCTCTTAACCTAGCCATGACCATTGGTCAAAGTAGAGACATATATATAAAAACTGTGATAAAGTCAATGGTCAAACGGTTAAATAAACATGTTTACCGTTAGTTAATTTAGGGCGAATAGCCGTAATAAAGGACACGAACAGATACACAAATTAGGAAACTGAACTGCATCCGTTTATAAATATGTATCTATTTTTAACTTTAATCTTTGATTACCGCTCACAATATAATTATTGTAAATATGTACAGAAAATGGGTTTTGTCATACGTTTTTTACGAACAAAGCAATACTATTCTATTTTTTTTCAGATTCAGCATCTGCGACCGGAAACAACTTGTATTGGTTTTCTACTTATGACGAAAAGCCGGGTACCAACTCTGAAAGAGGCGCAAGATTGTTATATCGGCGACAATACGAGAAGCGGAAATATTTATAAAAAGAAGGAAAACTAGTGACATGTAAACTAAGTCGCTGTTTTTAAGGCTTTAAATAGACAATGATATTTAAGTCGTTGCTGTTTTAAATAAAAAAGAAACAAATAACCACGAATAATCAATACTTTTATTGGAATATAAAAATCGTGAATGAAACAAGACGGTGCAAATGAATATGCTTAATTATGCTAATTCCTTTATCCGACGTGAATATAAAACTAATAAAACGTAGATTAAAAATCATTGAGGTTATAAATATTCTTATTGCTAGTTATAAACATACTAGAATGTTTATTAATTAATTTTAATTAATTTGACATGTGAAACATTTCTTCATATAACAGTATGAGTATTTATAATATCAAATTTAGGTGATTTATTTTAGAAATAAATGAAAAATAGCGATTGTATGACTCCATTTCGCTACTTTCTCTCCATTCCACTTAATTTCGCATTTTATTCCTGACAATTCTGATCAACGGAAAAACACAACGACATATTTTATTAATGTTTGAATAGCACAATTGCTGGAAATTGTATAAATATAAAATTAAAATACTCCAGTTAAATGTATACATTCGAAGAACATTAACTTCGTTTCAAATTTGAAATGATGCGCAACTCTAGTAAAATACTTTTTTATCACCTAAAAACATACCATGTTCTGTTTTTTTTTGTTTTAATATTGTCAGTTTTACCGGTTTAAATAGAGCAAAATTGGACCCTAATCGGACGACGGGGTAATCTTTTCTCAAGTAAATATTTACCAAACACAAGTAACATAAAGAAATAAAATGTGACTTTTATGTATTACGCAAAAATAAAACGACTCCATAGCTGTTGGTGTTTTTAAACTAATTTACTTCATATCGAGTTCTTACATATTGGACAAATCACATTCGAAGTTATTGCAACATCGGTCCCCATTTAAACACATTTTAGTTTATACTAATTTAGGTTATCTCAAATTTTACGAAGTAAGCTCAAAGCTTGCATGAACCGCGCTCGAGTCCACTTCCTGGGTAGAACCAGTGTTTAGTGTTGTTTTTGAGAGGGCAGTGTACCGAGCTGGGGATCGAACCCGCAAACTCTAGCGTTAGCGACCAGCACACTGTCCACTGCACTACCTCCCTTAAATTTTAGAAAGCAGTGCAGTCGTATAATGTTTTAATAAAATAAGCGTAAGTTTTATATATTTTGACAATAAATCCTGATACCTTGGATAAGGGCACCATAATACGGCATAATATGGATTACCTGCTGTTTCCATAGCAGCAGACGACTGTGTCCCTCCATGTCCTTCCATAAATATTCCAATGTCACCCATCGTTCAAGGCAAAATACGTAATAAGAAATGGGAAGAAAAAAATCTAAATTGAAAAAATAAAGAGTTCGTCAAAGCTTTGAGGCTGAGAAAAACAACAGGCTAGTAGTGGTAGTCACCGATAACTGAACCACGAACTGCCTTGTAAACTGCTTATAAAATGTCGACCATGGTGTAGATAAAAACAAATAGGTCTACAAATATAGATGTCCCTGGGTGTTATCTATCGCATGCATGCTACACTAGTATGATGGGATACTGCCAATCGCATCATGTGTTTGGATCTGGTCATATTTTAAGCGGACGTGTCATCCGTTTATTTACTAGCATCTCAGTTTGATATAATTATTTATGTAATTTTCCAACAGATAATGGAAGGATTTTGAACAGATCACGTCATATCGTTTTGATTTAGATCTAATTGTAAATAGTTTTTCGAGAGAAATGCTATTATTAAATAGCATGTGTTAAGCATTTTGATATCATGTAGTACTAGTATTTGACAGACTTGTTTCAATAATGTTGAAGGAAATCATTGTATATCGAAAGATTAGTTCAAAATTAACCAACTCAATATAGAATGAAGAAGGCAGATATTAGGTTTAGCCCTCGATATGTTTCGGTTGTAACCCTGGTCCGGTCTGGAAACATGTTTGGGGCTAAAACGATGACTAAGAAAACCAGTAAAGTGGAATATTATTGTATTGTGCTCACCTATAGTCCTGTAACCGGTCCAGAAACATGCTTGTTTAGGCTAAAACGATTAACATGAAGACAATTAAAGCAGAATATTACTGTATTACACTCACTTTTAGTTCGGCCACCCGGCCCGGAAACATGATTGTTAAGCTAAAAATACGAATATGAAAACAATTAAAGCGGAATATTACTGTATGACGCTCACTTAAAGTCCGGGACCCGGTCGGGAAACATGCTTGTTTTGGTTAAAAGGATGAATAAGATGACAATTAAAGCGTACTCTCCCGAAGCATCGATTGAATAGTTCAATTATCTTACATTTAAACGTAGATGTAACCGTCTGCTGACTAGGGAGCGTAGCTAAAACGATGAATAAGACAATTAAAGCGAAATGTTGTATTACTGTATTGTACTCACCTATAGTTCGGGACCCGGCCCAGAAACATGTTTGGAACGGCTAAAATGATAAATATGAAGACAATTAAAGCTAAATGGTACTGTATTGCACTCACTTATAGTCCGGGACCAGGTCTGGAAACATGCTTGTTAAGCCTAAATGGATGAAAAAAAAATGTTCGTCTAAGTTCATTCCAAAGCCCAGACACCATTTATGGAAACCACAGCTGAAACTGTTTACCAAAGCTTCGTTGATACTGTTTACGGAAAGCTATATTGACACTGTTTACGGAAAGCTCCGTTGATACTATTAAAGGTAAGCTATATTGACACTGTTTGCGGAAAGCTCCACTGACACTGTTTATGAAAAGCTCTGTTGCCACTGTTTATGGAAAGCTCTGCTGCCACTGTTTATGGAAAACTTAGTTGACATTGTTTACAGAAAGCACTGTTGACACTCTTAACGGAAAGCTCTGCTGTCACTGTTTATGGAAAGCTTCGTTGACATTGTTTACAGAAAGCACTGTTGACTCTTTACGGAAAGCTCTGCTGCCACTGTTTATGAAAAGCTTCATTTCCATTGTTTATAGAAAACTCTGCTGCCACTGTTTATGGAAAGCTTCGTTGACATTGTTTGCAGAAAACATTGTTGACACTCTTTACGGAAAGCTCTGCTGCCACTCTTTTTGAAAAGCTTCGTTGCCACTGTTTATGGAAAGCTCTGCTGTCACTGTTTATGGAAAGCTTCGTTGACATTGTTTACAGAAAGCACTGTTGACACTCTTTACGGAAAGCCCTGCTGCCACTGTTTATGAAAAGCTTCATTGCCATTGTTTATGGAAAGCTCTGCTGCCACTGTTTATGGAAAGCTTCGTTGACATTGTTTGCAGAAAACATTGTTGACACTCTTTACGGAAAGCTCTGCTGCCACTCTTTTTGAAAAGCTTCGTTGCCACTGTTTATGGAAAGCTCTGCTGTCACTATTTATGGAAAGCTTCGTTGACATTGTTTGCAGAAAGCACTGTTGACACTCTTTACGGAAAGCTCTGCTGCCACTGTTTATGGAAAGCTTCGTTGACATTGTTTACAGAAAGCATTGCTGACACTCTTTACGGAAAGATCTGCTGCCACTGTTTATGGAAAGCTCTGTTGCCACTGTTTACGGAAAGCTTCGCTGACATTGTTTACGAGAAGAAGTCCTGTTATCATCATTTAAAAGATATGCTCGTACATACATGATATGAAACGCAAAACTGGAATAGGTATTTAAATGCGATAGAGGTTTAGAGGGGACTTACTTGGAAATAAAATAAGTGAAGTGAAGGTGGAGGTACCAAATTATTCAGTTACATCTCAAGAAAACAACAATTGACATCAACAGACAATACTTACTGTAGAGTGCGTACATATACATTCGTTCTAAATATACTGAACGCCTTAACCCTTTACTCCATAGATACGCGTTTTCTCGCACCAATCACAGAAGGCCTTTGAAAACAGTGCAGGAAGAGTTCAGATTGCTCGTAACGACCGATCTGAACACTTCATGCACTGTTTTCCACCCTGTCAGTTAATATAAACATAATTCACCCAATAATTCAAACGTCTTCTATATTAGAGGTGTCCAAAGGCGTCTATATGATGTAAAGGGTTAAAAACGCATTTTTTAAAATCATGATGAATGCCGGGAGAGTATCGTAATGGATTACCAGCGCATATTCGACGATGCTATTACACGTATTTTTGTGTTTTAAAGTGATGAAGTTGTTAGAATAAAATTGAAACAAAAATCAAGGTAAGAAAGTTTTCTATTGGTTTATCATTCAATACACATACTTGTGTTTTAAAGACGTTAGGTATATGCTGCGTTTCCATATACATTCCTGTGGTGCGTTTCCATGTATCTTTGAGTGTGTATTACGCATATGCAGTTAATAGCTCAATTCTTTAATTTTACCATATTAGTACTAATTATACCATCCAACGATATCATATCACATTTGCAAAGCGTAAATTTGTTTAGCTCAAAATGTTGTTTTTTTTGTTATCCATTATAAACGACAGCTTGAATAGTGTAATTAAAATACCTTTGATAGAAAAAACAACAATATCTTTTAAATCGGAATAATTAAAATAATAATAATGACTATTGTTTTTTGCTTGTTTTTAATGGGGTTTAACGCCATTTTCAATATATGACAGGTTGTATATATAACATAGTTTTATTGACGGGGAAAGATC
Organism: Panopea generosa; assembly: GCA_029582155.1. Taxonomy (NCBI): domain Eukaryota; kingdom Metazoa; phylum Mollusca; class Bivalvia; order Adapedonta; family Hiatellidae; genus Panopea; species Panopea generosa. The sequence goes on from CM055900.1 coordinate 3,149,918, forward strand.
TGCGCAGAATCATCGACATTCTACACATATCTGACAAACTGTTCTTGATTAAGAATTTACGTTCTCAGCTGTGGTGGGTTAGTGGTATCGAGGCCACGGAGGACCTTATAACACGCCGTGTTTTGCGTTTATACGTGATATATTCCCATTATCCGAGTTGAAAACCTGCGACTGTGCTACTTTTACCTTTGTCGTGTGAACTTAAAGATGCATCACCTATAACTTTCAGTTCCGTAAATGATGAAATGTTTATCAAATCACAAAGAGGAAGGTCCCATTCGAAGATAATAGTTGATTTCGTCCTTGAAGTTGATCTTATCTATGAGAAATTCGTTAATGCACAGGTCGGCATTTTCCATTTTATTCGTCAATGTTTTAGCATTACCCGATACTGGCCAATGAGTGACTTTATCGCGGGTCGCGATTTTGTATTTGGTCAGCAAAATTAAAGAATTTTGCACTACAGAGATATAATACAATATAAGTTATTGAACAGAATGTCCATAATATATGTTTGATATAAATGTGTAGTTTTTGTTTTAAGATGGAAAAAAATATTGGCGATATAGGCGAGGTCTCTTTAACAGGTCACGGACTGTAATTGTTGTTTTATATATACATCTAACTGATCCGCGGCATTTTTACATCGGTATATATTATATCATTATTCAATGTCATTTCTTCCACTGAAGTATGCTTCCAGTGAGTATACAGTGGCGTAGCTGACCCTAAAATGATGTGCTGGCCCCCTATGTTCTAGGGGGTATCCCCCAGATTATTTTTTATTTCTAAATTCCATTTCCTGCGTTTTGGGGGCATTTCCTGGAGATATAATGATGAAAAAAAAAAGGAAAAATAATGTGCAAGCCCGGGCGTTGTGGCGTAAAGGTAGCTACGCTACTGGTATAGAGAATTCAGTGTAAGTGGCCACGTTTCAGTGCTGCTAGCTTCGATACTGTGGCTCAGGTAACTGCAGATATCTGCAATAACATGGCTACACTCTAGGCTAATGCATATCAAAGCACGTTGTCGAACGATTTAATATTTTTATATTAGATCGTCCGCTAGTCTCACCCCTTTTACGGCGATTAAAGGAGACTACACTTTAAGCCTATTTGACATCTCGACCGGATACACCGTGCATGTAAGTGCATTACGTCTCTTCAGACACGCCTATACGCTAGTACACCCTAACATTTATTAAACTAAACATACAAATAATGAAACGATAATAAATGAATGAATAGGGTTTTACGGCGTACCAACACATTATAGGTTATTCGACGCCATCAGGAAGGAAGAGTCCAGGTTCAATCTACATGTACAAAAACAACAAATTAACGTACATGAATATGCAGAATGAACCTAGAACCTTGATACCTGCAGAAATGCAGTTTCAGCAAATTCTATCGTATTACTCAATTTGTCGCTTCTTACGACATGCATAAGCCACGGTGATCCTATTCTTATGACTTATTTTCATAAATCTGTCTTATTGAATGAAAATGTTTGTAAAATAAGCATATCAGAAACACATGTATCTTTTGTATTTCATAAGATTATATATTGCTGACAGACCGTGGCGTTCTCCATAAATCCAAAGGTCACATTATAGAACGACTGTAGAGCAGTTCAATAGCGGATTCAGGGTGAACGGTACACCCAGCACACGCCCTCCTAAAATATAGTAAGTATAGTTAAATTGATTGGAAATTTGGCGCTAGTACCGGCCCAAAACATAGCACACCCTTTTAAATTGTATATTCCCTCCCCTAGTATCACGACTTTTCACCCGCCCAGATGAACTATAAAATAACCATTACTACATAAGCGTAGGAGAGGAGGTGCAACCCTTTCCAGCTCTGAGGGAGACTGGCCTCAATTTTTCGCGAAAAGAAAAAAGAACATAAATTATTTTGCCAAAACAATATTTAGGTTAATAGTTTACAATCAAAGGTTTGAATGCTCTGAGGGAATGCTCAATCGGTCACTGTTTTGGCCATCACGTCGTCTTTCATTAATTTCTTGTCAGAATATGATACATGTATTTACCAATGAGCTCATGAAAACAGAAAGAAAGAAATTTTGTTATAATAATTTAAATATTTTTTTAATTCAAATGAATGATAATATTTGGATATTTTCTAATTTTAGTTGGTGATAAGATAATTGTATACAGTTTCTTTTTTATTGTATGCCTTTTTGATACCATAAACCAACACGTTGATGACCCATCAAACACATGGTCATAGTTATTATGTTAGCTGCAACAAAAGTCTTCTATTAACTCATATAAAACAAAATATTTGAACGACAGTTGAAATTTATTCTATAATAAACCAAACAACTAGTGGTTGAGATAAATAGAAAGAAAACATAGTATAACACGGGTTGCCTCCCATGTACTTTTGAGAAGAGTTATGGAATATCCGGCCCCGCTACTAATCCGGCCCCTGTTTAAATGAAATCTCCTTTTTTTAATTAAAATACATCTTTTGATGTTTAAACGATTAACTTAAAGATCATATCGCTTTTTAAAAATTAAAGGTAAACTTGATTACTTGAGTCGCACATTATGCAAACAAATATCACAATTATTGAAACAATGGAAATTAATTTGAATTTAATTAAAAGCGTATCGTTTGAACGATTAAACCTAAGATGTATCGCATTTATACATTTTAGGAAAACGTAACAATGAAATCAATTTGTGTTTGATTACAAATATCTAAATGCCATTACAGACGTCGCACATTGTTCATATTTAAACATTTTTAACATATATTTTGCAACTTGTCTCGGATGCACGCATCAAATATGATGTTTGTTCATAAACTTGAAGAGTTCTGTATTGTAATCCAATATATCACCAAATGTACTTGGTCTTAATTAAAATCTATATGAAGCGTCGTATATTTGTAATGATGGAAAAACTACAATAGTTCAAGTCTGCCTGCCCTTCCGAAAACAAAATTGCAACACCAAACCAAAGGCTCATGTTCTGATCATGTTCTTGCTGTACAGCAAGTTTCATTTGAACCAGGTTAAGCCTGTGGGAGAAGTTGCGTCTGTAGTTGTTGGTACAAAACGTGATGGACAGACGGACGCCATTTGAATATCCCCCAATTTTCGTTGACAAGCGGGGAAAATTAGCGATGGAGTCATCATTAACCCTTTACTTCAAAGATACGCCTTTGGACACCTCTAATATAGACGCCTTTGGACACCTAATATAGAAGGCTTTTGAATTATTGGGTGAATTATGTTAATATTAACTGACAGAGTGGAAAACAGTGCAGGAAGTGTTCAGATTGCTCGTTACGAGCAAACTGAACCCTTCCTGCACTGTTTTCAAACAGCTTCTGTGATTGGTGCGGGAAAATGCGTATCTGTGGGGTAAAGGGTTAACACAGCCATTAGATATCAACATGTCTGTACTATTCAGTTGCTGGTTGTTTATTAAAAAAATAACAAGAAGACTGAGAAAACCATATTTATTCAAGGGACATATGGGGTTTGATTTGATAGAAGCAACTTGTGCAGCAGTACTTACAGAAAAATAGTATACAAATCTACATGTTACAACTCATGTATCTATTTACATACTGTTACAACTAATGTATCTACATGTATCTGTTAGTAATATTTACATAATCATACAATTTTGACAAAAATATAACATTATTATCCCATGGCTAATCACAGTTACCTCATATATTGTCTCTGTAACCATAACTACATGTCGCTATGCCACGGCAGTTTTGATGTAAACAAATGCAAAACATTGGATCTCCACAAATTCAAACCAAGTCAACATCAAGTTGGAGACCAGGGTCTGAGGTTATAAAACTTTATTTCATGCTCAACTCAAGATTTAATGCTCAACTAAAAAGCGATTCAACTCATTATAACAAAATAAAGTATCTGCAATGCTTTATGTTAATGCATAAATACTTTCAAATTCGAGACTGAATCAAGTCTTTGTGCTTTAACAGGAAACAAGTTTTATTTCTAACCTGTACCGTGTGTACCGTGTGTATGTAAGTGACTTGACGCACTGAAATCAGCATTTTTGATATTCACATAACCGTTATTATAACAAAAAAGTTAATATTGCATTCTGTTTTTATTTGACTTTTATTTTTCTATCAATAGCCCAAGATATATATGAGGTAAGAAGCTTCTGCAAACACTATCCTAATTGAATTGATAGTCAGCATAACGTTTGTAATTTTTAACCAAATATGTTTAAAGCAGCTCAACTTTATGTTGATATCTATGAATTCATTAACTCCTGTAAACAACTCTTTAACTACATGCTGAAGTTGATGAGTTCATTAAAAAAGGTTATTGGCTCAATGTTGATATTTATAAATTCATTAACTCATACGAGCAGTTTGTCGACTGAATGTTGTCATTTATAAATGCATTAACTTGCGTAAGCAGCTCTTTAACTACATGCTGAAGTTGATGAATTCATTAACACATATAAGCAGTTAGTTGACTGAATGTTGACATTTATGAATTCATTAACACATATAAGCAGTTTATAGACTGTATGTTGACATTTATGAATTCATTAACTCATATAAGCAGTTTATTGACTGAATGTTGACATTTATGAATTCATTTCCACATACAAGCAGTATGTTGACATTTATGAATTCATCAACTTGATCAAGCAGTTAATTGACTGAATGTTGACACTTATGAATTCATTAATCCATGCAAGCAGAATATTGACTGAACATGACATCAAAATATACATGTAACAACACGTTTTCATATTAAAAACATCAGTGTTAATTCTTTTAAATGTAGAAGTTTGGAAGTCAATAAAATCCCCACAAGTATGGCATGGTAGTAAACTTTGAATATAAAAATATCCCGCAGTTTACCGTACAATCACAGACCTGAGTAACATCACAACCAATGCATTCTAAATTAAACCATGTTTCTCACCACTCCTCTATCCCAAGGCTAATTACCAACATCTTGTAAGTTGACCAATGAGAATTTAGCATTCATGCCAATTATCAAGAAAACACCAATACTGATAAAATACTTAAACAATAATGACATAATGCAAACTAGTGAAAACTGTGAATAATTAATTTTTGCTATCATTGAAAAATGCGCACAAAATACAGAGAATAAAAATGAACACAACATTGAATCTACATCTAAATTGCTTGATTGTTAATAATTTTTAGTGCACACTCCTCACTTCGTAATTTATTACCTAAAACAAAGAGCACTTACAATTGTATATAAGTCATAATTTTGCACCAATAATCACAACATATTTTTCGTAACACTTGAATTCACACTTGGAACATGGAACGATAAAAAATCTAGCAAGATTTTTTTTGTTACTGTCAGAAGTTAAATAACCAATATCACAATTAATATGTCTTGTTGAATGCAAAAAAATCAAACAATTCAACATTTCTATAAATAGCTCCAAATTTATGCTTATCACTTCACTAGTCCACATAGTTTATTTATACAGCATCGGTTGTTGTCGCCAATTGGGGATTTACACACTATCCGTGTCTCCTGTTTTTTTATGTTTATTTCACAGCATGTCAGTCACCTATTGTATCACAGTACATTGTCATGGTAACTAGTGTATTTCTGCAGCTTCCTGCTCTCGTGAAGGCGTAGGCGCAGTTTTGGGTTGCATGCACGATCGTGCCACAGACTCAAATAATCTGAAAGAGTATGATAAATAAATACAAAGAATACTGAATATTCCTAAAAAAACATGTTTATAATCAAATGCAAACAGAGGCCACCTTCAATGTAATGAAAAGCAGATCAGTAGTGTAGTGGATTGTGTTGGCCACTCATGCGTGAAGTTGCGGGATTGATCCCAAGCTCGGCCTGATGTCTCTCAAATAAGAAAATATCAGTAGAACCGATGGATGCTCCCAAAAGTGAGTGTTTGACTCTGTACCATATAGTAATGATATTGAACAGGGGAAGTAACTGTGAGAGTTCTAAAGAGAAGTCAATACACTATTTTTTATTTCGTGATATAATACATTGTACAACATACTTTGAAATAGGTCATTATGATGCATCCTAGCAAGTTTCATAAAATTCCAACACGGTGTTGTAGAGAAATAGCGCGGACAAGAATTTGATCACAGACTCAATTAAAGGGCCATAACCCCATGAAAAATCATCAAACCGGAACACAAAGACAATATGCACATCTCCACTTGGTAGTGATGCATCCTAGCAAGTTTCATAAAATTCCAACATGGGGTTTAAGAGAAATAGCACAGACAAGAATTTGGTTACAGACAGAATCCAAGGGCCATAACTCCGTTGGAAATTACTGAACCGGAACACGAAGACAATATGCGCATCTGCACTTGGTAATGATCAATCCTTGCAAGTTTCATAAAATTCCAACCAGATGTTGAAGAGAAATAGTCCGGACAAGAATTTGGGGGACGCACAGATGAAGCGGCGACTATATACTTCCCCCCTTTGGGGGAGCATAAAAACAGCACTCAGTACTGGCTTAACCCAAGAAAGTGGACTCAAAAGCAGTTTATATGAGCTTTCTACACAATCAAGCTAAAATAAATTAGTACAAACTAATCGATAATTTATGCATAGCCAAACTCAAGATGACGGAAGTGTGTGTGGACAATTTGTAATTTAAGTACTGCATTGAAATATTATGCTGCAGGCACATGGTATGATACCCAACTCAGGGCACATTATACTGACTAAGGGCCAACCAGACCTTGAACTAACCTCTTAATTCTGAGTACCAACCGAGCAAGCTTCTAGTTCCATTTTTCAAGTATTTGGTTTGACCTGATCAGGGATCAAACTCACAACCATCTGCAAGCAGTTACTGCAGTATACATGTTATATTTCAATACCAATAATGTTAACTTACTTTTCTATCTCTGGGGCACAGTGTACAAACTCATGATTCCAGAACTTAAATTGTGGGTTCTTGATAAGCTCTATAAATGTGATGAGAAGTCCCCAGGGGTGGGGCCGGTTCACTATCAACCTCTCCAACAGTACCCTGAAATACACAAATTTCCTATGTGACACTAACTCATATATATTTTTTCACTTACAAAATTATACAAAGGCCAAAAGTCTTCAAACTGGTGGTAAAAACAAAGTAAAGATCTTTTCCTCAAATGGAACCAAAATTAATGATGTAATTTTCAGTTTTTAATGAGATAATTTGAATACAATAACATATCTTGAAATAAACAAGTTACATACACGTACATAATATAACAACAACTAAACTTATATCTGATACTCTATCCGTAAAATTGGTATTCATTTTTAAACAATGTTTTTATGGGATTTGATGTCATTTTAAAAATTAATTCATGTTACACATAGCATCGAATTTGACTGCTGGAGAAATACCCAGATATATTCACAGAAGTCTGAAAAAATTGGCCTTTCTTCTGCAAGTAAATGGTAAACCTTTTCACATAAAGTGTTTGAAAAAGCAAAAAACAGAATTAATAATACAGTTTACAAATATGTTATAAACATAAACTACCGACAAACAGTCTGACTGACCTGGTGACTTGTTCCTGTATGGCCTCAGTATTGGCCTCGGCAAACAGGTACAGTAACGTACAACTGAAGTAATGCGTGTGACTGTTCGGATATCTCAGCTGGTTGGCTATTGCTGTCAGGAACAGGTAACGACCTTTAAAAATAAAATACAGTCTTTTTTTCAAGCTGATTGCAATACAAGTTATCTTGTTTATTCCAGTTTCCACAGCCACAACTAGCTCAGTCAGTTACGTATCTGACTATCAATCCAGGGGTCACTAGTTTGAATCTCCGCCCGGCAACAGTCTCCGTGATGATTGATATAGGATATTGTGTCTCATTATCATTTGTCTCTCACCACTAATTCAAGTGGGGAAGTTATCAGTTACTTGCGAAGATGGAGTGTGCTCGAGTACTGATTAACCTTTCATGACCCCAGGAAACAGTGGTTAGGTAAAATAGTCATCTGTTAGCCCTCGATGGTATAAAAATGACGCTTAATATTCAATCAATCCAGTTTCCACAGTACTCATTATAACAAAACTTTCATTTTAAAGACAGCATAATGATATCTCAGTTTCTGTGACAAAGTTCTTCACTGGCCAGTGTTTTTGGCAGATTTAAGTCCTATCAACCATCTATGGGACCAACTTGAACATCAGGTGTACAACAGCAAGGAACAGCTTGTGAATGAATTTAATTAAAAGTATGAGATGCAGATGTCAAGCAGTAATGAACGCAAATGGTGGTCACACACAGTACTACTTTGTGAACTTTTGATGTTCACCCTTCAACTTTTACGGCTATGAGATTCCACAAAAGTCTCACATTTCATCTTTCGTCTATTTGTCATTTGCTAAAAGCTTTAAAACTTTATGTTTAACTTTAACAAAATTAGGAATAGCAGTATCAAAATATAATGACTGGTGCATTTTCATTGATCGTCAGTATACATACGTAGATGAATTTATTACAGTAATTCAGCGGGGCACCGGTTAAAGATTCCCAGGAATAAAATCAACATAAGGAAAAGAGCATCACATACTTTCGGGTTGTTTAAATTCCTTACACGAACCTCCACCACAGCTATGTGTGGTGCCTTTGTGCTAGACATTTTATCAGCATATGCTATTAATAGTTGCTTAGTACTGGTTCTATCCAGGAAGACTGAGCATGATTTGTCTATTAAATTAAAATAACTCGTTTCACAATAAAAGTAAAATAAATATGTTTAAATCAAATCCTTACTCTTATAGAGTAAATAATACCTATGCAACATTTCTGTATATCATACATCCAAATCTCGCTAAATTTTCACCCAAAAGAAAATGTATATTTACCCTCTGTGTCAAGGTCAACTGCAAGGTTCTGGAAGATGTCCATGTGTGATGAGTGGGCTATGGTACTCATACTTGGTGTGAGGCTCTTTGTGTGGATATGTTGTATAGCCTGGGTTCCAACATACAGGACTAGAGCATTCATCAGCTGGATGTTGTAACGGGATCCAGGCTCATTGGACTGGTAAAGGTGTAAAAAAACAAAAATTTGTTAGTTCAAATTAAGAAATATAATGTCCCCACCCCCTAATTTTCATACCTGTATACCACCCAAACCCTTTTTTGTCTATAATTTTCTTCAAAAAATTTTAAATAAAAAAGAAAATCCTCTCCCCCTCCCTCTTTTTAAGATAAATTTGGATAATCTAGCAATTAATTTATAATGGCCTTAAATGGTGAATATGTCCCTCTGCAGGCTGGGAAAATTCCAGATAAGATTTAAGAAACTAACCTCAACGTTTATATGATTTAATGCATTCAAACAAAAAATTTGGGAAGATAGAACCAGATTTCAAATTTCAAGCCATTTTAACTTTTCAGTCTTAAACCTTCAATTAATCTTGCTTTTACATGTACCGGTACATGAAATTACTGCTATAAAAACGTTTTTATTATAGTTAAACTTTTCACTGGAAAAATTTATTTGTAAAATGAACAAAGGTATAGCTGCCAAGAATGGAGACAATATATGTCCCAGGTATTGGTCAATTCAAAGCACTGTTAATGAATCAAAGTAAAAAATATTGTCAATATTTTTGTAAATTTACCTGTAAACTGCTCCTCAGGTCAGATAGAAAGGTCACTGGTGATCTCGTCTTCACATAGGAATCTAGGTCCTTAAATGATAAATCCAAATACATGTTACAATCCATTTGATAATATACAAAAACATCATAAAATGCTTATCATACATATCTTATATGCATTAAAATTCATTAATAATGGATTAAACACAAATTTCTGAAGATGCCTTAATATTCATATTTCTGTATTAAGCATATTTTATGACTGTTTGTCTAAAAATTAAAAATATGCCATCAATTCCATTAGATTTTTAAAATTTCTTCTGACAAATGAAGATAACTATAATTGATAAATAAACTGAATATCTACCAATTTTAAATTGAAACTAATTATTTCAATACCATTATTTTCATTGTATAATAGGATACAAAGTTTGATGTTTTGTTGAATATTTAGCATCATTTTTATGCCATCAAAGGCTAACCGACAATCAGTTATTTATCCACTCTTTTCGTGGATCCTGGAAGGTTACTCAATACTCAAGCACACCTATCTCCGCAAGTAACTGATAACTTTCCCACTTGAATCAGCAGTGAGACGAATGACAAGATGCAATGTATATTAATCATCAGAGCTTGTGGCCAGGTGGAGATTCGGCTAATGCCCCCACCGGATTAATAGTCGGACGCAATACATACTGAGCTAACTGGGCCAGGTTCAAGTTTGATATAATTCATAAAAGGCTATCAAACACAGCATACACTACAAAAATGTTAATAGTCTAACAGAATGTTTTCATGAAAAATTGTAAGCACAAATTACCTTTTTGAAAGACGCAGGTTGAATCATGTTGGCGAAGTTGGAGAGTATTCTGGGAGGGTGTGCGATGTCCGCCAGCATGTCCACCTTCAGATTAGGTGTAAATGGGTCTGGAAGGCGCATGTTTCTGGGGAAAGCACTGAGGATGAGATTTCTCATTTGGATACAGTTGGGAGAGATCACATCACAGAAGGCGTAGTGATAGTCACAAAGGAACTCTGGGAAGTCATGGAGTAAGACTAGTAACACTCGTAGCGTACCCTGAAATACAACAAATATCTCTTTATCTGTATGATATACAGGATTTTCATGGGGCTGCAGCCTTTAGAGAGATTCAACTGTTATGTTCGTGTTATGCAAAATGGATAGATCAACTTAGTGTTGGGTGAATTAGGAACTTGTCTTACATTGAGGTATGTCTTGTCAATTATGAGCTCTTGAAAAACTTTAATCACAAAATCAAGCTGCTGTTCACACAATAATTTCCTTGCATACTACACTATGATATTTGTTCTTGTACACTGGATAATAATATTTATATTTATACTGGGGTTTGATATTTCTATCTCACCCTAGGGCAAAAATGATGTTGGAACTATCTATGAGGTCACATGACATATACTTATGTAAATGAGCGTCTTAAAAATGCTCGTGGTAAATAATAAAACAGTAATTTAAATTAAAATAGTCATTAGTGTGTATGGTATGTATTAAAAAGAAAAGGTTCATTTATGACTTTTCGGTTTGGACAAAAATATTCTGCATCAGTTGGGATAATGTTTTTGCAATTATTTAGCAGAGTGCCAAAACATTTTCTCTTCGAACGGAATTTTCTATCTAAACCTTAAGCCCTTTATAAAGATTTTCATATTCCATAGTGGTAAGGTATTTCAATTTCATTATCACCCAGACAGAGCACAAGGCACCAAATTCTAATATTTTACAGTTTCAAAATATAATACATATATTGAGTAACATACCTTATACAGGAAATGCGTCGGTTTGTTGAGGTCCGCATTCCTCAGGAATGGGGCCAAGAACTTGAACAAATCTATTAACAGCTGGGCATACATTCCCCAGCCCTGAAATACAAACATATGAACATCAATAAAGGTACAAACTGTAGAATATGTTACTGGTGTTTGGCTGTTTTTGAGATTTAATAATATTTTAATCAAATTGACAACAATGACACGGTTACTGAAAATTCATTGGGACATAATCGGTAAAACCTATGGAAAAAAAAAAGCAACACTGAAAGAACATGGTTTTGTGTTTAAATTTTTCATTTCAATTATCACATTAAAATACAAAACATTCAAGCAAAACATGAACAACTTAAAATCAAAGACCATTGCGTTCATTTGCAAATATTGATCAAAACCATGTTTGTTACGTAAAATAAATGAAAATTTATATTGGCTCGAATGCGAAGTAAGTTCAGCGCTTTATGATCCCCTCCCCAGTCGCTTCATATGTAGAACCAGTACTGAGTGTTTTTTAGAGACCAACAGGTGGAGCTTGGGATTGAACCTTCAACCGCTAACATTGGATGCCAACACTCTATCCACTGCACAACCACCACTACACTTTAAATTTATATCTATCACACCATAACTTCAGATCATTATAACTTCAGGATACAAATGCAGCCCAGCACTTACCTTCTGCTGTGGCGTAAGTGCAAGCATCCGACCAATGAACACACGATGTGAGATGAGCTCTAACCATGCGTAGGCAAACCCCGGAGCTTTAGCTGGCCTCAGTATGTGGAATGTGTTACTGAAATTAAAAAGAAACATTTCCAGTATTTTACACTATCCAATTAAACAGAATTTACATCAAAGTAGTGTTGTTGTTTTTGCTAGACTTTGTCCATATATTTCACATTCGTGTACATGTCAATTGAAAATATTACAAGTCTAGTATACTACAATAAAATATGATTACTTCATCAGAAATTTACACCACTTCACGGGAAAGCAAGGTATCTTCTATAACCTGTTTTACTTGATATGAAAACTTTGAATTTTAGAATACTGAACAGCAAAAATTTACCTAACATGTTAATCTAACAGAGATTTGAACAAAAATACACACCAAGTGGTATCAAAGACAAGGAAACCTAATTTTATGAGCACAATTAATTCTATCTACTTATTCTCCTGCAGTTGTATTAAAACTCATTTACCAGAATGCTGTGAGCACTTGAAAGTTGATATTTTCTAAGATATGTTCCGGAGCATTGAGTTCTATGAAAAGCATGATGAATATACGATGATATGGCAGCTGCTGAAATTCCGTCTGACGGACCTCATGATCTTGTAGAAGGACACCCGCTACAATACCCAACACCTGAAATACAAGATTGTATTTATAATAAAACATTACATATTTCATGAGATAAAATAAACATAATTCATTCTAGGAGATAAACTTCACATTATTCAATGGAAAGTTAATGACAAGTTACTTCATGAAAACCACCATTACTTTACAAAAATTTGACTTTATGAGAAATCTGCATCACTTCATGAGAAAGTATGAAAACTTCATGAGAAATTCACCTCATGAGATAGCCAGAAAACTTCATGAGAAAGTAAAATAACTTCATGGCAAATTCACATCACTTAGTAAAATATATTCACTGCCATGTAACATTGTAACATAATATTTGTCATGTAACATATGTTCTGTAACATAAACATGTAACATTGTGATGTAACATTATGATGTAATATTTGTCATGTAACATTTGTCATGTAACATATGTTATGTAACATTAACATGTAATATTTGTGATGTAACATTGTGATGAAACATTGTAATGTAACATTGTAATGTAGCAATGCCATGAAATATTTGTCATATAATATTGTCATGTAACAATGTCATGTAACATTTGTGGTGTAACATTGTTACATAACTTTTGTCATGTAACATTTGTCATGTTACTTTTGTCATGTAATATTTGTGATGTTACATTATCATGTAACTTTTGTCATGTACCATTTATGATGTAAAATGTCATGTAACATTTGTGATTTAACATTGTCATGTAACATTTGTAATGTAACATTGTGATGTAACATTTGTCATGTTACTTTTGTGATGTAACATCTGTGATGTAACATTTGTGATGTAACATTGTCATGTAACATTGTCTTGTAATATTTGTCATGTAACATTTGTCATGTAACATTGTCATGTAACATTTGTGATGTAACATTGCTGTTTGTCATGTAACATTGTCATATTACATTTGTGATGTAACAATGTCATGTGACATTGTCATGTAACTTTTGTCATGTAACATTTATCTTGTAACATTGTGTTGTAACATTGTGATGTAACATCATCATTTAACTTTGTCATATAACATTTGTCATGTAATATTTATCATGTAACAATGTCATGTAACATTGTAATGTAATATTTATCATGTAACATTGTCATGTAACATTGTAAAGTAATATTTGTCATGTAATATTTTCATGTTACATTTTTAGTAAGTAACATTTGTCATGTAACACATGTCATGTAACAAAACCAACTTTACAAATTGAACAACACATCAAACTTTTTCATAGTAAATTAAAAAACTCTTTTCTACAGCAATAAAATTAATTACAGGTTTTCCTGTGCATGCAGTGCACAATAATCTAACCTTGTTAAGCAGGTTGATCTTGGTGACTGTGTTGGAATTATCACCCGAGTGTTTCACAAGGAGGGCAATAAGCCTCACAAACGCATCCAAAGTGTGGAAACACTTCGCTCTAATCAGGGTTGGACTGTGCGTCTGTTCGCCAAGAGCTCGATAACAAAGATCCACACACATTTCTGTGCACAGGCGGAAAAATCGTGTGATGAGGTCATCCGTCTTCAGTATACCTTGTTGGTGCATCTGAAACAATGAATTAACAATGTCTATACTGCATACATACAATAAAGTTTGCATGATGAAAATACAATAAATGAATGAATGAATGGTATTTTACGGCATGTTGACACATAAATAAGTCATTTTGTGCACACATGGAAATACAAAAGATCAGTTCTACATGTAAATCTCTGGTCTGAATTATATGTAATGATGACTGAATCTGCCTGGAACAGTCAAACTTTAAATACGTTCAATAGTTTTTGGTGTTAGAAACTGATTAGTTATAAACTTCATGAAACAAATGATGTAAAATTAATGAACATTTTGAGAAAATAAATGAAATATATCAAACAAAATTGTGTGTGATCAATTCCAGCCCTTTTGGTAGAGAAAAACACTGGACACACTGCACACTTAAGTCTACATATGTGTGCTTTTCACTGCCTATGCAATCATGGTGGGTTTTATGACATGTATTCTTGTAAGTGTATTTTGCAATAAATCAATGTGCCTTTAATTCTCGTAACAGTCATTGTACTTTGAGTCAAATACGTCTGTGCTTTTAATGTCTTCATGTTATACATAGAATATGTGGTATTCTTTTTATGTGATGATTTTTAATTTTTATGCGATAATTTTAAATATTTACATTTTTATGGCTACATCGTTTTTCTTTTAGTATAAGAATTATACTTTTAAGGTAGGACACCCACTGAAAGTAAGAGCAATTATGTTGCTTTAATCGGTCATCATCCAACGTTGTGATATCATGCTACCCAGCATGATTTATACTACTATCTGTAAATTTGTTTAATTATTAATATTATATAATTATGTAATTTTTATAAATTATGATCTTATACCTGAATAAAATTTAATTAAATTGAACAAGTATAAATAATTGACCTGTTGTACAAATGCTGAGAAGGCCTTGGTGCTATCTCTGCCTGCAGCCGGTGAATGGTACATGTTGACCCACTCTCGCAGCAAGTACTCGGTCTTCTCGTGCAGACCCGGTGGATCGTCTATCTCCCGTGCCTGTGATATTCCAGACTGCATCATGGATGTTGGACCACCTGGGGCACGGTCTAACATACCAAAGTCACCACCACCACCACCACCAGATGTCTGGCGCAGATTATCAAGCAAGGTGCTCAAACTGAAGTGTAAAAGATTTTCGTCAGAAATAAGAACTTTTAACAGATTACTGAAAAACTGAGACCACAAACGCCCATTTATTATGAAATACAAAGCTTATTTTATTAAAGAAATAAAGTGGTTAAAAATTACATTTTCAAATTTTATTGGTGGAGGAAAATCCCAGAGGAATATACGCAAATCTGGGTAGAACCAATGTCCTTCCTCAAGTTTGTGACAACACTGCTCACATAAAACATTCCGACCGAGCTGGACTCGAACCCACCATCTCAGCTATGTAAGGCAAGTGACTTTCCGACGTTGTCAAATACTAAGTTCATACAAAAAATTATATTCAAATTCAACAGACCTACCATAGTTTCAACTTACTTTGATTTATACAAATCACACTTGAAGTGTTCCTGGGTAGAATCAGTGCTAAGCATATACGGCAAAAGTGTCTTGCTCAAGGACATCATACATCGCCGCGGTATACACACCGTCAGTAGAAGACTTGCTGAAAACTAGGTGATTGATGAAGCAGAACGATGATGTTAAGACACATTCAGCTGTATAGTCGGAGTGTTAACAGCTTAGTTATGATTGTATTAAGCTTCACTTAGTTAACAATGTCTTTAATCTGACTTACCCTTCTGGTGGCTGTCTTGACTTGGCGGCAATCAGGCTCAGTGTGTCTATAGTGTTGGCCAGATCAGCCTGTCAATTAAATATATCATAATGATAATGTATTCATTTGATATTGAAAAAAAAAATCATTAGTAGATAAGAATCAAAATCATGTACATTTCACACCAAAATATTCTCCTCAGATTAACCACAAGTTTACCAGTGCCTCAGATACAGGAAACTCTCCTCAGATAACCGAAAGTTTACCAGTGCCTCAGATACAGGAAACTCTCCTCAGATAACCAAAAGTTTACCAGTGCCTCAGATACAGGAAACTCTCCTCAGATTAACCACAAGTTTACCAGTGCTTCAGATACAGGAAACTCTCCTCAGATTAACCACAAGTTTGGTGTGCAGACTTATTACAGACTTAAACGAGTGCTAAAGGTAATCTTTAATCATCAGTCACCTACTTGAGTCATTTCACTATCTATCATAAACACAGCAACTTTAAGCTGCCACATTCGCTATTTACCATTTCTATGCATTCAGATCAATTTAACCTAAATTGAGCAACAACCTGTCTTAAAAGGCCACTTTTGCTCCTTCACTAGACTGACTGTTTAAGACAGGTGTGACTGAGGTAAAATGTTAGGATAAGTCGTACCTCTGTGATATGGCTGTTAATCTTGTCGTCAACACAGTACCTCTGTACCAGCTGCATGGCAAAACTAATAGCAATCATATTGATGCCATTCTCCATCAGCTGTACCAGAAAGATGTCATACTGGTGCATGTTGACCAGTCCACTACGTATCAGCAGGTCCACAGCCTCAATGTTGTATCTGTGGTCCTCACGCGATTCTATCAAACACCTGAGGAAAGAGAGATAGTAAAGCTAATCATTTTATACCTGTCCATTAACGAAAGGGTACATGAGAAATGTGGTCTTTACGTAATTCTATCAAGCACATGAGGAAAGAGAGATAGTAAAGCTGATCATTTTATACCTGCCCATTAACGATAGGGTACATGAGAAATGTGGTCTTTACGTAATTCTATCAAACACATGAGGAAAGAGATATAATAAAGCTGATCATTTTATACCAGTTCGTTAATGAAAGGGTACATGAGAAATTCCATACCATATAATAGTGGTGCATCAATGATGGAATATAAATGTAAGTCAGTTGATTATATTTGCAAAGTACCTGGTAAGTACTCGAGCTCAAGATGAATATGTTGAAAATCGGAAACAAATGTCATACTTTAAACAATTATGAATCTATTAAAAACACTGTTGAAATGTGCTGTAGAGTTAAGTGTTGTTTAATTTTTTTTCCTCTTTAGAAAATGAAAATAGTAAAACAGTAAAATCTTGATTGCAACACCATTTGGTTGGGAAAAATAATTTGAAATTAATTAGTTTATATACATATATATTTAAATCAATAAAAAAAATATTAATACATGTTTATTACGAGTGAACAGAGGTAAGTACAGGGATGAAAGTTACAAACATGTCAATGTCAGTTTAATATCTCGCAAGTAACTATTAACACTCCCACTTAAATCAGCAGTGAGTGACGAATGACAATGACTCGTAATATTGGATATCAGCCATCATGGAGACTGTGACCAGGTGGTGGATTCAAACTCATGACCCCTCGGTTAATAGTCAGACGCGCTACCAACTCAGTTAACCCGGCCCGGCGGAGAGGCATGAGGATGATATGATTGCAAATATGACTCAAAATCATTAAAAGTGTTAAAATTTGCCAAATATATTGGTATACGAAAAACATCAACTCGAAATCTATACCTACAACCTATACATGTTTTTATTATCTTACCTGGTAACCTGTCTGTTGGTCCACTGCGGACCAAATGGACGCACTTCCTGCAAGGCCTTTAACACCAGAAGATGACATTCCCTGAACCGGAGCATCAGTTCTTGATCTGGGGTCATCCCTGTGTAGTTGTCCAATAGACCCTCCACAGCCTGAATATAAACATTTACAAAAATAACACACTTCATCATTCATGTATGTCAAAACAAGGAAGGACTAAACTATAAATGCATATACCCATTTTGTACACGCAGAGTCCTGTGCTGTGTTTTATTTGGTTTTAACAGTGTTCCATTTATATCATAATTTTGTGCAGGTTTGACACAATTTCTCATATACCGGATAACAATACCCACCACTTTACCTGTGTGATATTATTATCTCAATTTATGATTGAGATAAAATGCGCTTGCTCATAAAATGCTCTTACAAAATAAATATGCTCATAAAATGCTCTTAGAAAATAAATATGCTCATAAAATGAACTTGCTCATTATAAAATGAACATGCTCAAAAATTAACCAGATATTTTCTACATTCTGAACATAAAAATGTATTAATGCATCCAAATTATATACATGTAGTACACACCAAATGGATATGGTGGATAACAGATTAACAAAGGCAGCAATCATATCGATTAAGTATTCCTTTACATTGAAAATCAATCGTAAACATACTCTCAAATAAAAAAAAACAACATCACATTTACACAACATATATACTGTTGAGATTACCTTCTGCAGAAGTGATACAGCCGAGGCGTTATCACGGGTATTTCTGGCCAGGATTATTGCCTCCATGAGACCAGTCACCTGCAGAATGAGCGAGTTACCAGTGTGGGTGTTCATCACAGGCTGCAGATGCTGCTCTATCTCCCTCGCCATTTTCTCATAGACGTGCACAACTTCTTCGGTGGCATACGACTGAAATATACACAGAATTATAATCAAAATGCAACTGAATTGTTGACAATTCACGAAGGCAGATCATTCCAATACAGTATAAAGTCAATGTTAATAGAATAGACAGATAAACAATAATTGTTACCAAATGAATACTGGAAAATATTTTTACTAACAAGCACCCAGCAATAAATCAATATTTGTAGCTTAATGAAATACAGGGCAAATTCAATATATTGATAATGTGGGTCAATTTTTGGTGAAGTTTACAAAAACATAGTGGGGGCATCCATTCTTTATTTTAAACTTATTTTTAGATTACTGCTATTGCAAATGACAAAGTCACTGAACAATTGAAGTAGTTGTAGCATATATGGAATGACTATGACATGCAGGAAACAACAAAATAAATAATTGCAAAAATACACATACTGGCATGGGCTTAGCAGGAAGTGAAAGTTCAGACAATGGCAGGAATCCAGGAATATTTCTAGCGAATTCTTCATATACAGCAATTTGTTGTGGTGTTTCACCACCAACTTTGAGTCTTATCTGTTCAGGCATTCTTTCTGCCTGGTAGGTGAGGACAACAGGCTCGCAGTAGCGGATACCCTTCTCTCTCGCTGCCTTCCTGTTATCGAAGTCCTGCAATATAAAGTCACGTATATTTATAATATTATCACATAATTTACAGTGCAAGGGTGCTATACACCTAGAGCATACTTCGATATTAACGCAGTGTAATATCACTTCCAATTTCTTGTTCCGTATAACTTGACTCTCGTATGTAAAATGCTGAGCTACTTCTCAACTTGTTCTAACATACAAATGATGCCGGATGTCATGGTAAAATGATGTTACTTTGAGACATTACATCATACCACCAATGACGGAAACTAATATGTTGTTTTTTTTATTATTGATCCTTACAGAGGCGATTTGTTAGATAAATGGTCAATGTACTTTCCCGAGTTATGTGATAAAAAAAATCTTACATTCATGCTCAATAGTTATTTAATTCATTAAACTCATTGGCAAAACAGATATGATGCACAGCATCTCATTTAATATATTTTGTTAACTCGTTTTATAAATCCTTCTGCAGGTAAATGACAAACTTTCCAACATTAAGTATAAATATTAGATGACCCCTTAGAGCATCAGGGTGCTATGTGTATATGAAACACAAAGGCATGTGGCATCTTGATGCTCCAAGAGGTCGAATAGTTATTCTGATACTTACAGCAGCAAGCCGCTTATCCATCTCAGGTATGGCCCGTTCAACAGCAGTCTTCTGTATAAAGGCACTCGCAAGCTCCGTGTTATCCTGGCCTATCACCTGGGCAGCCTGCTCTATCATGTCCTTCTGTTGTTGTGTCGGGTTCTGTGATATACACATACATGTAAGTATACTGCCAGATTGGAACATGTGTGAATGTGTATTTATCAAGTTTTTTTTCCCCCCAAACAAATAAAAAGGTAAAATAAATTGTAGGATTAATATAGTGTTGAATTGACTGTTATGAATATGAATGGGGTTTAACGTCATTTTCAACAAATTACAGGTATTCATTTTATTGACAGAGAAAGACCTAAGATTTAATGAGTAAAAACAGCATCCTTGTGCGAGTAATAGACAGTATTTCTCACATATTTCGTATGAATATGTTTTGCACCTTTTTTTAGTTTACATTGTGAAACGACTATCACAAATCACACAAGACATTTTCCTGGGTAGAACTAGCACTAACTAGCATATGTATAAAATGTCTTTATCAAGGACAACACACAAAGGCCTGATGGTGGACTGAACCCTGGATGTAATACTCAAGTTAAATGTTGATATGTGTAAAACTTTCATTTCAGATACCGATAATCACGGTCTACGCAGGTTCTATATACATGTTGTTTAGTTCTGTAGTTACCATAGTATCAAAAGCCACATTGCCTTTAAACTGAAATTATTCTTGTCCCCAATCAGAGCAGATGTACAATAGCCTGATTGTTATAATGGTGTAGCTCAATTTATTTGTGATGAAAAGGAATCAAATATGTTACAAGTGATAAATACGAAAATAACAAAAGATGGAAATTTTTAGTCATTTAAAACAAAAACTTTATCAAACCTGCTGGCAAAAGCATTCTATATCTTACCTTGAGTGTTCCAATAAATGCATTCTTCAGGTTTGTATTGATAGTAATGAACAATGGTTCCCTGCACGTATACAGGGCCAAGCCTGCAGTCATACTACGCACCATGTGATGAGCTGCAGCACGCATGCGGTTCTCGTCTGGATCTAGGGCAAAATCCTGAAACACAAATTCAGGTCTTTAAACAAGAACTACTGATGCAGCTGTTTCTATATACTGTTGTTCATGGATATTTGCCAGTACCTTAGATATCATTTTATTTTTTTTATTTATTTTCTTGCATTTTCCCTCTAAACAGCCATTGTCCCTTACTGTAAAACAGTGTTTTGTGAGATATAATTGTTTCCTGTTAAACGATTTCATATTGTATGACTGCAGAGAGTTTTTACAAAGAAATAAAAAAAACGCAAAGAATGTTTCTGGAAATACATCACCGTTCAAGCATTAGGTATCTGAGATTTTGCATGTTAAAAAGTCACCTCTCTTTATATTAAAAATAAAACATGTTTTGAAGTAGCATAAAAATCAGAATTCAACTCATTTTTTTATATATAAATTCTGCTTGTTGCCGCCCCAAATTCAGTTTTAAGTAGTCAGTATCTTAATTTACATGATTAGCAAAGGACCTATAGGGGAATGAATGCCCAGTATGTAATTTTACATATATTTTTGTTGTTAAACTTATTTTACTCAGTATACTAATCTTATTGTTCTCGTCTTCCTACCTTTTTAATGATTTGTTCACAAGTTGTCAGTGCAATTTTGATGGATCTTTCAACCACGGGGGGCAGGAGTTCTTGTACAGCCCTCTCCACAGACACGCGAACATACTGTTTCAACAGAGGGTTGGCCTGGAATACTGCAATCTGTTAAGACCAATACATTTTGTTGAAACTTCAAATACAAATATACCATATTAATTTCTAAACACTATCAGTGAAGTTTTAATTAATAAAAATTATATACTTTTTACATATACATTGTACAGTCAAACCTGTGTAATTGATCACCTCTATTAAGCAGTCACTTATTCACATTTGCTACTACCCCTTTCTATGCTTTCACAGCCAATTAACCTGTATTAAGCAATAACCTTTCATAAAAGACCAATTTTGCTCCTTCCCATGACTGAATGTTTAAGACAGGATCGACTGTATTGAACGTTTTTTCTTTTCAATTTATTTTTAATCCTTTACTGGTAAGTGTAACTGTTTAGCTTAATATCATATTCGTTTAAGTTGTATATACATGTATCAATCTTATTTTTTCTTGTAGAAACCATAAAACATGTATTTATAAATACGTTAGATGCCTAATACGTGATAATTTTTCCAGTTGAAGAGAAATTAGTGTCAGAGAAAAAAGGCTGAATGAAGCTATATCAATACAACAAACATTATGTATTATTTTAAAGGATGATGCCAGAGAATAAAAATATTTCAGGAATAAATGACTACAGCACCTGATCGTTAATGACAATATGTGGGGCTAGACCAGCCAGAGATGTCACATTAATGTCATCAAAGGCAAATTGTGGCTGTGGTGGTAGACTTGGTGTGGAGCCAGGTGTGCTAGTCGTGGGAACGGTTGTCGTGGGAACGGTTGGTGTGACTGCCGTCAATGCCGCTGGAGGAGGCTCTGGTTGAGGCGTGCCTATGCTCTGGTGTGTTGGCACCACAGGCTTAGCGATGGACAGCTGTGGTTCCAGGGTTGTTAGTCGACTTGTATCCTTAAGATATGTACCTGGGTGCAATTCCTGTAAGTAAACCATAATTTAGTTTTCCTTTTCTTCAAACACATATGACTATTATTGAAATAGAAATGTCATACTGCATGCTAGATTACACAGCTGTCTTTTCACAATTCCAAAATATACAAACTAAAATTTATTTTATTTTTTTGCGGGGATGTGTATTGTGGTTTGTATAAAATGGTGAGATTGCTACAGGGAAGTTGTAAATTATTGATATTTCAACTTTATATTAGTTACTGTATACATTTTATACGCGAAAACTTTATTGCATGCATCAAAAATGTTTCACATACGCCTTTACAAAATGATACAGTTCACCAGTCTAGTTCTTGGGACTGGATTACTAGCCAATCAAAAACTTTCTTTTAGACTTAAAATCACGACTGCACAGAATGGAAACAAACCCATTTAAATTTTTAAAAATAATTCTGTGTGTTATACATAAATACAAGCTTTTTTTCCACCAGTTTTGACTTCAAAATCAGCCTGTGGGATATATATTGGGTTTATATTCCGGAGATTATAGTAAACAATTTTGATATTTATCTTAATTATTTAAAGTTTTAATAGGTTAGATAGAAATTCAGTAATTTAAACAAATTATAACTTTCTTCACAATCAGTGCCATACTAAACTTAATCTCCTTGTACTTCTGTAAAAGAACTTACATTTAGGTCCAGGCTGAGTGTTTTACACAGTACCTCTATCTCAAATTTGAGATTCAGTTTAAGGTCGGGTTCCTGATGTAATTCTGCCAAAACATTCATTATACCCATGGTCCAAGGGTTTGGAGGTTTAAATACCTGTAACATATATCATTTTTTTTACTTCTGAACACACAATATAAAATAGTCTCAATGCTGAAGTTCCATAAATCAAAATATTTTTAATGTAGATGTGCATTGATTTAGCGATAATAACCAATTAAAGCGTTTACGTAACTTAGTAGAACCGCGTGACCGGGGTTTCCCTGAATCAGACCATGTGATGTGTCAAAACAGCTAACATTACAAAATAACTCTGAAACCAGCTTACCGAAACAAATATTTCTGTATTTTTAAGGTTGCATCATAGATGACGCACTGAACAAACTTGATTGCATCAAATGCGAATTAATTGCGCCAAAAATGCAAGAAATGCGCTCTTGAGAAAACACTGACAATGAAGACATAGTTTAAGATGAAATTGCATTACCATCACATTGAACATCACAATGAATACTAACCTTGCTTTTAGAACACGACTCAAGCACCTTGGCAGCAAATGGTACGACATAGAGCAGGTCTCTCGCCCCTTTATGGTAGGCCTCATATACGAGTGATTTGACATCAATGTCCTGAAAAAAAGTAAATGAAATGAAAATGGAGGAGAATTTTAACATGAAAGAGCTGCTATTTAGCGATGGTGGAATTTAGTCTTTATTGATATATTATTATCTGACTTAAATCAACTTAGACGACTCATATTGATAGTAAGGAGATGTTAAGAACCAAATGAAAGCTTTTTTATATAAAGGAGTTAAAACCCATTTTCAACACAATACATGTAAGCATATCTATTTCTAAAGTGGAGGAAGATGTCAAAATTTTCTCACATAAAGTTTTCAAGCTCTAACCCATAGTTTCCTTATCAAAGAGAAGTAGGTGGTCAGCGCCAAGTTAAAGATGCAAGCATTAATTACATATAAATGTGATGTATCCAGAGTATATTATAAATGTGACAAGATCACACTCACTATAGCACGACACTTATGATTACACACTGGTGCCTTTATCCATTCCTATGCAATCCTCTAAGCTATAATACTTCTTTTGTAAAAATATAAAAATATTCTTCACTATGTTATGAGAAAATCAAACAAAATAGTTTTCTTTTTTCTTATTATTAGAAAAATGTTGGTTACATAAACAACATTTACAATCCAGATCAAAACAATGGCATATCTGAAAGCATAAACATGTATGAGAATATCGATACTTTATGCTGTTTATGCAAATATAAATACCTTATGAGCATTTTTGTTTGTTTTAAGCAATTCATGGGTTAATACACTACCAGTCAATATTGGTTTATCAAACTGAGAGAATGTGAATGTACTTTTTTTTGGGTCTTACAATGTACTTACAATCTGTAAAATAGGTTTGTTCTTGGCGAGTGTCAACATACCAAGCCAATGTCCGAGATTTTTCAACAATGTTCTGTCGGAAAAATTGGCATCCCCTTTGTCACTCCTAAGTAGAACCTGAAAGACATATTGCAATTTCTTCTACATTGTATGTTTAAGTTTTAATTTACTCTCACACTTTGACCTGATCATTTCCACATCACACTTTATCATACTTTTAGCACTGGTATACATAAGTATCACACCTTGTCAATCTTACAGTTTCTAAGAAAGAATTGTTGTTGTTGATGGATGGTGCTTAGCATCACTTTCAACAGTTTTAGTCACATGGCAATATTGTCTACTTGAGACAGTAGTCTAAGCACTGCCACACTGGAATATCATGTTATTACACCCAGTGACACTACACCGGGTTGACTACACGTTAAACTATTCTCTAAATACCAAAGGCCAAACTAGTACCATTTTTCAAGTTGATATGACCTGACTGGGGATCAAACTCAATTTGAGGCAGATGCCCTATCACTAGACCAACGCTTCAGTATATCTAAGAAAGATAACTAGAAAGAACACTAAACACCAAAGCGGTTAAACATTTGGAAGGCCAAGTTACTTATTTACCTGGAGAGGTTAAGGTTATCAGAAAGAATGCTACATGGTATTTAACTGGAATACGTATTACAAAATTGTAAACAAAGTTTGGTGACTGTTTCTGAGCAACAGAACTTAATACAAAAGTTAAACAATGTAATACTGACTACCCTACCAAGTGAACTTTTCTGTTATATTATAGAGTTATAGAAATTAAATCAAACTATTACCTAGACAGTTTGAAAGTGACAGAGTCAACAATTATTGTCAATTAATTAATAATCAATAATCTAACATTTGTATCAAACATAAAGACAGGGATATTTTGGTTTAATATTTATTTTAGCTCATTTGCAAAGAAAGTCCTAAGCTTATATGAACCATTTTCGAGTCTACTTCCTGGGTAGAGCCATTGAGAGGCATCAGGTCAAGCTGGGGATCAATCCATGACTTCTGGCATGAGTGACCAAACATCTATCCACTACACTACTGCCGCGCTCAACTGTTGTAACTCACCTTGATATTCCTGAAAGTTTCCAATATGACTAGGTCTGTTATTTCTTTGATGTTAACGGCCTCAACAAAATTGGCGTACAGGTTGTGGAAATTTGGTTCAATGCTTGCCCGCTTCATGACCAGGTACTGGGCAACCCATTGCATGTGGTCTTCTACTTCTTTTTTCAACTCCTCACACTGTAATTATATACAACACATGGTTATACAAAAATTCTAATAGAAATTAGTATTGGCCTCTCTTCTCGTCCCGCTGCAAAAAAACAAAATCAGCTTCTATATTTTTTATTTATATTACACCAATCTACCTTTTTCGGTCTCTATGGCTTTTATGTTTAACTGTAATTTATTCTGTCCTTCAAATTCGTTAGTATTTTCCAGTGTGACCATCAAAATCTTAAGAACATGTATTTTCCAATCTGGCCAAGGAATTCTTAAAAACTTTCCAATCTGGCCATTGAATTATTAAAAGTATTTTCACTTACAAACTCAAACTTGCATCCTTACAACATCAATGTATGGCATTCTAGAACAAGAAACTTTATCTGCATATGCTTAGTACTGGTTATCAAAGAAGACTTTGAGCATGATTTGTCTATTAAAGTTGTAAGAACTTGTATCACAATCTATGTAAAATAATAATGTTTAAACTATTAAAACACTAAACACTTTTAAGTTATATTAATGTTTTACATATCATCTATGTTTTTAGTTTATACTAATTTTTTTATTTAACTCGATTGCGATGAAAGCCCAGAGCTTATATGAACCGCTCTCGAGTCCGCTTCCTGGGTAGAACCAGTACTGAGTGTTGTTTTATGAGAGGCATTGGGTCGAGCTGGGGATCGAACCCACAACCTCTGGTGTGAGCGGCCAACACTCTATCCAATAGACTACCGCCCCGCTTAAATGTTTGTTGTTATGAAAGTGTCTATGTTTTTCAATGCCATATATTTATTTCTTACCTTTTGAGACATATTTGACATGGACAGATTGTTGAAGATGAAGAAAACTTTATCTTGTATGGATTCTGACGGTACCACGATCTCTTCCTTGCCCTGACCAGCCAACAAGGTATCAATATTTGTCGCACTTGCTATCGAGGGCTGAAAATAATACAATTGGAATTAATGTAAGCTGTAACATCAATTATATAAACCACTACATAACATCATTGAAGGTTCACATTTACAGTTTCAGTAAAACCATATAACTAACATTGTTTTCCTTTAAAGGGAATTGATCAGGATTTTTCTAAATTTTGAAATTGGCTATTTTTTCCCTATATATCAAGCATATAATTACCCAATGACTCCGTAATGCCATATCTTAATATCAAACAAGTCCATAAATCAAGTCCATAAATTAGAAACTAAGTAACAACACGTAAGTACCTACTTTCAACTGTGTAACTTTCATAACAACAAACCAACTCACCTTAGGCATGGGCTGTGCTTTGGCAGTGGTAGAGGTTGGAGCTGCGGTTGTCGTGGTTACTGGTGATGATGTGGTTGCTGGTGCTGATAATGACACATTTGGCATGGATGTTATGTTGGTGATGTTGAAAGTCTCCAGACTTCCTGCTCCAGTCCCGCTAGACATATACGGGAGATTGCTGGGTGCGCTGGGCATCCCAAACATGGACGGACCGCCCAGAAGGTTGAGACTGGCTGTGACAGGAGTAATACTGCGGGTTGTGGCCTGGGCCGCCATATGGGGAGGCTCCTGAGTTCTGGCACCATATTCCACAAACTACAATATCAGGCATGAGATCATATATAATTTGGATTCACAATTAGTTACAAGAAGACTTTATTTAAAATGTTCTGTGCTCTGCAACTTGAATGTGGAAACTCTTTCACAGCAAAAGGCACTACTAGACCATTAGGTTTTTGAGTTGTACTCCAGAAATGGAGAATTTTGAAAAAGTTTGCTTATTGTTTTCGTTGGGATAGATATAGTGGTGATCACACTTTTGATAGAAAAGGCGAAATGTAATATATTTCTTTTCCTGCAAACTTTGTATTTTCATAACTTGTAAACATATTATAATATAAGAGAAATAGCGATAATTTTCTTTCCTTCAAATTCCATGATGTAAATATAAATTTAAAACAAAACTCTACACATCACTTAAGAGCCATTATGGACATAACTGAACACATCACTAAAGATGTTGTATGGTGTTTAGCATCACTTTAAACAATTTTTCAGTCAAATCCTGTCTACTTGAGACAGTATTCTGAGCACTGACACACTGGAGTACCATGCCGAACATGGTACAATACCCCACCCAGTCACATGATACTGACATCGGGCCAACCAGACCTTGAACTATCCTCTAAATGCTGAGCGCCAAAAGCGAAAGTTCTAGTATCATTTTTAAAGTCTTTAGTATAACCTGGCCAGGTATCAACCATCACTAAATAATAAAAAGACCAATAATGACCATAACTACACACATAACTAAAGAATAATAATGACCGAATCTCTACACTTCACTTACACCTCACCTCAATCAGATGCTGTGGGAATTGTTGAAAGTGTTGAATGCCCGCCAGATGTTGGCAGTAGGATGGATAATCCTTCAATCTCGTCTTGAACCTGTCCAGGGCAGCGATTCCGAAGTAGTACATCTTACTGCTATAGGGTTTTCTGAGTGCCTCCAGCACATATCGCAGTGCCATACCAAGTGCCATGTAACTGTTAAAGTAGTAAACATGTTCTATTATAAACTATTTAGTACTGTTGTACATGTATTTATCCACTTGTTCTCACCATATACAAAGAACAGCTGGCTTTATTCCCATTACCACCTAGGTTGCGGGTTTCAGTCAAAACTCATTTCAAACATTTTGTGAGAAAAATCTTTCTGCATCTAAAATGTTTTGAGGTCAAAGCTTGTATAAATGCATAAAAAAAAGAATAACTGCCAGCGATGCTGAAACTGTCTGAAAAAAATAATGTTAACTGAGAGTGAATAAGAGACCGTGTAGTTTTGTGAATACAGAACCTAATAGCTTGTGAAAACAGGATCTTACAGTTTGTGAATAAATATCTCACAATTTATGTTCCTCATTAAACAGAATCATCTATGTACAGATAAAAATGTATACATGTAGGCCATAATTCTAGCACACACTTACGTCGCAAGTCCTTTTTCAATAATGCCCCCAAATAGCACAGCTGTAGTGTGCAGTTCCCTGTCTGGGTACTTGGGGAAGAACTGGTACTCCTCAAACAGATTTCTCAACATACACTCGTACACCTCCTGTAGATCAAACCAGTTAATAAAGTAAAAGGCATCAAAATATGGCATGTGGGATATTACATTTCACAAGACAGAAAAAACATGCCATATTTAGTTTCAAATATCAACAAATATTTGATGTCAAAAGTTTTAATTTTGATATTATTTGCATTTATTTAAATTTCAATGTTCAATGTCAAAATCATGATGAGACAACAAATTTTTGCATATACTTATGTATTAGAAATCAGTTTTGGACACATATCCACTATTCATCAAAAGTAGTTGTTGGTGGTTTAAAAGCAACAGGCACCAAGACATGCACTGTACGACACTGAGAATCTGCACAACTTTCTGAATGTCAGTGATTATGTGATGGAAATATAGTTTTATACATTAACTTCATAGGTACTGAAACTGAAATAAAACATTTAAAGCAAATAGTGATGAAATGATGGAGAAAAATCAAAATAAAAAAAAATATATATATTTCTAATAGACCTACCCTTTCTTTCTTATTCTGTGAATCCTTGAAACGTTTAAGCATGTCCAGCACCTCATCAATAGACATTGTAGGATACGGAGGTTGATTGTAGATGCGCTGAAAGTATGAGTTGGCCTCATCCTCCACCTCCTTCGTAAACTGTTGATTCACGTCAGGGAAGATACTTGCCAACTCTGAAGCCTGGGCTGAAACATTCAGACAAAAAAACACTTATTAATAACTGCCTCGTAATTCTATGAATATACAGAAATCCAATTAAGGTAGTAAACTTTGAAGGTATTTTTAATGCCATTTATTTAAATGTTAATTCAAAGTTGAAGGTATATCTCTTTTTGTAGAATTTCCCCTTCCTGATAAAGTGCATATATGTAGTTTTAACATCCAATTATGATCTATAAGATTAAAAAAACAACATAAGTAATACCATGAAATTAATATAAAAGCTACAGCTTAGCTAACTTACCCATTTTAAGCCTGTCTACTCCTGGCTGTATAGGGGGTTGTGGTGGTGTGGGTGCTCCGCCTTTCATAACCTGTTGGGCACTCAAGTTGCCTAGAGTGTTGACCCCAGGAGCACGGGATGGTACCATCCCAGACATTGTTGACGACGATGGCATGGATGGCATTGCAGATGGCATTGATAAATCTGAGGGAGTTAATCAAATCTCTTACAATAACTATATTTATCTGAGATTTTTTTTTATAGATATATTCATTCTTTTGACTGTCAATTCCACTATGTTAACACTTCAACAGATGTTGATCATGTATGCAAACTTTCAAGCCAATTACTTGACAACTATGGAAGTAGTTTGTTCCACAAGTTGCTGACAGAACAGTGTCCAACAGATCAATAGACGCAAGGATTCCCCAAAAAATGATTGAATATTCAAATTAACATATATGTGTATATAGCAAAAGTAAAAAAATGTGAATGATTCTATCTATAAAAGTATAGTATAGTTATAGAGAAATTCAGAATTTATTAACAAGTAATGGTGTGCAAAACATTAGTCACTTACTTTGAAGTTGTGATGTAATATTTTGAATTGCACCAAATCCTGAATTAGCCTGTGAAGGAAACGCTTTTGCTGGAGATCCAGGGGTGGGATTTGATGACCCCAGGGACAAAGCTCCACCTGGGAAACCCGAGTTAGATTGCCCAGGAACACCCCATGACTTTGGTATACCTAGAGTGTCAGCTGCATCAAGCTACAATTATGTACAATACATTAAAGACAGGCATTCAATTTGGGACACGGTAAATAGATTTATTAAACCAACCAAATAATGCAGTAGGTAGAAACGTCTTATATCAGGCATCAAATGCTACATATTTTTAACACTTGCTAATATAGCAATTAAAAGAGCCAACAGTATCTACTTGCTGAAATATAAAAAGAACTTGAAATTCATTCAATGCCATAACATATTTTTAAGTTGTCTGGATATTAAGTATCCCTTTGAAAGGTAACTACTTGCAAAAATGGTGACACAAATTTGTATGAATCAAAGCACTGTGGGCCCTGTTACTCTGGGCCTGCAGATGGCTTGGTGGAGAAGTATTTCAAAATTCTACTCCAAGCAGCAAAAATTCCCAAGAGTCAGATTTCAGTAGTCCATCTTAATTATTTATCTTCCAATTATCTGATTGTGATTTTGTTTATATCATGTAAAACTACAGAACTTCAGCATAATACCGTTATCAATAAAATTAAAATCAAACAAATAATAAAGATGTAAAGAGTATCGCCAGGTTTTTCTAACCACCAATTTTTTGCGAAACAATATATTTCAGTTCATAAAGACTGTAATTTGTAAAAGATTTTCAACAACTTTAGCTTTCTTAGAACTACAGCATATTTCTTACATATATAAAGAATACTAAAATCGAGTAATAAATGAAAAATTATTGATAACCAGATATTTACACTTGAAACATGCATCGTATAAACTTATTTATAGACATTATTTACTATTTATAGACATTTTTGTAATAAACTGCACCTGTGTTGATGATGTAATACCAAGACCGGATCCCAGTGATGCCTGGCCCATATTTGGACCGAGACCTAGGCCTGTGTTATTGTTACCAACCAGTGATCCGCTCACAGACCCAGTAGGAACAGGGCCCACCTGGGGCCCAGGCGCAGCTGGGTTGGTTGGCTTTGGACCGACAGGTGGCTGTCTTTGTTTCATCAACATGCTGGCATTGGCCATCATGGTATAGATAATCTCCGAAAGTTCTTGGGTCACATTACTGAAAGTGTAAAAATCAAAAACATGAATATCATATGTGATGGACACAAAATGTAGATATACACTCATGAAATATGAATAGATATGAAAACGCAACATATTTAGCATGAGTGTACAGGTGATTTTTATTTACCTGAGAACTGTTGTAAACAAACAGTTATCTTATTATTGATTTGGGAGTTTGCAGGTTTAAATGTTAAAACAATGTTCGCCAGGCAGGATTTACATACTTATATCAAAATGCAGTGACCGCATCTCATTTGCATTCAAATTTGAATTGACTGTACAGTCATACTTTTACTAACGGCACCTGTAATAAGCGTGTCCCTCTATTAAGCGGCCATTTTATTTCCCCCCGATGAAAATCATTCTATAATTGACCTGTATTAAGCGTGAACTTGTCTAATGGCTGCCTAAATTCATCTATGTTCACTCAAATCCTTGTATAAGCGTGAATTTTCCGCTAGTTTGAACGCCGAAAACAAAGGGAAATAAAAATAAATAATTTAGGATGGCCACTTATATCATGGAATTGTTTACCGATTTTATACAGAAAAACATATACGCGAAATATTAAACAGATAAATAACTTTTATTTGGTTATTCCTTAGGTTGTAATTAATTTCAAAACAGACAAATAAGAGTCAATAAAAGAGACATACATTTTAATAAACTCTTTTATTTGCGTATAATAATTTATATAAGCGGCATCAATTATCATTTTACCATTTAAATCATTGATTTTACAAAAAACAAAGTAATTATAAAATTGGCTTGAGTATACAAGTGCGATAGACTGAGAAGATTAATTGTTGTTTAGTTGGTCATCAATTAAAGAGGTAAAAGGTAATAATAACTGTGTTTTGAGCACCAATGGGTCGTATTGTCATGCGTTAATCTCCTTGTTTGTTACGTGCATTGTATTGATTTCGGCCAATTGTTCAAAATTCGATTGGGTGAAAATGAGCAAACTTTTTCTTTAAGTGCATGTCTGATTTTAATTCTTACCATTCTATAGTTATTATTTACAGAGGCTGAGCAATATTTAGAGAAAACAAAATCATCTGCTCTAGTGAAGGGACAATCAAAGATGTTAACACACATCATGGAACTTAGCGAAATGACATCGACTATGAGAATAGAACCCAGCTGCCAACAGAAATAAATCAGTGACTTTTTTAAAAAGTAGACGCTTAACCCTTCTGAATTTAGAAAGAAAATCAGTGATAAAGTATATTAAATGGGATTCACATAAAAACAGTGCAGGACTTATTGGATTATTAACATTAATGTACATTAATATTAATATTATAGTAAATAATGAGAATAAATATATATATTTCCTTACTATGTTTTAATTTTTATTATTAAACAAATTCATCAATTAAATTATACCGAGTTCTTTCCTATTTTTA
This sequence comes from Panopea generosa, assembly GCA_029582155.1. Lineage (NCBI taxonomy): Eukaryota > Metazoa > Mollusca > Bivalvia > Adapedonta > Hiatellidae > Panopea > Panopea generosa. Next base: position 3,183,339 of record CM055900.1, read on the forward strand.
CTTTTATACCCAAAATATAGGTTATAAGTTGGTAAAAGAAAAACCTCTATTAAGCACCAACCTGTGTTAAGCAAGCGATTTTGAACTTTCCGTTGGCCGCTTGCTTAACACAGATTTGACTATATATATCCTTATTCTACAGTAAATATTGTCTGTTGATGTTATTGGTTGTTAACTGAATAATTTGGTATGAAACCTTACTTTGCACACACTTGTAAACACTGAAGCATGGTTGCTATGGTATCTTGCGGAAGTTGTTGACTTTTCATCTGTAGGTCATCTTTAGGATACTCCCCCACAAGTTGCGGACATCTTCGTTTCAAAAAAGTCACACACGTTTGTATAAACGGCTCCTGTCAATTAAAAATTGTATTTTAATAAAATTACTGAAAGACAGCTGCCATTTCGAATTTGCAGTGTAAGCCCTACTGAACACTATTAAGTTGAATGGCAAGATGACTATTTGCAACATAATCAGATATTTGATCATATTTACAGAAAGTCTGCAGAAACAACTACTGTCTACCGAAATATCACTTGTTACTGCTTCTATATGTAAAGTTTGAATACCTTGTGAGGAATAGTGACTGAACGACCTGCTGGATATATTTGTTTTATAATATGTAATAGTCATTGTATATCTTGTTTGATATTGATTATCATATCCTTCCTAGATAAATGCATTCTTTAATTTTAAACTAGAAAAAGTGCTGCCAAGGAATCACTGATCCATAAAATACAAAATTCTTTGAACATAACATGCCGGATAAAAATGACTATCAATCCACAGTGTCCATGATGGCTGATATACAATGCATCTCATTTTCCTTTGTCTCTCACTGCTGATTCAAGTAGGCAATGTATCACTTATTTCCAGAAATGGTGTATTGGAGTACTAATTAACCTTCCAGGATCCCAGGAAAGAGTGGTTAGGTTAAATGATCATCTACTGACCCTTGATGGCATAAAAAACGATGTTCAAATCAACGTAACAAAAGCGATGCCCATACCCTGTGTTCTCTGATCTTGTCACTCAGCCACTTATCCAGCTTCAGGTACTCCCTCCTCGACGCCAGACAAGCCAGGTCAATCACAAATGCAAACGGTGTTGCGTTCAGTAACATCGACAGAGCCTTGAGATCCTGTGCCACATCGAGAATCCTGGACAGCCTTGTTTGGTCGTGAGGCTCTCCCCGCATGTACCATTCCGCCATGGAGTGCATTATAAGGGTGCGGATCGTGCTCGAGTGACCTTGACAGTGCCAGGCATAGTGAAGGACAACAGCAGAGTTTGGGTGGTTTCCAAGGAAAAGTGGCATGAGAGTTGAGATGAGTTCTTGTTTTAGTGTGTTCCACGTCGGCTGCAGGAATAATAAAGATCACATTCAACATATAATTTATTTACAATTTTTTATATTTTCTAAACTAAACCATCATCATAGGGTACTATACATGTATATACAAGTGCAAAATACATTGCATTTAATAAAAACAAAATATTACATGTTACTAACAAGGCCATAATAAACTAATTGCTAAATTGTTATCCTGCCAACCCCCTAATTTTCATGCCGTCTCAACCTTTTTTATTTTCATTAAAAAAAATAATAAAACAAAAAAAATTTAAAAAAAAAAAAAAATCCTTTCCACTCCACTCCCCCTTTTTATAAAAGAAAATTTGGATGATAATCTAGCTATTAATTCAGAATGACCTAACCACGATGGGCATGGCAAGATAAGAGACAAACTACAGTTTCAATTTATTATAAAGCAATGCTTTTGATTAACAATAATTAGTTAACAACTAGAAATGGTGTAAACTACAGTCAAACCTGTACTAACGGTCACCTGTTATAAGCAGCCACCTGCCTTAAGCGGCCAGTTTCAGACCCTCCCGTCGAAATTTACTATATAATTTAACTGCAATAGGCGGTCACCTGGTCGACGCGGCCAGCGGCCAACATTTTTGGTCCCAAATGCATTAAAAACCTCCTAAAACGGCCACCAAATGAACAAATTTTACCGTAAAATATCGATTTTGGCATATAAAAATTTCATTACGGCCACAGAATTAATATTTAGTTAAAGTACTAAAGACCAAATAAATCAAATAATTATAATATATCTTTTAATTTAAAATAACTTTCTTTTAGTTTAAACTTTTTTAATTGGCCGTAAACAAACCAAACGAAGCTGTTATTGTGTTCTACATAATCGCCATTTTTCCGACTCAAGCCAAACAAAGCTGTTACTGTGTTCTACATAATCGCAATTTTTCCGACTCAAACACGAGTGTAGTGCGTGATAATTTTCACATCTCTATTTTTAGCTTGGTAAAATAGACAGATCAAAGTGTTTTGTGTAAACACGTTAACTGTGAAAAAGTCGGCATATTAAAAGATTAAAGAAGCTAACGTTTTTGAGACGATAATTAGAATGGCAGTTTGTTCGTGCTTTTAACGAACGATAAGGAATTAACTCATTAAGTTCACACTTGTAAAAAGCGCTAATTGTGGAAAAATATAAAATTTGGAAATGATTTATTGTGACTTAAATCATAAATGTTTTGATTGTCAGCGTGTTAACAATGCCACCAAAACGGAAGTGTTTGACTTTGGATGAACGTGTTGAGGTTGTGAAATTGTGCCAATATACAAAAATACTTCGCTTATCTGGGTGAAAATTGATGACCCTGTAGTAGGCAGCCACCTGTCTTAAGCGGCCAATTTGGCCCTTTCCCATGGCTGGCTGCTTAAGACAGGTTTGACTGTATGTCCCCATTTTTATTTTGTGAAACACAACCCAGGTACATAAAAAGAATATCTGAAGCTGGTCACCAGGTCCAATTCAACTATTATATCACAAAATTTAATAAACTCTATATAATCTTTATATTAAATCAGTGGAATATTCGATTCCTCGCTCAGTATTTTCCGCAAGGCTCCGCTTTCGTATGTTAAATATCACAAGTTTCAGACTTGCCCGAATATATAAATGATGTGGATTTGTCATGCTAAAATGATGTTCTTTTGAGATGTTATGTCATATGATGACTGACAGACAATAAGATGCCCGATTTTTTCTCGATCTTAATAGAGGTGATTTGAAAAATAAGTGGTAAATGTGCAATTTCCCTGAATTATGTAAAAGAATCTTACATTTGTGCTCAATTATTTTTCAATTGATTAAACTTGGCGAAAATAATATGGTGCAAGGCTCTATATTTTTGACAACTCGTTTAATAAATGAGCACAGAATCTGATATAAGATCCTCTATAAATGGGACATGTATGATTTTACCGTAATTTGCAGCAGTGCCAGTACCAGCATGTCTGGACAGTTTTGTACGGGGAACTTGAACAACTCGGACACTCTTTGGTAGTGACCCACTTCTGACAACCTCAGAAGGGCCTCGACTAGATCCAACGATTTCCTTCAAAACAAAGCAGTAACTTTTAACATACATGTATATAATAGTATAATCCCTGTACAATTATTCTAGCATGATGTAGAACAAAACTTTGAAAAACCAGGAAACAGACAAATCTATAACAATGAAACTGTAAATGACTACAATATTTGGTACGCATTTCTTTGCAATAAGTTTTCGACATTATTTACAGCATTTTTTTCCTATTTTGGATTGTGAATGTTCATTACTGTGACATTACATCTAAACAAAATGACCTGTTATAAAAATTTTCATCTGTGTAGTTCTGCATATTCATTTGTTTATTTTTTTTTTTCTATCTTAATATTTATTTGTTGCTTTTGTACATGGAGAGTTAACCTGGAATCTTCCTTCCTGTTGGTATCTTACAAGTCGTATACATGTAATCTTTAAAGTTTTGGTACAACGTAAAAAAAACACCTTCATTTGAATAAACTTATTTGCAATGACAACATCAAAGTCCTACCATGTGGCTATGTCTCTGTTTTCATCATCTGGGGCAGTCTTCAGTATATCTATCACAACTGTGTGGCAGGGATAATCGGCAAAGCAGAACACATCAGGGTTACGCAGTGAATGGACTATAAATGACAGCTGAAAGAAAATATAACTTTATCAGGGCTGGAAAATTCTACTTGTCTGCTTGCCATGACAAGTAAGATTTAAAAAACTGACCTTAATATTTCTTTAATTATAAGCATTCAATATAAAAATGTTGGAAAGGGAGGACAAGTAGCTTTTATAAGAAATTTGAAGCTTCCTTAATTTTATTTCGATTTTATTTGGTTCACATTTATAGTGAAACATGTATAAACCAACTTATACAACGAATGTTGAATGTCTATAAAGAGTCAGTACTAAATCAGTTTTGAAACAATTTTGATTTTATTTTTTAATAGTGTTAGGCGCATTTTTTCAACACATTAAATAAAGGCTATATGTGACAACCAGTTTTACTAGTAGAGCAGTACGAGTCTTCGTGATCTACCATCCTTCCGCAAGTAACTGGCAAACTTCCTCACATTAAAGTTCTGGTCTGGAATCTATAACCTCGGAAGTGACCTTGGGACTATGTCTTTTGACCACTCGACCATGAAAACAGTTAACTCTTGGCCAGCTAAACAAGGCATGTGTCAATTTATTATTAATACAAGGTATTGTAGAACAGACAAGAAAATCAAATTAAAGATTCAGTCAGATGTGTCACAACCTCCGTGCAGGCCTCTATTCATACGTGTGCCAATTTCATCTTATACTCCTAATATATTATAAATATATATTACGGAGGATAAATTAACTTCAAACAAACCTGTCCCTCTGTATTTTTCCAGGGTCGATAGATATACTCGACAGGGAAGATTTCTTGAAGACCCTGGATCAAACCCTTCATCAGCAACCTCAGCCCCTTTTTGTTAACGACTGCGAACTGGGGATTATCCAACTCACCGACAACATCACGCCAGTTTAAGTGTGGCGCCTTGAAAAAAACATTATTCATAAAAGTAAAAGAAAATTTGTACCTGGTATAAAGAAACTACTGGCTTACTCCAGTTGTACATGTAACAATAAAATAATGCTCATCTTTAATCATTCTACCATACTTATGATAAAATATATGTAAACATCTGACAGTATAACATTTCACTGAATTACTTTAAAAACAACATTTTTGCTATTCTGACACTAGAAATTCGTAATATGACAAAATGTCTATATAGAAGATGCAGTTTTCCAACATTCTACAATCTGAGCAGCAAAGCATTATTTATACAAGAGTTGTCAGAAAACAACAAAGCTCGCTCCTGGGTGTCTAAGTCCAAAAAGGGCCATAACTGTGCCAAAAAACAATCCAGAGTTATGTTTTTTGTCTGTGTGTGTTCCATTGATGATGTTGAACACACATGCAAAGTTTCATTCACATCCAATGAGTGGTTGCATAGATATCTTAATGCAAAAGTTTAACCTGGGTGTCTACAGACGATGACGACGCCGCTGATAAAATTAGAAAAACACTTGAGGACTCACACCACTATTATCTCCCTTGAGTACTCCGGACCTACAGATAAAGGAGGTAGAAATAAAACTTTAGTTCTCTTTTTCTTCTTTTTTCAGGGCTTTGTACTGCAGTGTTTTGTTTTTTGCTAGCATGAGTTAAATGGTCAGTATTTTAGAAATCACCACTAAAAAATTTGATGCTGATACCAGCTTTCTGGACAATTCTGTGTCATTTCAGAATTGTTGGTTCGAACCGCATCTAGGGCGAATAGTTGACATATCGTTACTCTGGAAATTGATAGGTTTCACAAAAGCATTGAATTTTAAAAAAAAACAACCTGGTCAAGGTATAATTTTTTTTCTTTATAATTGCATATCTTGAACCAATGAAGAATTTGAGCCCAGACACATGCTGCAGAATTTAATTTTTCACTCTGTTTTGGACATAAATGTTACAATGGAGCCCTATGGGAAATGTAATAGTGGCGTGAGACGTTTAATATAGAAACAAGACACTTCCTTAAGTTGTACAAATAAAATACTGTTATCTTTAATCATTATATCATACTTCAGATAAACTAATCACATGATATTCAATTTTTGGGATATTTTTAGATGCACATATATGCATATTAAATATAAATATATATATATATATATATATATATATATGGAGATAAATATTCATTGTATGTCTGTATAGATGGGAGTCTTCCAAAGTATGCAACAATGTATGTTTTAATGGGTTTTGACACCATTGTTAACACATAGGTTATATATTTCATCCAGTTTTATAAGTGGAGAAAGGCCTTGAACTGAATCTGACAGCTACCACATCCCCTACAAATAACTGTCAAATTTTGAGACATCTCAACTATGGAAGAGGACCCCATTTTTTGAAGACAAAAACTTCCTTACCAAATCCTGCACAACTTGTAGAAAGTTTTCCACATTCCAGGTATTCACTCCTGGAGTTTCCGTCTTATCTTTGAGATCACCCCACCCACTGCCAGGGGCTGTGCTGGTCTGTAACAAATAATAAATGCACATAAAACCGTTGACCAACAATGAACATATACCCGACCTGTTTTCACATCTAATTTCATGTAAATTTATAGCAATGCTCCTACATTCAATCACATTTATTTGGTTGACAAAAACTTCTTCTATCACAAAAATTCAACCTTACCAATGTTGAAAATTTTATTTCAACTTCATCTTCACTTTTGTTAAGAATGGATTGACACCATTTTCAACAAATTAGTTATATATAATTATGCAGTAGGAAGATCCAGATATATACATGTGAGTAGAACCACTGTCCTTCCCCAAGTTACTGACTTCCTTACGACTTCAGTGGTGAGGCAAGTGATCTCGAGATGGTGCATTTGACCTTTCAGCAAGGAGGCCCAAATTTTGTTATGATTTAAGAAAAAAGTAACAAAATAAATACACAAGTTATACAAAGATTCGTTTCTCACTTTCATATCATTTCAACTCCTACCTGCCCAGTTCCCTGATCTGTGAGTGCAGACGGAGTCTTTGCCATCATGGCCAACACCCGAGCCACCACACTGGGTGATATGTCCCTCTGGCCATACTGCATCAACATATTCCGACATTCTTCAATGCTGAAAAGAAATATAAAACAAAACCTGATGTATGGATATCAATACAATCTAGAAAAATACAGGAATCACTACATTAACATATCAAAAGAAAATATATAAATATTTTTGAAAATGGGTTTTAAAACATAACATGTTATATACATGCATGGCATCCATTTTTTTTTGCTGGAGAAAGGTCTCGGAATGAATCGATTAATGCTTTAAAATAAAATAATCATTAAAATTGATAAAAATCATCTATTATTATTAATAATCTGAACAATTTGGTAAGTCAAATCAACTAAACCATGACAAAATCGATATTAAAATTGAAGTGGTAAACTTGAAAAGAAATTCCCATTCTAAAAATAGACAGCACTTAAATACTGTTTGACAACCTTCACACACTACATTGACTCCTTCTAAGATGAAACAATTTTTAATACGTATCAAATTGAAGTCAAAATGAAATCACACGACTCATTAAATAGGTAAAAAAAAATGTTCATTTTAAGCAGGAAATATATTTTAGTCTAACCCAGGCAAGTAGCCCAAGTAAGGAAATTCTTTTTCAATATATTAATTTATCACGTTAAAATAGAAATCTTTTTTGGCAATACAGGATCAGTTATATATAGGCATGGAAAAAAGGTTTTAGCCAATTTAAACAATATTATCATTTTAGAATAGAATTATGGTGATGTTATCGGCACAGAACAAAGGAACTTACGTAGAGGTGCAGGAGTAGCCTGCCTCCAAGATCATATCAGCTAGGGAAGCATCTAACTGTAAAACAAAACATATTTTTTATAAATCAAAATAAAGCACCATTAGATGCAAATACAAGATTGCTAATTTAAGTTTTATTAGATCAGGGATTAATATGTAAAAAAAGGTTCCATGAAAAAGAAGCTCTTGGTCTGAGGAAATATATGACACCTGGTGACCATCTGGTATGGTATATGCAGAAAGATATACCCTGTTCATACATATACTTGGTGGGTACAAACAGTTGTTACAACTAACAAGCATGAACTCACATGTGTTTTTGGCATGCTGGTGATAAACGTGAGTCTATCCACAGTTATATCTTCTGTCTCCGGGTAGAGTAGGGGTCCAATCACAACAGGGACACGTTCTCGTGGAAAATCTGAAATACCAGTAAATGGTTATATGGTTTTCATTTCAACTAAAACACTCGTAAATACTACACAGAAGTGCTGATAAAAACTTAATTCACTGACATCCTTTTCATTTTCCTTGACCAATTCATTAGTTACACTCAAGGGTACTTTCTTTTCAAGATACAAATTTGAAGATTTCACTTCAACTCGCTGAACCCAGGTAGCTCAGTCGGAAGTGCAGGTGTCGTGAGTTCCAATCCTTGCCCAGTTTCTGCGATGTTAACCTTCCTGGATTCAAGGAAAGTGTGGTTTGGTTAACTGATCATCTGTTAGTTCTCAATCGCATAAAAAGACGTAAAATATTCAATCAATCAATCAATCATTTCATATCAATCAGGAACAAGAAAATATCGGTGGAAACGATGGATCCTCCCCCAAGTGAGTGTTTGACTCTGTACCATATGGCAATGATATTGAACAGGGGAAGTAACTGTGAGAGTTCTAAAGAGAAGTCAACACATTATTTTTTATTTCATGATATAATACATTGTACAACATACTTTGAAATATGTCATTATGATGCATCCTAGCAAGTTTCAGAAAATTCCAACATGGGGTTGTAGAGAAATAGCACAGACAAGAGTATGGTCACAGACAGAATCAATGGGCCATAACTCCATGAAAAATCATCAAACCGGAACACAAATACACTATGCGCATCTGCACTTGGTAACGATGTTTCCTAGCAAAAATTTGGTAACAGACATAATCAAAGGGCCATTACTCTGTGAAATATCATCAAACCGGAACATAAAGACAATATGCGAATCTGCCCTTGGTAATAATGCATCTTAGCAAGTTTCATAAAGTTCCAACCAGAGGTTGTAGAGAAAAAGCCCTGACAAGAACTTGGGGATGCACAGACGGACGGACGCACGCACACAAGCACAGATGAAGCAGTGACTATATGCTTCGCCCCTTTAGGGGAGCATAATAAAGAAACAAATTCTTCCATTTTCAACAGTCAACAAGAATTCATTTATTTATTTAAGAACTTTATTGTGTTCAGACTTTCTGAAGATTTCTTAGCTGTCACAGATCCTATGATTTTTATCTTAGAAAAGAATTCCTGATTCAATCATGTATTTCCTTGTGTCTTTGTCTTATGTTATCAAAATGAGATATAAAGGATTAAATGTGTTGCTTCTAGTCTTGTTACTGATAAGTTCTTAATTCCAAACATAATCACAAAAAGTATTAAAGCCATTATATGAAATGTTGGTTACCTTTTCTAAGTGTCTTCAGAAATGCTTCTTTTTGGTCGACACCGATACCAAATTGTTCCTTGGAGTGCACGAGATGAGCTAGGAGCAGGTGGAGAACTTCAATGGCAATATCCTGAAGCCCTCCCTCCTGTCTTACTGTCGAGTCTGAAAGAAAACAAGAAACTCAGAGATTTCATATTCCCCACTTAAAAGGGCCATGGACTGAATAGACATTGCCGGTATTTAAGTTAAAGAACAAAGGGTCATAATCATAAAAAAAATTTAATTGGAACACCAATATCAACAACTCAAGTTCAGGCCATGTACATGCTGCACAGCAAGTTTCATTTGAATCAGGTGGGATGAGTTGTGTCCGCAAGATTGTTGGTCCAAAACATGACAAAGTGGGGAATAATAAGGGTAGTGATAGTGTGATATAAACATGTCTCGCCTCCACACCCGCCTCAATTACATTACACCAACCTCAATAACATCTCAATTAATGCACTATATTGCAATAACATTGAAAATTTCATTTGCTACAAATAACTTATTTTTAGAAAAAAAAGCGTAAAACTTCTATTTGTTTTATTATTTTTCATATTTCGGCAAATATTAACAGTACCTAATCATTATTAGTTTGCAATGATGATGCAGGTGTAGCCAGAATATCAGACAATATTGTGCTTGAGTTGAAAATATCCTATGATGTTACTTGTACACTAAATGACCTGATGTGAGCTGCCAATTAAGCAAGCCAATAGTGCAATCAGCCATAGATATTGGTTGCTACTTCTCCATTTTCTAAGACAAACTAACAAACGGTTTTAATTAAACACTGCATTGTGTTTACTTAGAGAAACAATGCCACATAGCCAGATGGTGAGAGAAACAATGTCACATAGCCAGAGGGTGAGAGAAACAATGCCGCATAGCCAGAGGGTGAGAGAAAAAATGCCACATAGCCAGAGGGAGAGAGAAACAATGCCACATAGCCAGGGGGTTGAAGGCTCGTGTCAGGTTGGTTGTAGCAGTTTGTTTCTTTTATTTGTTTTTAGTGCAGAGAGAATCATTTGTATCAAATGTACCTGTAATAATCTCTACACCACAAAACTTTTATGAAGTTTAAGGGTTGCATCACAATTTTTATCTTTAAACTGTTGTTTGTTTTTTACCTGCATCAACATACGAACGTAGGAGATCTGGTAGTTTCTGTTTAACAAACGAGGTGGCGTGTGCTCGGATTTCTCCGTTTAGAGAATTGAGAAGTGCAAGGCCGAAGACAACTTCCTGTACACGCGAGAGACGCAATATCTTACTGATCTGTGGGAACAAGTGTATGGAAGGTTTTAAAGTCTGAAATGGAAAGATAAATATGCTAAATACTATATATATATATATATAATATATTTCAGCTAAAATCAAATAAATGAATATAATTTAATCTTTGATGAGCACTCAGCACGTTTTGTGCCTTTAAAATTGCAACATGTTTTGTGATGTATTAAATGAGTCACGTGACTACATTTTGATTTCAATGATTCTTTCTACAGGTTTACACATAGTAAAACTTGTTCTTAGAAAGAGTCTGAATGATGATGTGAAGGTCATCAAGCAGTATTTAAGTGCTATCTATTTTTTGAATGGGGATTTCGTTTCAAGTTTACCACACCAATTTAGATACTGATTATGTCACTTGAGTGTGGATTTGACATACTAAACTATTTTGAATTTTATTTCTTATTAAATGATAATGAGATGTTTTTTTATCTTTTTTAAAAATAACTTTATTTTAGGTTTTGTTTCCTAATATACTCCCTTCAAATGGACACTTCACATCCTTATATTTTTTATAACACAGCGCGTGGTCTAGTGGTAGAGCACCAAACCCATGATCGGAGAGTCGAAGGTTCGATCCCCCGCCACAGCTATGTGTGGTGTCCTTGAGCAAGGCACCTTTTCTGCATATGCTTTGTACTGGTTTTACCCAGGAAGACTTCGAACGTGATTTATCTAAGTTGTAAGAACTTGTTCCACAATCAAAGTAAAATAAATAAGTTTAAACAAAACTAAGTTTTTGCCATTTTTCAACATTAACTAATAGCTGCATTTGGCCACCTAGCTGTGTAACTGAGCAACAATTGAAGAACTTTACATCGACCAGTAAAAATAATCATTAAAAATGCAGAAATATTTGTCTACCTTCTGATGATGGAGAGGACCGTCTATAGCGTAACACAATGTCGACACAAAGTTTGGCTTACTCAGAAGTGTACCACACTCCTGAATTAAAAACTGAGTCTGAAATACAATTTAAAACTTAAGTGTGAATACAATTTTAATTAATTACAATGTATGGTGTTTGGCATAAATTTTAACAATCTTTCGATCTCCTCATGACTACATCAACAGCGTTACAGTAGTGTGTCATACTGAAATACTACATAAAATTTACACATTTCCTCCTTTGATTAATATGACTTGGAAGTTTTATAGTTGGACTGGACTGAATCCATATACCAATATATTGACTCGGTCCTGTCCAACTAGAAAACTTCGGATGATGTCATCTGGTCCAATATACAAAATGCATATCTAAATATGCAAGGACAACCAAAGGGTGTATAATGGCTAAAAACAATGACAAAGTTGTCATTTTGTACCTGTCTGAATGTATTCGGTATAATATTTAACAAATAATACAAATAATATTTAACAAATAATACATGTGTTTTAGTCTATATGCAAGTTTACGGACTGGACATAAGTGTGAGACCTAGAAAGTTATATGGACCGAGCAGTGCTCCAGATAAGCACTATTAGGGGGGGGGGGGGGGGGGTTCTGAATAAAGCATCAAAATTTAAATTTAGGGGTTAAATAAGTATTTGTTAATTCTCAATTTGAGTGTTGATTACTTTGTTTTAAATGGCAATTTAATAAGAATGTTCATTTTTACCCTTAACATTTTGAAATTAAGCATTGCATGTTAATTTAAGGGGTAAAACACTCATTTAAAGAAAAGCTTATCTGGAGCCCCGACTGTAGCTTCATAAACTGGCATACAGATCCGCACGTTTATTATTTGTTAACTATCCAGCCCCAGACACTCATATAAACATATCAATCTAAAAAACATGCTGGTTAGTACTAGAACAGCACTGTCAATGCTTAGAGTAAGAAGATACAACTTTTAGTAGTATCATTGATAAAGTTTGTGGTACAATACAGCTGGGGATTGAACCTTGTCAATGATCATAGTATATAATATAAAATTAATCATATAAAAAGCCAACAAAAAATTATTGCATCAAACAGATTTCACACTGCTTCAAAGCTTATTTCAGTATACTGAAATACGCAGAAAATACGCACAGCAGAAAACTGTGGGGACCATATCATAAATTGTACAAATATGGCAATTACCTGATGAAAGTCTTTCCCAGCACTTTTACCATCACTAGTAAAGTCTACGTGAGAAAACAAGCACCGGAACAGATGCCTATCTGCCTCTGCACCGTGCTGACTGACCAGCTGAAATAAAAAGTACAAAGTATTTTCAACTATTAACCTTCCACATAAAGGCACTCTTTGACATGAATAGCACAAAAATGAGTGTACATGGAAAGTAAAAAATGTCAATGAAATCTTACTACGATAAGAAAATTTATTTTAGTTCAAATATGACGGAAGCACAGAGCTTATGTGAATCGCACTTGAGGCCGTTTGTTTGGGTAGAGCCTGTACTGAGTGTTGTTTTCAAGAGTTTGGGTCAAGTGTGGGATAGAGCCAGCAACATCTGGCATCTGCAGTCTACTGTAATGCTTAATTAGTTCTTTTAAAAGTGCTTCAGAATCAGAAAAATCACTACTGTAGAGTGCTATCAGTGTTATTGAATCATTGATGGTAACAAATCCCTTTTTAATTGTACATTACAAAGTAATTTGTTATATACGTTTGAAGATGAATCCTTAAATAAGGTCATAATAAATTAATTGCTAGATCATCATCCTCGCCTCTCCTTAATTTTCATGCTGCCCTGACCCTTTTATTTAAAAAAATATAAAATCCTCCAGCCCTCCCCCCTTTTGGATGATAATCTAGTAATTAATTTATAATGGTCTTTACAACAGCTGGCAATAATAACAGCTAAAAGAGATTATGTCAGAAATTTTGGACAACACGATGGGGTTGCCCCCTTTTGGATGATAATCTAGCAATTAATTTATAATGGCCTTTACAACAGCTGGCAATAATAATAGCTAAAAGAGATCATGATGTCAGAAATTTTGGACAACGCGATGGGGTTCATTTATTTATTATAATGATAAAGCCCGTTTTCCATGGCGCATATTTTTGCTGTGCTGTTTTTTCCCTAGGCTACTTTTTGTCGCGCAGTATTAACAGGCGCACAGACAATCAATTTCCATGATGCAGATTGTCTGAGCAGAGTTTATAGAGGCACGTGCGTGGAAATACACATGTGGCAACTTTTGTCCATGCAGTTATTAGTCAGCGCAGAAATCTGCTCTGATGGAAATGAAAGTATGCTAGATAGTGTGAAGTGATTTTTACAAAAGCAGCGCTTGTTCTGCATATACAAACCCCTGAAATTTAGGCGCCGAAACCACCATAATAATACGCGCCATGGAAAAAGGCCTTAACACTTTAATCGTCTGCACTTTGACATGAAGCAAATTAAATTACATTTTCTGAAGAACTTAAACAGTGATGTGTTATGGGTTTTCGCAATTTTTTAAATTGACATTTCTCAGTTACCAGACTTGATGTGCATACCATTACCTTGTGTACACTGCAACTGCAACATTGGAACTGACAAATACTAAATCCTGTTCGATATGAATTGATCAATACGAAATTTATTTATTCAAGTTAAGACAAGAAACATGATGATTTGTTTGATTTTATTTGAATTGCTTTAAACATTTTCACACTTAACAAATCCACAAAGTATCATTTTTGCAGTACATGCATCTACCAGTTAACCACATACAATAAATAGTATTTTTAAAGACTACTTAGTAACAATCAAGTTATTCCGCGCAATATGGCTGGGAATTAAAACTTTTTTGCTGGTCTACCAGATTTTGGTGACAGATGGGCTACCACACCAAATACAGATTTGTCGGACCCTGTACAATGCCATACCAATTTATCTTGAACCAAAGTAAAGATTGATTTAATTAGTATTAAATGAAATGGAATTCTTCAAGGACTTACATAGGGAAGGAAAAGCAACTGATTGAGATATTCACGCAAAATTCCAGATATTCAAACTTCCACACATCTTAAAAATACAAATCAAAATTCTTTCTTTGCACAATGGAATCCTCTCCAAAACAAGACCATTCTCAGTGTAATTATTGAAGTACTAATAATTACAAAATTTACATACTGCAATTAAAAAAACAAGGAAAGTACTGGAATTTTTATATCAAATTGCAATATTTAAACTCAAAATCATTTGATTGTTTAAAACATTATTAAACATCTACCGGTAAGATTACACAAAGCTTACATCTTTTGAAAAAGAAATCAGTAGCCTGTGAAATTTTTAATGCTTAATTTGCCAAATTATTAATTCTAAACATGCTTTTTTATCACAATTCAGTAGATAGATACAAGTTTCCTATCCTTCTATAAAATCCTTAAATTGTTAACACCCGTGACACTGTATCACAGGTCAACTGGACGAGTCTGCTTGTGATGTGACAATACAAATTTATATTTCCTTCTGTCGGAACTGTATGTTTGAATCTGCTTTTGAACATTGCGAAGAATGTGGGTCCAACATCCAACAGAGCATCTACGGGTTTGATTACCCACTAGGTCCATGTTTATTGGAACAGTGAACTAATGAGCTTCTAATATTCACTAGAGCATTAGTGAATGTCAAATATTTAACACCAATAGTTTATTCGTGTTATTTGTGAATCTGTGTACAAATTATGAGAAAATCATGAATGACAAATCCGGAAAAGACAAATTGATATAATGTAGGTCAACAAGCGTTTGTCCATTACAATAGAATAGCATAGGCTATTTGACTACTGTACTCTTAATAATATATTACTGGCACGATACTTACATGGTTTATTTCACCGACACTAGACCTAAAGTTTTTCTTTGTGAGATTTGCCACTGAATAACTTATTTCTGCTAAAGCAAATGATAACGAGTCCAGATTCATATTAATCCATAAATTCAACAGCGAAAGCTCCAAATTTCTTTGAAGCTTTCTAACCCCTCTGAACAAAACAACACTGAAGATATGTTAGTAAATAAGTCTGAACGATAGTTTGGAAATTTAGAGGACACCATTAGGAAATATCCTTTATTTTATGTCTTTGTCAAGTTCGACATGGCGTCAGGGCGGCCATGTTTTTGGTGACGGAAATGATGGTTGCGATTTTTTGTTTAAAAAAAAGAAAGAAAACAGAACGACTACCATACGACATTTCTTATATTTTTAAAATTGAAAACAAATAATGATAAAATATGTTTTATTATTTATTGATATTTTTAATGCGTTATCGTTTCATGTAGTGTTATTTCTAGTCACGTGTAAGTCATGTGATTAAGGAAAAAAAACATGGAAATTTGGACAAGTGTATATTACGGAAGCCACAGTTTCATCGATATAACAATAAGTTCGAGTAATGATATATATTTAAATAAATCACAAACGTTCGAATTAATTCACTCATCATTATAAAAGTAATCATCATCAAAAGTAAATCTGATACTTACGTTGATCAATTTCGAATGATCATTTAATATAACATGTTTACGAGTAGAAAACACAATATGAGCAATATGAGCAAATAATGCTAATTGATCTGTGGCCTAAAAGGAATTAAAACAAAAACAAATTAAAATAAAAAAAAGAACACCATTGTGTATTTTTAAGAATTGTTTTAAAGATATGTATCTCTTCAAAAGAGCTTGGTCGTGATCTGATTGGCTTTACCGTTTCCAGTCGTCGTAATAATAACCAGTAAACATTATCAAGGAAGTATATAGAGAAGGAAACGCAAATGATTGAGATTCTGCGAACGCTCGCGTATTCAAGCAAAATCTCGCAATAACTCGTTTTCAATTATCTCAACCTCCATTCATCTCAGAAACTCAAATCAAATTCTTACATTGCAGAATGAAATTTTCATTAAAACAATACCATTCCCAGAAATGTGTATTTAAAATTGTTGAAGTACTTTTGATTACAAAATTTGTATACTGCAGCTAAAATAACAACGAATTACGATAACTTTTCCTTCAAACCTCAATATCTTTAATTCAAGATCATTTTGCGTGATCGAAACATGTTTAAACATCTAAGATTACATACAGCTTACATTTTATGTACAAGAAATCAGGTGCCTATGAATAATGAATGATTAATTTGCAATTATTAATCCTTCGTGTGCTATTCCACCAACATTAAGTCAGGAGATGCACGTTTCCTATCCTTCTAAACAAGTCCTTTTAATAAACAGTAAACATTATGCACAGAGACATGAAATAAAGCAGGCAGATATGAAAATCCAAAAATATTAAGCAGTATTTACGTGTTTTATACTCCAGGCAAATGAAACAAACGTCACATATATTTTAATTGTCTCTTATATAATGTACTCTTTCAGTGGTATGTCTTTGACTCTATATTTTGTTTTAATTATGTCGAGAGTATATAGACACAACTTACAGTTTTCACCAGTGACTTAATAACAGATAGGCTACTGCTTTCACCATGCAGAGCGAAGCACACTCTGCATTGGCGTAGGTGTCGGGGGTGGGGGTCAAGGGAGCAGCCTCCAATTAGTTTCAGCATATACTTTGGAGCCTAGAAGTACATCCTCAAACACTCTCTCCTCAGGTTGACCCCCAACCTCCTCAAATAATTGAACGCTCCTACGTCCATGTCTTCTACTATAGAACAGTGATTGATCTAAATGTTTGTTGAATTTACTGGATTTCTTATCATCTTGTATTTCATGACAATTAAGGAATTATATAGAGAAGGACACCGGGCTTACATTATGCGGGTTGACTCTCCCCTGCCAGTTTGTAATATATATGTACAGTACCACGTACCTGTAAGTAACTTTATTTTGGTAGAAATGAGGCCCTCCAAGCGGGGATCCCTATTCCCTGGATCTCTTAAAGTAATGGCCATTGATCTCCAGATTCCAAAAAGTATTTACCATAGTTCCAAAAAATATTTCTCTCAGATATCTAAGATTAGGCTTTAGGGCCCTGGATCCCTGAAAGTAATGTCTGTTGTTCCTCAGATCTCCAAAAACCCTGGAAGGACCTGAAAATTATGCTGAAATTTGCAATGTTTATGGAGGATGTTTTGATTTCAGGGTGACAGCAAAAAAAATAATTGTAACGTATTTCTTTTAACCAGTATTATAATGAGGAGTTAGCCCTAAACCTTGAATCCGATAAAATTATATCCAACCGATACTTGTTAATGCTTTTATTTACAGTTTTTCCAAAGTATTTTTCTGTGAGTTCTTAAAAGTCAGTCAGGTTCTTGAGGATTGCGTTTTGTAGAGTATTTTTTATCTGTTACAAAGCAACTGTACTTATTAGTGACGCAAGTCTTGTCATCCGCTGATGTTCGATCGATGTATGAACAAGTCTTGTAATTTATTACTAAATAACGTAAGTATCAAGTTTCGAATGCATGGTTGCTTCCCTTGGTAATGATACCGATAGTTAATAAACTAGTTGGTCTGCTGATGATGACCGTAGGGACAAAAATGGGCTGCGATTCGCACAAAAAACAATAATCGCCGTAAATGTAAACCAACAATTAGTCATAATATATTTAATATTTATCTGAATGAACCAAAATTTAGCCAAAGCATGTAGAAAATGGAAATATAACCATTTTGAACGTCGATTAAATTTGAACATACAAAGGAGAAATTGTGGAATTGACTTACGGCGATTTTTATCGTAATCTTTTTGCGAAAAGCAGTTCTGATTAACATTCTTTTTATATGCGGTATTTCAACATTTTCAGCGGTTACAATCTTAAGTACATACGTCCACATTGGAAGTACATAGGTCTATGTCTGTTATAGGGATAACAACGTTTCTGGATCAAAGCCATTCCGCCATGTAAATTTGGACCCATGATACTATATAGAACTCTCTTTACCTTTTATTATATTTATATATTGTCATCTATAGTGTTATGTTATTAGTTGTAAGAAGTCATACGTATTTCCTCGTGTATATTTATGGCATTGGCTATTGACATATGTTTGTCAACTAATGACCACATTCCATCCGATGTGCATAGTTTTTTTAGCTGTTTTAATTTTCAGAACGACACATGTTCCTTTGTTGTTTGTATCCATCCATGTAGCTATATCCCTTTGTGGTATTAATGACATATCTGTCTGTTATTAAGTCACTGAATGAGCGTTATTAAGTAGAATGCATTTCGACTTTTCACTATCGTTATTTCGACTTTTTACCATCGTAGTTTCGTTGTTTCAACTTTTCACCATCGTTGCTTCGACTTTTCACCATCGTAGTTCCACTTTTCACCATCGTTGTTTCGACTTTTCACCATCGTTGCTTCGACTTTTCACCATCGTAGTTCCACTTTTCACCATCGTTGTTTCGACTTTTCACGCGATGGCCCCAACGGGACACCGTAACGGGACACCTTTGAGGATGCAAGTATAATCCAGGATAATAAAACAGGGGTTACGCTGTTCTTTACCATAACATGGCTCCTCTCCTCTGCTCCGACCGATCTAAGGCGCCGTCTCAAGATCGCTTACTTCTCACCACCGAGTCAAATAGCGGATCTTAATTTTAAGAAACCCGGCACACGCCCCCGCCCCATCCCTAAAGTTCCATATTTTTATTAAAATTCACTATATTTCTACTGAAAAGCACGTGTGCCCGTTCAGATTTTGTGTTGCGCCCATTAAGTACAGTCCCTTCTAAGCCGAATTCCTTGATCCGCCTGTGGAGTTTGTGGTTTCGAGCCCAACTCAGTCTGGCCTTATCAAATAAGGCGTGGATGGACAGCTTTTTTATTTACGTAATGCCTTTCACGGGAGACGAAAAATGAAAATTCGCCAAAAGGCTACTCGGAGACGCACATTAGGTTGCACTAAACTCAGTCCAGAAACGTTACCTGATTTCAAACTCTACTGCCTTGAGGACAGTGGTCGTTCTACTCAGTTTAGTTTGAGGTCTTTCTCCACTAACATTACTGGATGCCATATATATCCTACAATGTGTTGAAAATGGCGTCAAATCAAACAGCATAATTTTGTATCTTCAAAAAAGCTATTTGAGATTTCTAAAGGAGCGCTCATAAGGAATGGCAGAGATGGGGAGTTAATCAAAGTGGATAACATGGGCAAATACGTTACCAAGGTATAAAAGCAGACATCTGGATAAAATAATTTGGAAATTCAAGAATGAATGTAGCGGAAGCCCGAAAGAGAACAGTCATACGATGGAAGTTGACAGCATTCAGACGTATGCAACTTTCATCTTAGTGAAAAATACATGTATAAAAAAAATGTTTTTATTTCAAAATAAATGTATCAACAGAAGGTGCAGAAAATTGAATAAGATAACATCGCAAGAATATATATAACAATATACATGTTCTATTGGTAGCGCAACCTAGTAACGTTAATGTACTCATAATGACACAATATATACTGAACGGTACAGCTAACCCAACACTATTGTATTCCCAATATATAGGGAAAGTCAATAACAGTATATAAATAATATTATGTTAGTGACTTTCCCTATATATTTTGAATACAAAAATGGAGGGTTAACTGTTCCGTTCAGTTTATAAATAAGACTTGCCCTACTAAGGTTAGTAGGTGAGGCTAAGAAAATACAAGGTGAGGCTGTGCCGAGCAGTTGTTGCGTTTTTGTGCCTAATCAAGAATCTAATTTATATAATAACGTGATATTGGTTAACACGCTGTAACGATATTATGTTCGTGAGTGAAAATACACGAATAGTTTAACCAAAACAGTTGATTAATTAATGCATCCTCATAACAGTAAGTCACAATATCAGTAACAGGCCAGTTAGAAATTGTATTAAGTGTATAGCTACTATCATTATGAATATCATAAAACACTGTAGGTAAAACACAAAAATATTGAATAGGCACAATACTGCGTTACTATGGTAATACAAAAACTCTCAAGAGACGAATAGGTAAGATGTGCATAATTCATATACTTTTAGAATAAAGAACCACCAGCAGTCTAAAGTCACTTGTTTGTTCAGCTCATTTGAAATACCATTAGGTTATCGGAATTGTTCACGGACACATGCAGTAGACCGGTCTGTTCGTCATACGCGATACATTGTGGTTGGGTTACACCATCTGCCTTGGTGAGAATCATTTTTCTATCTCTGCGGTAATCTGTGGATACAATTTCCACAGCGTCCATCATGTAATGACATATATACATATTCCCAACGTCGTCCAACGCAATACTCCTTGGACCCATTCCTCCAACGTCCCTGATGTTAAGAACCACGCCGTTCATGTCCAACGTTGTAATTGTGTTCTTTCTCCGATCTGATACATAAATCTGTTTTAGCTCACTGTTAGCTTTAACATACCACGGCCACTCAAAAAGCGGTTGTCCAAGTCTGTCCACAATGGCCGTCCACTGTACTACACCTTTGAAGTCCATCATTCTGACGCACTTTTCTGAGATGCTGCTTACAGCCAAGCGGTTCGTCTCCCATACGGATATACCATTACAATCGAAATCTGTTTTTAATACTGGTCCGTTCTTTATATCTGACTTTCCGATGATTTCCAAAAACTGTATTTGCTTTACATCTGGGAGCGTGTACACCAACTCCATTTGGCTTATAATGGCTATATCAAAAGGTGCCTTCTGTAGTAAAAGTGATTTCACCATTTTGTTGTTCGGAGATATAAGTTTTATACTGTTATTATTATTATCTGTCATCACTATCGTGCTGTCCTTCAGAATCGCCATTCCAGTTATCCAAGACGTTCCTGTATCTTGGTATTCATGGACGTATTTATCACTGCGTCGCGCCACGCCCCGCTGACTTACACGTTTTCTGAATTTAAACTCCTCCACATTTGTGCTGCGTACCTTGACAGAAAGAGTAGCTTTTTCAGGTCGAGGAAGAACGTTGTATTCTCTGGTAGTGACAACAAGTTCGCCCAGGGTGTTGAGTTTTTTGGTGAAATGTTCGACCGCTGCATTGAGTTTGAAATCCATAAATAACTTGCGTGCATTTTCATGTATTTGACCTAATACCGCTGCCGTGCGCCTTTGTCTGTATATAGAATTCTGCACTGCAATAAACATTGTGATATCGGAACGTTCCTTCTTTGCAACTTCGATATCGGCGATCTTTTCCTCAAGGTCTTTTATTACTTCGGTTAATGACGCCACGTGGTTTCCTATAGCCGTCTCTTCAATCGCGTATATTTGGTCTATGTCATCTGTTACCTTCTTCACGATTGCTTCAACTTTACTGATGATTCTTTGTCGATATTGCACGATTGTTTTTACAATTTCGGATTTTCTACGATCAAGTTCACCAAGGTCCCATTTTCGTTCCTTCCTTACTGATGTACACTGTTTTATCAGATGCTGCATTTGCCTTTCCAAATCAACAGGAGCGCTATTTTTTGCGAAGTTTGAACAAGCATCCGTGATAGGCATCACTTTTGTACATCTGGAACAATTAACAAGAAATAATTGTGATACATTTAATAGTGCATTATCTTAATCAGATCGCGATGACCATTCCATTTTATATACCGGTACATGTATCTGTAGCAAGTAATTATATTGCATGGTAACAGCATGGTATTCTGTATGTTGGAAGAAGACTATCCGAATACATTTGCACTTAAACAACAAAAACAGGGACATTAACAAAAGCAACAACAAAAGGAATATAAAAGAGAACAAGGTACAAAAAGCAACAACAACAACACCAGAAACATCGACAGCAACAACAAAAGAAAAGAACAACAGTAACAACAACAACAATAACATCAACATCAACAAGAGCAACAACAGAAAAGCAACAACAACAGGAATATAAAAGAGAAAAAGGTACAAAAAGCAACATCAGAAACATCGACAGCAACAACAAAAGAAAAGAACAACAGTAACAACAACAACAACAACAACAACAACAACAACAACAATAACATGAACATTAACAAGAGCAACAAAAGAAAAGCAACAACAACAGGAATATAAAAGAGAACACGGTACAAAAAGCAACAACAACAACATCAGAAACATCGACAGCAACAACAAAAGAAAAGAACAACAGTAACAACAACAACAACAACAACAACAATAACATGAACATCAACAAGAGCAACAAAAGAAAAGCAACAACAACAGGAATATAAAAGAGAACAAAGTACAAAAAGCAACAACAACAACATCAGAAACATCGACAGCAACAACAAAAGAAAAGAACAACAGTAACAACAACACCAACAACAACAACAATAACATGAACATCAACAATAGCAACAAAAGAAAAGCAACAACAACAGGAATATAAAAGAGAACAAGGTACAAAAAGGAACAACAACAACATCAGAAACATCGACAGCAACAACAAAAGAAAAGAACAACAGTAACAACAACAACAACATCAACAACAACAACAACAACAACAATAACATGAACATCAACAAGAGCAACAAAAGAAAAGCAACAACAACAGGAATATAAAAGAGAACACGGTACAAAAAGCAACAACAACAACATCAGAAACATCGACAGCAACAACAAAAGAAAAGAACAACAGTAACAACAACAACAACAACAACAACAACAATAACAACAATTACATGAACATCAACAAGAGCAACAAAAGAAAAGCAACAACAGGAATATAAAAGAGAACAAGGTACAAAAAGCAACAACAACAACAACATCAGAAACATCGACAGCAACAACAAAAGAAAAGAACAACAGTAACAACAACAACAACAACAACAACAACAACAACAACAACAACAACAACAACAACAACAACAACAACAACAACAACAATAACATGAACATCAACAAGAGCAACAAAAGAAAAGCAACAACAACAGGAATGTAAAAGAGAACAAGGTACAAAAAGCAACAACAACAACATCAGAAACATCGACAGCAACAACAAAAGAAAAGAACAACAGTAACAACAACAACAACAACAACAACAACAATAACATCAACATCAACAAGAGCAACAAAAGAAAAGCAACAACAACAGGAATATAAAAGAGAACAAGGTACAAAAAGCAACAACAACAACATCAGAAACATCGACAGCAACAACAAAAGAAAAGAACAACAGTAACAACAACAACAATAACAACAACAATAACATGAACATCAACAAGAGCAACAAAAGAAAAGCAACAACAACAGGAACATAAAAGAGAACACGGTACAAAAAGCAACAACAACAACATCAGAAACATCGACAGCAACAACAAAAGAAAAGAACAACAGTAACAACAACACCAACAACAATTACATGAACATCAACAAGAGCAACAACAAAAAAGCAACAACAACAGGAATATAAAAGAGAACAAAGTACAAAAAGCAACAACGAAAACATCAGAAACTTCGACAGCAACAACAAAAGAAAAATACACCAGTCACAACAACAACAACAACAACAACAACAACAACAACAACAATAACATGAACATCAACAAGAGCAACAAAATAAAACAACAACAATGACAACAACAATAACAACAACAAAATAAAAGCAACAACAACAACGACAACAACAAAGAAAATAAATAACAACAACAATAGCCAACACCACCACTTCAGTTACAACCGGAATGTAATATACGAACTCACTTTGTATGGTGGACTCTCCTGCAAACCACACACACCATTTTTTTGTGATCAATACAAAATAATTCCTGAAACTCTTTTTCATGCTCCCCGCATTTGTTGTACGGTATAGGGGATGGTTGTCCATTTGCTTTCCTGCTCCTGCTTCCGGATGAGTTAGTTGACATTTTGACGTGTTCTTATTACATACCCTTGAAAATATACAAAACTTGTTGTTTTATTTTGTTTGTTTTGTATGACTTTATTTATTTCTTAACAACAGCATTCCAGCTATTTAAAGGTGATCTTGGATCGGTTTCTCTTAACATATCAAGCTAAGATTTCCCTCAACTCAGAATTCTCAATTTCGCTAAATATTAATTCATTACGCTTAAAATGTCCACACATGATTGAAGTTGGAATACATCTTAACTCATTGTTAGAGGATACCGCGCAAAATGATTAATGTGAATAGTTATAACATTTAACAATTTTGAATTGAGGAAAATCTCAACATGAGATGTTTAGTGAAAATGGGACCAGAGAACCTAATTATTGTTCCTGGGATCAACTAGGCTGTAAACCAGTGCTACACGTATCTCTGCAAGTCACTGACTCCTTCAACACATAAACAGAGGTAGGAGATGCATGTCCGTAATTAGTTAAGTGTTACTAAAATATAAGGTAAATGTTGACGAAACAGAGGCCAGGATCCAGTTTCACTAACATGACTTGGCTAAGTATATACTTAAATCCTTAATACGTTCAGAAATGTATATTAATATAAGTTACATAAATTGTATCTGCCTATATACAATATAAACACTCCGCTGATTTTGTTTTTAATAATATTATTTGAATATATTGTTGATTTTGTTTAAATTAACTGTTATTAAAAATATTAATAAAAGGTAAATAGTCTTTATGTAAGATTTTAGGCCATTTCTCTGCATTTACCTCTCTATATATTAATCCTTTTTATAGGTTGTATTTGTAAGCTCCTACATGAACACCGCTGATATATCCACACGATTATTGTCACGCATGAAACACGCACTTTTGTATTTTAATTGTTAGTAATGTTTAATTTAAATGTATATATAGTATAAATACTATCGGAATATACACGTTTTTGAGAGACAAGTTTCTCTTGTAAGTATGTATAAAACAATGGTTTCTGAATATCGTTTACGGATAGGTTACGCTCCAATTGAGCCATTATGTAGTCCTTTGCAAACAATATATCATTCATAAAGTGAACACGTATATAAAACAATATTAAGCGATCTTCACCAAACTTCAATTCGACGTAACCTTGATTTTCGCTTTGAATATTTAGCGTCATTTTTATGCCGTCGAGGGCAGCGTCATTTGTATACCATCAAATGTTAACCAGTACTCAAGCATACCCATTTCCGCAAGTAAATGATAACTTTCTCACTTGAATCAGTGGTGAGAGAGGAGCTCCCGAAGTACTTTTTGCCGAGCCCGCTTGCGTTGAGCTCGACATACATGTAGTCGTCACAATGGCGGTTCGGTGTATGTGCGTGCATCCGTCCGTCCGTCCGATATTGCTCGGACTATTACTTATACATGCAATAGGGGATTTTGAAGTAACATGCCAAACATGTTTATCACAATGGAACGAAGTGTCGCGCACAAGACCGGGGTCCGTAGCTAAAGGATCAAGGTCATACGTAAAAGTTCAAAATCAAGGTACACAACTTCGTGTACGCTCGATATATTTTAAACAACCTGACAATACTTTGTAATGACAGGGAACAAATGATCACCATAACTAAATGATGTGTTGCATGCAAGACAAGCCGCTCGTTTCACTAACCTTCGTGAGTTATAAGATTTACATACGAATACATTCCTGACACTAAAGAACGTTTCATTTGCGCAGTAGTTTTAAAAAGAATAATCTATAAGGTTTACAAAGGCTCGTAAAATGATGTAAGTGAAACACTAAATGACTTTCTCGATTTATTTTTTTTCTTAACTTCAATAGTTACACTAAGAAGTTGGTAAACTCATAAATAGTATCTGACCTATATATAAACGTTAGTGTGAAACGGGCCCCAGGTTCGTAGCTCAAAGGTCATGTAAGCGACCTGACAGATTTTGAAGTGACAAGGCACACGCATGTTTATCATAATCAAATGTTGTGTCGCGCGCAAAACCCAAGTCTGCAGCCTAAAGGTTAAGCTCATACTTAGAGGCTAAAGGTCAGAAATATTTACAAAAGCCACCAGATAGATTTTGAAATAATATGGCACAAATGTTCACCTTAATCAGACGTTGTGTCGCGCGCAAGACCCAGGTCCGTAGCTCAGAGATCAAGGTCACACTAAGAGATTCAAGGTCAAAAATACGTACACAATTTAGTGTCTGCTCCGTATATTATTAACTACTGAGCATATTTTGAAATAACATGGCACAAGTCTTCACTATAATCAAAGTGCACAAGATCCAGATCTGTAGCTTAATGGTCAAGGCCACACTTAGAGGCCCAAGGTCAGAAATACATACACAGGTTCGTGTCCGTTCTATATACATGTATTGTAAATCACTTGGCAGGTTTTGAAATAACATGTTAGAAATGTTCACAATAATCAGACGGTGTGTCTCACGTAAGTTCCAGGTTCGTAGCTCATGCAAATGTCAATGTCACATTTAGGGGGTGAAGTTCAGAAATAGGTACTAAATTTCGTGTCCGCTTTTTATCTTGTAACGTGCCATAATATTCACCATAATCAGACGATGTGTCTCACGTAAGTTCCAGATTCGCAGCTCAAAGGTCAATGTCACACTTAGGGGTTGAAGTTCAGAAATAGGTACTAAATTTCGTGTCCGCTTCATATCTTGTAACGTGTCATAAATATTCACCATAATCAGACGATGTGTCTCACGTAAGTTTCAGGTTCGTAACTCAAATGTCAATGTCACACTTAGGGGTTGAAGTTCAGAAATAGGTACTAAATTTCGTGTCCGCGTCATATCTTGTAACGTGTCATAAATATTCACGATTATCAGACGATGTGTCTCATGTAAGTTCCACGTTCGTAACTCAAATGTCAATGTCACATTTAGGGGTTGAAGTTCAGAAATAGGTACTAAATTTCGTGTCCGCTTCATATCTTGTAACGTGTCATAAATATTCACCATTATCAGACGATGTGTCTCACGTAAGTTCCAGGTTCGCAGCTCAAAGGTCAAGGTCACACTTAGGGGTTGAAGTTCAGAAATAGGTACTAAATTTCGTGTCCGCTTTATATCTTGTAACGTGCCATAAATATTCACCATAATCAGACGATGTGTCTCACGAAAGTTCCAGGTTCGCAGCTCAAAGGTCAAGGTCACACTTAGGGGTTGAAGTTCAGAAATAGGTACTTAATTTCGTGTCTGCTTCATATCTTGTAACGTGCCATAAATATTCACCATAATCAGACGATGTGTCTCACGTAAGTTCCAGATTCGCAGCTCAAAGGTCAAGGTCACACTTAGGGGTTAAAGTTCAGAAATAGGTACTTAATTTCGTGTCCGCTTCATATCTTGTAACGTGCCATAAATATTCACCATAATCAGACGATGTGTCTCACGTAAGTTCCAGGTTTGTAGCTCAAAGGTCAAGGTCACACTTAGGGGTTGAAGTTCAGAAATAGGAACTAAATTTCGTGTCCGCTTAATATCTTGTTACGTGTCATATATGTTCACCATAATGAGACAACGTTTGATTACATGTCTGTAATGGCGGTGTCAACAGCATAGGCCTTGGGCATTTATTTGTTGTTACACACACGCGTCTAACGTCTTGATCAACCGCCATACAGCACATGCCAGCGTTATAGACTGACATAATTAGGGTTACAAACATAATGTCATAATAATAAATTTTACGAGGTTATTCAGTTGAGAACGTCAATGTTCCATTAGGCTCTCAAACATATATACAATGTACATGATTTACCTCAAAGCGTTGATTGTTTGTATAACATGCATGCGCAGTGTTCATACTTTCTCTAAGTTGTATTTGACTTTAGTACAATAACATTTATACGGCAGAAGGCAAGCATTGTTCCATTTTTTACTGTTTTATCGATTGTACCTGTATAGACATGCATGATCAAGTGGTATAGAATCGGACCCAGGATCGCGGGATCGTGGATTCGATCCTACGCCACGGCAAGACACTTTATCCGTATATGCTTATTGCTGGTTCTATCCAATTTCGAGCGTGATTTGTCTAACTTGTAAGAACTTGTTTCATAATCGATGTAAAAAAGATAAGTTTAAAACAGAAACATACACACACTACATTCATTCCATGGCTCCAAGGCTCCTGTGCAGGTCCTGTCATCTTTACCATGTATATTGCTGCTCTGAAAAAAAGTTGTGCAGAATTACCCTACTGAACCCTATGGTTATGCGGATTACCATAAAATCGCTTTCAGAGTTTAGGCTGGAAATATGCAAAACGAGGCAATTGTTCTTCAACAGTTTAGTGATTGTCTAAATGATGTTATCATGTGGATGACAAAGTTCAAGTTGAAAATGAATAACTCAAAAACTGAAATTATTATGTGTCTAGGCGTCAGTTAGCAAAGATAAACATCTCGAGTGCAAATGTTGGTGGATATGAAGTAAAGTGTGTTGGTCATGTGAGAGATCTTGGAGTATATGTGGAGAATTCTTTAAATTTTGACCTTCGTATTAGAAAGAACTGCCAGATTGCGCATGCCCAGCTTAGACATCTGAAAGGTATTCGCAAACACCCTACACAAAATTCAACAGATATCTCAGTGCATGGACTTATTCATTCACATATTGACTTCTGCAATGGACTTTTCACTAATATACCTGCCTATCAGATTGAGAGACTTCAAAGAATCCAAAATCGTGCGGCCAGGGTTGTCACAGGTGCTCTGTATGACCAACCTAGTAGTGAAATTCTAAAGTACAAAATACTGGTTCTTGTCTTTCGAATTGTGCAGGGAACAGTTCCATCTTATTTGAAGGATTTTCTTAATCGTGTTCAGGGAAAATTCAGATTAAGATCATCTGATGAAATTAACTTTATAGTTCAAAGAACAATAATGAAATTGGCAGACAGATCATTTGCTGTTGTTGGTCCAAAGTGGTGGAATGGACTTCCAAAATATTTTAAAAGGTGTAACCAGTGAAAGTATAATTAGGCAAAAACTGAAAACTCATTTGTTTAATATGTTTTATAACTAAATGATATGACTGTGAAGTTTTTATGTGCATAAGTATTGTAGGACTGTTTTATAATTTTATGCAACCGTGTGAAGCGCAACAGAGTATTGTGCTTACAATACATTTTTGCGCTATACAAATGTATTTGTATTTGAATTTGTATGGGTGCATTACTTCTTCGATTCATTTAACAGAAACAGAACTGACCTAGATTTAACCGACACTTCCGGAGAGTGTGCTGTACGCGTCCGGGGAAATTCATTTCACGCTCAACGTTGGACAAGTTTCATTGGATATGTACTTGGAGAACACGTTAGTTCAAGATTGCCTCTTGTGCCAGGCAAGTCAGTTTCATCAATCGGGTGCAATTCGAATTTCTGCACGAGTGTTGTCAAGAAAAAGAAAGGGATTCTCGTGGACCTAATGAGAAAGGAATTCGCTGTTTGGATAACACAACCTCAGTTCTTTTTTCGTTAAGAAATCTCTCTGGACGAAACTCATATGAACTTTTCCAAATCAGAGGATCATTGTGACATGATTCTATGTTTATTATTATGATACTGTATAAATAGAATGTCACTTGGTACAGTGTGAGGAACGGCGAGAGGTACAACCGTTGATATTCTCTTCCCTTCCATGATTACTGCTTGCACGTATGGTTGTCTTTTTCTGTCAGCCAATGTTGGACGCTATGGTCGTAGGTTCGAGTCCCGCTCGCTCCAAAAACTTTATGTGAGAAAGTTTCCAGTTACTTGCGGAAGGACGGTGGTTCTACTCAGTCTGACTCAGTCTGAGGTCTTCCTCCACCAGTAAAACTGGATATGCCATATATAACCTGAAATGTGTTGAAAATGGCGTTAAACCCCATTCAATGTTGGAGTGGTGTCTTTTCCGATTTCTCTGACAATTTCTTTAAACATGTTATTCTGGATTGATTTGTTGTGTTGCCGAATTAACAAAATCAATCGTAATGTTGTTAGGTTGTTTCACTGCTCACAATCAAGATTTACGAACACGTATGTTCTAATTGCTCTTCTGTCAATGTACTTGTCTTGCTAACGTCTTTATTTTCTTTAATTGTGTCCATATATTTACCTGCCACGCAATTAGAACGATATTCTGTATTTTTGATTGTATTGATATATGTTCTAAAGAACTTAATTTTGTCGCAAATGTTTTCTTTGGGTTTTAGTAACTTTTGTGATATCTCCCGGAGGCTTGCTGACAAGCGGAAGACAGTTTACCATAACTGACATATACGCAAATTCTTTCGGTCCTTCAGAAATCTGTTTCAAAAGTTTCAAAAACGCTTTATCTTTTGTAATCAAATCTATGCTCATATACCAAAGTCGAACTAACATTTGCAATACCGACAAGGCTGTTATTATCAATAGAGATCAGGTCATCTAGTTCATTATTCAATGTTTTGATGAATTCTGATATGTCTCTATTGATGATGTTTTCAATATGTTTACCACCATTTGTACAACACAGTTCCTGTAGCGTGTTCTGAGTGAACCGTTTCTGTTCCTTCCAAAGATCTCCACTGGCATATAACATAGACGGGTACTTTATAACTTGTTTGTGAAAGCTAGAGAGAAGTCTGTTTACAAACAATGTCCCTTTCCTCACCAGAGCATCGTGAATAACATCATAACCATTCAAGAATATTGTCAACTCTTGTCCAATATACAACTCGAAAATATCACCATATTTATTTCTCAAATTCTTATAGATTTGAAGATGTCACCGACGATAAGAGATGGAAAGTTTCCGACGATAGGAAACAGGGGCGGGCCTTGTGGAACACCTTTCCGACGTCTGGTAGTTTTATAATTATATCAGCACAAAAGTGAACACACACACGAGCGTGGTTGTGAATATATCCCAGTCCAAACACTTAACAATACTACTTCCAAAATAATACATGTTTGACTGTTAACGTGTGATTTGATTTTTTCCAAGTTTGTTTTTCTTGAGCATTATTTACATTTTGCAAAAATACATGTATAGAGCTCGCAAAGTTTTCACGAATGTGTATTTTTTAAATCATATTTTATTTGAAAACCGATATAAATTTATCGAACAGTACTTCAGTTCGGTTTTTATGCTTTGACATTTATTCACATTTTGTAGAAGTAAGCTAGTTTAGAGAAATGTCAAATTATTCACGAATGACCTTCTTCTATATTAACAACATCCATTTATGTCATTAAACTTTGTCAAAACATGTCACTTTTCTTTAACTTGGTAAGGCTTTATAAGATAGGATATCAAACGTGTATCTCACTGTCTGTCTCAAATTTAGATTCTATCTCGGTATTAAGATCAAAAGTCCATGCAACTGTATGTGATGGTTAAAACACAGTTGAAATATTTCGCCAATAGATCCAACCTTAGCATAGATCCGCTGTATATGAACAGTTAATGTATCTACAATCTGCTGACACATTTCTATACACGAACTAGAAACTAAATGCCTGTTGATTTCAAAATGGTATAGTGTAAATAAGTAGATTTTAAGTTTGTGTTTTTTTCATATCACACACCCAGATTATAAAAAAATTGAAGGTTACACTATCAATAAGCGTAGTTCACGGTCTTCGTTTATTACATTATAACTTCCTGCTCTTTATGCTCATAACTTATTCTCTCTTAAGTATGTGTGTATTGTATTTTTATAAAATGTGCGTTGAACGTTTTGTTCGTTTATCAATGATATAATATATAAAAAACAATGGGTTGGATTTAAAAAAAAGTGATTATGGCCAGTATTGATTATTTTGTTAATGTTTACAACTGTTTTAGTAGTTTTATATGTACATATTTACGCAGAGAAGTTGAAGCAGAGGGTCTAAACCACATAGCACGTACGACTGTTGTTATGATGGTCAATATTTGATACATTTATTCACTGGAAGCATAGAACACCCAAATACACACCTTTAAAGATTCTTACAAGAAGGCTGGTATTATAAGTAAACTAAAAGGAACTGAACGGTGTTTATATACTGAACGGAATAACTAACTCGCCACTTTTGTATTTTCAATATCTTCGCCAAAATATGGAGTACCGATATTAAAATTTGTGTACGGCATTAACAGACAAGATGTATTGATTTTACTCAGCCCAAATGTCCTTTCTTATTTAAGTCCAAATTTTAAGGAATTGCTTTGAGAAAATCCATAAAATGCCAGGTACATAAACTGTCAGGTGGCGTGTTAGCTGTTGCGTTCAGTATATGATTAATGAAATGTTGCAATGCTTCGGAAATATTTCTATGTTGCTGCCAAATAAAATGACAATGTTCACATTCGTACTGGAAAAAACACAATAGAAGTATATAGACAATGAAATATTGTGAAATATTCATTTAAAGGGAGTGTATCAGGATAAAGCGCTATAATGTCTAAAATAAAATAATTATCAAAGTGGATTAAAAGTATCTCATTGTCATTAATAAATATACACGGAATAGTTCAGTATGGCAAACCCACCAAAACGCGACAAAATCGATATGTAAATTGGAATTAAAATCCCCATTCTAAAATAGATAACACTTAAATACTGTTTGACGACCTTCCACGCACTGTCATTCTGACTTCTGCTAAGATGAAACATTTTTTACTACATGTTAACCTGTATAAAATACTAAATTGAAATCAAAATGAAATCACGCGACTCATTTAATACGTCACGCACTATTTTGCAGGTAATCTGTTTATGCGTAGCACAAGTTAGGAAAGCCCTTTTCGATCTATTATTTTGACATGTTTAAATAAATATATTTTTAGCAATACGAGGTCAGTGAGTATACATAGACATGGTTTATTTAAAAATAAATAGTTTAGCCAATTTTATTTTTTTTTAAAAATCCTGATATATCCTCTTTTAATTAAAAGAAATGGGCTTTAAGCCATTTTCAACACATTGCAGGTTACATACGACATCCATTTTTATTGGTGCAGGATGACCGTAGAACGAATCTGAGTAGAACAAATGTCTGGCAGACTTCCTCACACAAAAATAAATAAAAAGAAAGTTGTCAGTAACAAAAAATACGCTTCTCAAGTGTCAACGTTCCAAACACAAGAGGAAGGTCATAGGTTCCATCCCCGGCCGGGTCATACCAAAGACTTTAAAAAAGGTACTAAAGGCTTCTTTGCTTGACGCTCAGCATTTAAAGGATAGTTATAGGTCTGGTCGGCCCGGTGTCAGTATAATGTGACTGGGTGGGGTATCATACCATGTGTCTGCGGCATGATACTCCAGTGTGACAGCGCTTAGAATACTGTCTTAAGTAGACACCGTCGCGATATGACTGAAAAATTGTTGAAAGCGATGCTAAACACCATACAACAACAACAACAACAACAACAACAACAACCAAACACAAGATTTGGGAGCTAGATTCATACAAGCTAATTAGCTTTTTTCTAAATCCCAATTCTTAGAATTGTTTGTCATTTATGAATTGCAAATGTTAGGTAATATACTATGTACAGTTCTTGAATAAAATATTCTTTAAACCAAACACAAGATTTATTCACAAATAAGAAACAGTTCTATACAAACTAGACAATATTAAAGGGAACGAATAATAATAAAGTTAATGTCAAAGATTATTCATTACACGTGAAAGCATAATTCAAACTATCATTGGAAATTTAACCTATTTGAGCAATAAGATACCAAGGATATATGAAATAAGGGGGCACTTAGAACCTTTTTGCACCAATGGGGCGATACACAGAGTATTTGGAAAGTTCTTAAATATAACTTGCTTTTAGCAATTTCATTTCTGAGAGGTGGCAATAAAGGATTTCATCAAACATTGTTGCTTCAAACATTAGAACATGAGGCATTTGATGAAGATTTTGAACCCGGGTTTCGTTCTCATACTTGATTGTTTGATGAACTTAGATCCCGTTTTTTTAAAAAAAGAGTTCCATTCGATGTGTTGTATTATTGAACAATGTCTGGTCGGTATGTGGTATCGAAGACATTTTTGCACTAGCCGGTCCAAGTGTGGGGTGGGAAGCATGTGTGGAGGTGGGGTTGAGGTGCATAATATGACAGTATTATTTTCAAATTTGCCAATTGTACTTTACTTTTGGTTGTATGCCAGCTGGCTAAAACTGTATAAACATTTGATATTTGATAAAACATTTAATGAACAAATGTGTAAAACGTACCGTCGCAAAAACGTTTATTATATCACATGATCTCTCTCTCTCTCTCTCTCTCTCTCTCTCTCTCTCTCTCTCTCTCTCTCTCATTCTCTCTCTTATTCTCTATGCCTCTCATTTTTCTACCTCCGTTCCCTTTTTTTGTTTTATGTCAATTTCTAAGACCAAGGCTATACAACTTTACTCTCACAATCTAAAGATAGAACCTAATTAAGTTTCAAATATAGTGTAACTTGTTAAAAAGTCAACGTTTTGTAATCTTCACTAAGAAAGGGTCGGGTGACCAGGTCAGTCCTAGAGTCCCCTTTATGTTCGGAACGCAGCCATCAACGGCTGGATAAAACTCAAATTTCTGCACCAATGTTACAAGAAACAAAAACAGCTCTATCCTCGCCAGAGTTTCTCCTGGACACGAGCGCGGACCAAGTGAAAAAGATACGAAGTCTTTTGGAACTAAAAGCTCAGTGCCATCCTTGCTTAAAAATCGTTCAGGGCGAAATTCGTTTGGATCGTCCCATATTTCTGGATCTTTGAGACACGAGTAAAGATTTATCATAACAGTGCTGTTCTCTGGAATCACGTATCCGCGGAATACAACATCACGTGACACCGTATGTGGAACCGCAAGTGGTGCTGCGGGAGCAATCCTTAGCGCTTCCAACACCGTAGCCTGGGCATATGGTAAACGTTTTCTGTCTTTTAATGTTGGGGCTGCATCTTTTCCGATTGCGGTGACGATCTCTTCAAACATTTTATTTTGGACCTCCGGTTGGCGTATAAGGAACAGTATTACCCATCTGAGAGTTGTAGCTGTTGTCTCACTTCCGGCAGCTAGAAACTCAAAACATGTGTGTTCCATTTTTTCTTCATTAATAGTATTTGAGATACCATTTTCTTTGTTCCCTTTTATTTGTTTTAAATAGAGGCCGATTGCACTATCAGAAAGTTCATTTTTCTGTTTTATAGCTTCAATGTATGGTTTCAACTTCTGGTCAACACGCAGGCGTCTCATTTCAGTTTTTCTTATTTTCATCAAATCTCCCGGCAAATGTGAGAGAAATGGTAAACAATTTATCATGACCGTCATATTGGCAAATTCACTAGCTCCTTCAGATATGGCATTTAATATTGATATAAGTGTGCAATCATTAAATCCGAATCTGTGCTTATACACTACAGTGAATACAACATTAGCAGTGCTGATACTTATGTTATCTTTTAGGTCAACTGCTTTATCCACTTTAACCATAGCGCTAATTTCATTGACGAGTTCAGCTATTTCTTTGTTAATGATGTGTTCGATATGTTTACCATTATTGCTGAAACATAACACCTGCAACGCCTTTTGTGTAAACGTTCTCTGCTCCTTCCAAAGTTGTCCGTTTGCAAAAATTATCGCCGGATGCTTTATAACCATTTTGTGAAAGCTTGTATTGGGTCTATTCACGAAAAGAGAGCCTTTCTTTATTAAAGCATCATTTACTACATCATAGCCATTCAAAAATACGGTCAACTCTCTACCAATGTATAAACCGAAAATATCTCCATATTTCTGTCTGAGATCGGCAAGCATTTTAAACATATCGCCACCTATGAGAGATGGCAGGTTGCCGATGACGGGAAACAATGGCGGACCAGGTGGAACCCCCTGTTTACGTCTTGTACTGTAAAAGATCAACAGAAATGTAAACACAAAGACACACGTCGTGGTAAACACATTCAGGTCTGCAATCGAAACAACTATACTGTTTAAAATAGACGACATCGTTGGTTGGACAGAAATAGTATCCTCGGCAATATAAACATATATTAACTGCGTTGTACACGGCTGTCCATGAATATGTAAATGCTGCAAAACGTCCTTTCATCAAAACTCAATGACAAAGCAACTTTTCTAGACATCCTATATCATGAAAAAATCCTTTTTTTTCTACAATACAATGGAGAATAACACACTGTGTCATATCTTCATGGTTTGTTTCACACATTTGTCTCAATGTCAACACTGTATACTCTATGCTTCATATACTTATACAGATATGTGTAACGTCCCCTGTTTCGGTATTGATTTTCATCCATTGACTTTTGTTATATATATGCGGCAGCCTACACGTGCACTGTTTTCACTAAATAAATACCATGACTAAATAGTTACCATGACTACATAGAAAGCACCTGGTTTTAATTATTCCGGTAGAATATTTTTCATTATTAATATGCTTGCGCGCACGCGGCATAAATTTAATGTTCTCTCGTACTTTACAAACAGTGTACTGAATCTGTACTCGTTTTACCTCTTGGCAGAAGTTCAGTCAGTCGTAAATTTATGTATGGCTATACATACGACAGACACTTCATACTATAAAGCCATAAAATTATAATACTCTCGTCTGTATTATATACTAGTCATGGGAGATGTCAATCAGTTATTGGAATACGTTATAGTTATTACCTACTTGTTAAAGAATTTACCTTAAAACGTTGAGTTTCCTTACAGCTTTTGAAAGCATTAACAATACCATACAACTATGTGTAAAAAACAGAATATAAGAACGTGTATTCAATATACTATTATATTACTTATTTCGACCGCAGGAATATTTTATCTAAGGGGGCGCACTTAGGGCGCAGCGTGTTTTTCTGACAGTAGAAATAAAGTGGATTTTAATACCCCCTCCCACCCCTCCTACCTCAGTCTGAATATTGGTCATCGGCTCCTGCGATTATGGTATTTATAAACATGGTTGACTGTCCGCTTGTTGATAATATTTCTTAAAATTCTAATTAATTTCCCCTCTGTGTACCCATCTGATCCCATTATTGCAATTACTAAAACAAATCTCCTTTGCCATGACTGAGTGATGATTCAGGTCTCAAAATGAACGATTATTTTTATAAATGATTGAAAAAAAGGATGACTTTTTTATCGGCCTATAAAGTTCTATGTAAAAGTATAATCCCCTTAAGTGATCCCTAAACATTTCTCACTTCTATCATTTCCCCGTGATGCCGTGAAAAAACTATTATCATTATCATTGAAAATTTAGACCTTTCCTGCCACCTTATTGAAACCAGTACGGTAAAAAAGGAAATGTTAGCATTACAAGGTATCAAATCTTCTTCTTGTATATTTGGATTTCAGAAAAAATTTAGTCACTTAACTGAAAATGATATTTTTAAAATTTTTGATTCATATATATTATTATTGTAAACAATATTGCAGTTTATTACAAAACACAGCTGATATCCTAGCGTTATGAGAATGTGGTAGATTACCTTTATGGACAACATATATGCCAAATTGTATTGAATACTGGATACGACTTGGTCGTATGGCGAAGATATAAAAAAAACAGTGATATTGCATGCTAAAACGATTGGACAATGCAGGTTGAATAACCTTAATAAAAGTTATTATTTTCAATGGTTTTGGACATGTATGGATTTCGCAAGATATTTGAAATGAGACATATCTACTACAATTGTTCAAAACACGCATTATTAAGATTGTTTTACGCAAAAATGGTATGGTAATGTAAATAGCTGATCCAAAGCACTTCATTATAATCATTTTAATTCATTACTTAATACGGATTATTATCTTTATGTTGATATGTCATATCTTTTAAAAAAAACAGTGCCAACTTTTCGGTTTTCAAGTCGTGAATTAATGATTGAAAAGGGAAGACATGTTGCGATTGTGGGCATTTAAGATTATGTCCCGTTTGCTTGCACAATAAAGTATCTGTTGTAGAAGATGAATATCATTTCTTCTTTGAATGTCAAGAATATGAAACACTGAGATAAAGTTACTGTAAAGACTACTGGTTGAGGAATAGATCTATAATAAGATGCCTTTGCCAGGTAGTAACAATGTACATAATACAGCAAAATATTTCATGCGTGCATTTAAACGAGGGAAAGAATTTTTGAAATTATAAGTAATAATAGAATCCGACACTATTTAGTAACACCTTTTGCTACAAAATTTTAATAATGTAAATGTATTAGAATGTAAACATACGATGACTGTTTGTAAATCAGTTATTAATTAAAATGAACGTATATATAAACTTATTGTACCAAAATTGCTATTATAAAAATATTTAAATGAAATCATAGAATTGACTTCTGTTGTAGATAATGTATTAAAATGAAATAACAGAAATATTGGTATGTAACTTGATTATTTGTAATAACTTTAAAAAATGAAATCATATAAATGATTATATGTTAATATTTAAACTGGAGTAGCAATAACTAAATGTATAATCTTTGTATCTTATCTTATAATGTCATACTGTATACTGTATGTTAATATTGTTGGACCGGAGGCCTTTATTACTGAATAAACTATGTTGGAGGGGAATCCCTGGAACATTCTGCCATGGTATTTAAAACAGCAAATGCTGCCTTCTAGTTTTTAGGATAAAACTATGTTGTCATCAATATGTTGACATCTACTCCAGATGTTTGGTATTTTGTGACCTTTAGCCATTTTTATAAAAAAATATATCCCCATCCCCCCACACACATCTGGCTCCTGCGCCTATGAAATTGTTGTTGTCAATGAACTTTTTATAAAGCGATCATAAACTATATACTGACTATCTGTAACACAATTAAAATTGTCCTTGCCAAATGAAATCATAAAACGTATTGTTGTATTAAGTTAGAATACGTTTTCTTTCAATAACAACGGAGATAGAAAACAATAATGGTATGTTTCCGAACTATGGTCTAGTTTGATTAAGCATTTCAACATACTGAATGTACAACAAACACGTTTAATAGTTACGGGTTCATGTTAATTTCACAGGAATGTTCTTACCAACCAAAAAAAAATTTAGTTTTTTTTACATTTATTTCAAATTAATGACATTTAGGGTAATCAATAATGCAGATCAAATCAAAATTAAGTTAAAGTTAGGCAACCCATTTGATACGTCGCAAAATGCCAATGAGGCACTTCTCTTTATTCTTTTTTTTTTTCAGTCTACGAGTAAACTTGGAAATACACGTTGTGAAAATATTCATTTTTTAATCTAGGTTTCCTTCCTACTGTTCAGCGCACATAATTCAGCCAAAGGTTTGTAAAAAAAACTTTTATATAGAAAAACCTTGGATGGGGGTAGTTACAAAATTTTGTGAACACAACTCATGCAGCCAAAAAACATAAATTATCTATCACCGTGACATCTATGGCGTATTGATTAGGCTTAGTGGTAAATTAAAATATATTTCGCATAACGGAAACAATTTTGCAAAACATCTTAATGTTTGCTAGTGTGTTAACATTGAATCTGCGTACGGGAAGTAAACCATGCAGATATACAAATATTTGTATAAAATTTGTAAGAGTTATTTCCCTTAATTCACACTTTCGTTTTTCGTGTCGTTTCATGTTTCGCGGTATGGGCTCAAGTTTCCGATATAAATATGTATTCTTCAAGTTTGAAATAAAAACTTTAACAGTTTCTTATTTGTTGCGTATGTTAAAGTATTTCAATCATTAAATTAACGCAAGAGCTTTAAAATTACATTTTATACGTTCGCAGCAATGTACATGCGAATCCAATGAAAACAAATACTGGCGAAACTAGCGATGCTCTCATTGGTCTAAATTTTCATCTTTTATACTTACTAACCAATGAAATCGAGTTTTATATCCACTTTCGGTAGTGAAGCTCTTCCGCTGCAGTGCACACAAACATAGTCCGAAAATAACTCTTGTTTTTATCAGATTTCATTGGAATAATGTGTTTTCTTTAATGCTGCTGTAACTACAAGTGGTAAGGTACACTGTAACAATATGACGGAAAGGTTAAGCCCAGTGAATCGCATAAAGGCAAGGCGAAAGATCGGCGGTGTTGGTGAAAGTGGACAAATGCAAAATTTGCTTGGCGAATTTAAAGGTTTATATGAGGGCAGATTGAGACGTCTCGAGGAAGCAGAGAAAACAGGAGAAGACAACATTCGGGTATACAGTTGAAATTTTTAAGTGCACACTTTTCATTCTTTTGACATGTGTAACGTTGGTGCTGCGTCTACATACCAGTGCCATGTAATGGAATTAAAAAGAATACCATAATATTATAATGTATTCAAATGAAAAAAATATTGTAGACAACACCTCATTCCCTCTATACAAAATATGGTTGGGAAATTGTTAGTTTGACGAAACCACTGTAAACCTACATGTTATAAATAATTCAAGTAAAATTGTGGTACTCTAGCATACTTATTCATATATCTATCGAGAGGTATCCCTTGTATACCTAATACACTGCGATATACCTATTTCCGAGAACACGCATATAATAACAATCTGGGAAGACATGCGCAAAGCTCCAACTTCCGTTAGCGTCAGCATTTGTTTGCATTTCTTATCGGCAACTATTTTTTACTCAGCAAACTTAAGCAGTGATTTTTTTTACAAATTTCAATGTAAGAGACCCAGGACTCACTGGACTACAAATCTGTGAGTCTAAAAAATGAAAGTTCGAGACATTTTAACTAAATCATTATAATTTCAAATGATGTAACATTGTAAAAAAACAGACAGTGTTTGTTGATTTGGTTTAAATAACATTACACACTGTTTCTCCTTTATTGACAGTGGCATAGCTGACCCTTAAATGATGTGCAAGCCCATATGGTTCTAGAAAGGTTGGGGGAGGGGTATTGGGGACATGCCCCTCTCCCTATCAGAAAAAAAATTCTGGATGCATTTCCTGCGTTCTTATGGCATTTCCAGGAGATATAATGTACACTGTCAAAAATATATGCAAGCCAGGGCATTGTGGCGTAAAGGCAGCCATGCCACTGATTGAAATGTTTATCATAATTATAATACCGTTAATATATTTTATAACTTCTGAATGTTCACCACTTTCATTACACATATTAGCTTAGTTGGTGGAGCATATGACTATCAATCCAGAGGTCATGAGTTTGAATCCCTGCCCGGCCACAATCTCTGTGATGATTGATACATATAACATTGCATCATATTGTTATTCATCTCTCACCACTAATTCAAGCTGGAAAGTTTTCAGATACTTAAAGAGACATATTCAACTACTACTCAACCTTCCAGGAAAGAGTTGTTAGGCAAACTTATCGTCTGTTATGTCTTGATGGCAAAAAAAAAAGAGTAAATATTCAAACAAACATCATTCCTCTTAGGAGTTAAAGCCTGTGTTGTTCCGACTAAGATTAGAATCACATTCGATCTCTACAGAGAGGTAGGAATACTCTGAATGGGTGTTATTCATTTTATCATGTTCACTATTGTGGTTGAATTGCAAAATGGCTGTGGCTCATGCATGTCATAGGAAACAACAATTTGAGTAGTATGATAGAATTTGCTGAAACTCTGTGCAGAGCTGCAGGTGTCAAGGTTCTAGGTTCATTCTGCATGTTCATTTGTTGATGTATTTTTTTTTAATCTGTATGTTAATTTGTTGTTTTTGTACATGTAGAGTGAACCTGGAATCTTCCTTCCTGTTAGCGTCGAATAACCTATAATGTGTTGGGACACCGTGACACCCTATTCATTCACTTTATTCATTTTGAGTTATTTATATTGACAATGCCATTCATCCAGTCTTCACTAGAATAATTAGTTTGTCAATTATCCAGTATCCGATCTGTTACAATTAGTATTAAGTATTGATGTTAAAAGTTCCTATACAGACCCAGAGTTGTAACAGCTTGTACGGTCAGACTGTAGAAATGTAACATTTTCTTCAATTTTACAAAAATCAGTCTGTGATTGGATAAACACTGACAAAAAAATTTCATTTTCATTTAGTTTAAGTAGAATTTATTTCCATATGGTCACTGTTTTAAAGGCCATAAAAATATTTTTGCCATAATGGCTACGGATTTTCACCATATTGTTTCATTTCACGCTTAATACAAATTTTTTTTTTTTTTTAATTAATAAAGATTGCACCTCTGCCACCTGAAACAAATTACAATGAAAATCTAGCAATTAATTTATTATAGCCAAATGATGAACTGTTACATCTCATTTATCATTACTTGTTAAACATATTGTTCAGTTTAACTGTCAAGTGACTGGAGATACAAACGAATTTCCTATTTACAGATTAATGTTTTATGGGTGGAATTTGATCACATATTGAATAATACATGACTGAATATTTTCAATACTTCAGGAATTTGCTAGCCACTACAATCCATTGTAATGACTTAAATGTGAAATCAATACAGTACTAATATCACTGTTGACATTGCTCGATACAATGGTACACTTTATAATCCAAAATAAACTAGACCGGTTTAATGGTGTTATTTGGGTACACAACCTTTTTCACTGTTTGTTACACTGTCGAT
Organism: Panopea generosa; assembly: GCA_029582155.1. Classification (NCBI taxonomy): domain Eukaryota; kingdom Metazoa; phylum Mollusca; class Bivalvia; order Adapedonta; family Hiatellidae; genus Panopea; species Panopea generosa. The sequence continues at coordinate 3,226,463 of CM055900.1, forward strand.
GGACTTTTAAAAAGTTTTCATGATTTATCAACTTGTTCTTGTAGACATATAATGTTTGGCAATCTATATTTGTTAGCTCTTTTCAATGCTTTACATTGATTTGGAAGACAGATTTTGTATACGTTTTGTTCAACTCTGTTTTACAATTTGTTGTATTGTATTAAAGATGTATTACCTATAACTTTTTGTTCAGTAAATATTTGTTGAATTACAAAGAGGAAAGTCCATTTGGAAAATAATGGTCCATCCTTTTAGTTTGTATCTTATTAAAAGAAAATCTGTATCTTATAATTTATAAGAAAATTGTTGATACAGTCACAGGTCGGATATTTCCATTTTATTCGTCAATGTTTTAGCCTAACCCGATACTGGCCAATGAGTGACTTTATTGTGGGCCGTGATTTAGTATTAACACAACAAAATTAAAGAATTTTACAATACAGAGACAAAATACAATATAAGTTATTGAACAGAATATATCCATTATATATATGATGTTTAATATAAATGTGCAGTTTTACTGAAAAAAATATCGGCAATACAGGTGAGGCCTCTTCAAAATTTAAAGGCAAAAAATTGCTATAAATGTTTAATATAAAATTTAAAATAAATACATGTATAAAGCATCTACTTTTCATAAATATAACAGGTTTGGAAATCGGAGGTAAACATATGAAAAAAATTGATAGGGAGAGAGAGCGAACAGATGAAGGGGAAAAGAGTGAGAGTAAGAAGAGAGAGAGAGAGAAGAATGTAGGGTATCTGTGTCAGGTTTGGAATTCAAAGGTCATGGTCATATTAAGAGTAAACATGTGAAAAAGAATTGAAAGACAGGGAGAGGAGGGAGTGGAAGAGAGAGAGTGAGAAGAAAGGGAGGGGAAGTCAGAGAAGTGTGTGGGATATCTGTGCCAGATCTGAACTTGTCATTCATTATGGGATTTTGAAATAACTGGGCATAAATGATAACCATGACATGATGATATGTCACAAGCAATGACCAGGTCTAAAGCTTATATGTCAAGATCACACATTGATGTCAACCATATATATGAAAAAGGCCATATGTGTATGGGAAGTGGTATTCATCCCTAATCTGTAACATTGTAATTTATGAACGGAGTTTAAATTACTTGGCATAAAATTTAATGATCACCATTAAATAAGAACATGCTGCATGTAAGACTTAGGTCTGTAGGTCAAGGTAGTGGTTTTCATTAAATACTCTAAAATGTTATCACAAAATATGTCTTTACATTCAAAGAACACTTTGAGGGCATTTGGGAAATTTCTTGCTTGTTTGTTTCTCCCGAAATTGATCTGGTTTTGCCATAGTCGCCTTTATATCTCCATATGTAATACTATGTCAGTTGTAAATTTAAAAATTATATATACAGTCAAACATGTCTTAAGCAGTCAGCCAAGGGAGGGAGCAAAAGTGGCCTTTTAAGACAGGTTGTTGCTTAATACAAGTTAATTTATAAAAAGGAAATAGTAAATGTGGCTGCTTAAGACAAGTGACCGCTTATACAGGTTTGACTGTATACATTTCCAAGTACAATTTCTACAGGCCTATGTAATTTAACATTTATTTATTCTATTTAAGGCCTATGTGCAAATTCTACAGACCTATGTAATTTAATGTGCTCTTTGCTATTTCAAGCCCAAGTATAAGTTCTCTATTATTTCAGGCCTAGGTGCAGATACTAGACTTGTTAAATTTAATATACATGTATTCTGTATTATATCAGATCAAACTACAAGATACACAGACGTATGTAATGAAATTTGCCTTATTCTATTTAAAGCCATAGTACAAATTCTACAAATATAAGTAATTTTAGTATGATGAATATTGTGTTTTATATTATTTCAGGTTGAAGTACAGGTTCTTCAAAATATGAGTAATTTAATATCCTGAATATTATGTTCTTCTGGTATTTCAGGCATAAGTACACATCCTACAAATTATTCCTTATTATTTCAGGCCCGAGTGCGAGTACTACAGGCGTATGTAAACGACCTTAGTGAGCAGAATGAGGTGCTGGTACAGACGGTGGAGGAACTAGAGAGGGAGGCCAATGAGAGGGTGGAGATACTGGAATCTAAACTACAGAAGCACAGCGGCAATAATAAGGTTAGCTTTTCTTACATGGTCTTTTTTCCAGAAATTGGGAAGAGGCTTTCATTTTGGGAAATTGTAGCGCAATTTTCGGCCAAATCGGGAAAAAGCAATAAACTCATTGCATCCAGTCTGTATATTGACTTTTTTTGAAAGAAAGATATACAACTCTTGTTGGAATATTTTTGTAATCAAAGAAATATAACTCTTACTGCATTACATTGTGAAAACCACAGTTACAGTTCCTGATTGTCTGTCATTCATTTCATGTTGTAACCTGCCATGTGGCATACCACAGCTTGTATTAAACTTAAATGCACATTGAAGATTGTTTGCCCAAATCCTCGTACAGTATGTACATTTGTATATACAAAGTTTAGTGACTTGGTTTGGACAAAGATTAAGATTATTGATTTTTTCAAAACAAAGGTGTGCCAATGCATATGTTAGCAGAAATTGTTGAGTTATTCCATGGAGAGTTATATTATTCTATGATAATGATTTCTGATAATAAATCTCAAAATACACTGGGCATTACCTTGCATTAATTTTGTGTGTCACGGTAATATTGTAAAATTGATAGAACAGCACAAGTATTATTTTCTTGATATAAGAAAGTATACAATTTACACAAATGCAGGTGCTTACTACCACGGTTTTACGCGGGATGTGCATAAAATGAGATCTTTTTTAACAAAATGTCTAAAATTTTGATTTTCATTTGATATGTACATGTCTATAAAATACTCAGTCATAAGTAATGTATATAGTTATGGGTAACATTCCGATTTTTAAGTAATTTTTAGCTTGACTATTTGGTGAATAAAGAGAGCTATTCTACTCACCCAGGCGTCGGCGTCACACCTTGGTTTAAGTTTTGCATGCAAGTCCCTATCTCAGTAACCATTGCATGTATTGCCTTGAAACTTTACACAAGCCTTCCCAGCCATCAGCCCTTTTACAATAACTAAGGTAGATAACTTTTGCATGAATATAATACAAATTCTTGCCCTTGTTTGACATAGAAATTCTGGTTAAAGTTTTGCATGCAAGTCCCTATCTCAGTAACTATTGCACATATTGACTTGAAACTTTACACAAGTCTTCCCAGTCATCAACCCTAATACAATAACTAAGTTAGATAACTCTTGCATGAATATAATGCAAATTGTTGCTCTTGTTTGACTTAGAAATTCTGGTTAAAGTTTTGCATGCAAGTACTGTCAAGTCCATATTACACCAACCACTCAATGTATTTGATTAAAACTTTACATATGGCTTTGTAGTCATAAAATCAACTAAATGAATCAAGTTGGGTAACTCTTACCAGATTTTTTTTACACATTAGGGCCTTTGTTTTACTTAGAAATTTTATAAAACAGCAGTCACTGCACATATTTGATTGAAACTTCATACAAGATATTGCAGTTATAAGACATACTCAGTTTTGTTTGTAAGATAACTCTTATTTGTTTGGATTTGTCATCAGTTTCAATCAAATTTGTACTTCTGTTACAAATATTCTAATAGTTGAGTGTGCTGTCCCTCCGACAGATCTTATTGTATACCGAAATCACACCTTTCTGCTGATTGGTTCAGGAGGAGTTTTGCTTGCAACATTTTTAAATCTCCAAGTATGCCACCTAAATTTTAGGCCTACAGTTACTGATCCCTGTTTATAATTCTTTGTCATGGGTAACATACTCAATCATTGATAATGTACCTATCTATGGGTAACATACTCAGTCATAGCTAATGTACACAACTATTGGTTACATACTCAGTCATAGGTAAAGTACACAGCTATTGGTTACATACTCAGTCATAGGTAATGTACACAGTTATTGGTTACATACTCAGTCATAGGTTATGTACACAGCTATAGGTAACATACTCAGTCATAGGTAATGTACACAGCTATTGGTTACATACTCTGTCATAGGTTATGTACACAGCTATAGGTAACATACTCAGTCATAGGTAATGTACACAGCTATTGGTTACATACTCTGTCATAGGTTATGTACACAGCTATAGGTAACATATTCAGTCATAGGTTATGTACACAGCTATAGGTAACATACTCAGTCATAGGTAATGTACACATCTATTGGTTACATACTAAGTCATAGGTAAGGTACACAGCTAAAGGTAACATACTCAGTCGTAGGTAATGTACACAGTTATTGGTTACATACTCAGTCATAAGTAATGTACACAGCTACAGGTAACATACTCTGTCAAAGGTAATGTACACAGCTACAGGTTACATACTCAGTCATAAGTAATGTACACAGCTACTGATTACATACTCAGTCATAAGTAATGTACACAGCTACAGGTAACATACTCAGTCATAAATAATGTATGCAGCTAATGGTAACATACTCAGTAGTAGGTAATATACACAGCTATTGGTTACTTACTCAGTCATAGGTAATGTACACAGCTATTGGTTACATACTCAGTCATAGATAAGGTACACAGCTATATGTTACATACTCAGTCATAGGTGTACACAGCTATAGGTAACATTCTCAGTCAAAGGTATGTACATAGCTATGGGTAACATACTCAGTCATAGGTAATGTAAGCAGCTATTGGTTACATACTCAGTCATAGGTAATGTACACAGCTATTGGTAACATAGTTGGTCATAGGTAATGTGCACAGCTATGGGTAACATACTCAAGTCATAGGTATGTTCACAATTATTGGTAAAGTACACACTTATATTTAATAGTGACACATAATAAATATCGTAACACACCTACCCATGTATGACTGTTTGTACAGATGAGATAAGGAAAGAAAACAAAGTGTTCTTCATGGTGCATTATCTCGTCAAAGGAAAACTGTTTATGTGTGGAGGTGATAATCAGATTTGTAAACAAATTCAGATGACAGCCAGTGTTTATAGGTTACACAAATAAATGACACCATTTTATTTATAATTAGTCTAGATGTTTTAGTGAGGCCAGTTGTGTGTAAACTTGCTTTATTTGTTACTCAACTTTCAATTGTTCATGCAACTCCCGACTATTCACTTGTTTTCATTTTGTAAACTCTAGTTAATATTGGTGTATAACAAGGAGACTTCCAGTTGTCATAGTTCATGCTCTGAGCATGTTAAAGAAATATACTTTATGTAGAAGATACATGGTGTTAAACCCCAATCCCACCCTCCCTTATTTATTTACCAATGTATTTCCATGTTGAATGTGTTATCTAATGGTAGAGCATCTGATCCAGTAGCAAAGGGTTGTAGGTTTGATTCTTTCCCGCAGTATCTCAGAGTTAAAGACACTTTATTGATATATGCTTAGTGCTGGTACTACCTCAAGACCTCAACTGTGAAAAGTCCAGGTTGCTTCACAATCTATGTAAAATTAATACGTTTTTTAAATTTACTTTGTAGAGTTGCCATATATATATATATATATATATATCTCTTGGCAAACACAGGTCACCAGGTGTGGTCGGTCATTCAGTCCGTTTGCAATAAATCCATTCTGACATTACCTTCATTATTCCAATACAAAAAATGTCAGCGTCATAGTAATATATCATTCTTCCCGGTGATTTACCTCTCAGGTGGCTTCTGCAGCGGTTATTTTATGAAGGAATCATTGATTTTTTAACATGCTCGTAATGGAAGCAGTTTTCATGGCGGAAAATCTCAAGTGTGTCATTATTTACAAACAGCCGTGTGCGATAATGTTGTCATGTATAAACAGACATCAATGAGCTATTGATTTTGAATTGATTAATTGTTTCTGGGTTGCAGATATATAATTAATATTATGGTAATGATTTTTTGTAAAAGAAAATTGTTTTTATTATACATTTGTCGCATTTTAAACATTTCTGGATATGGTAAAAATTTGTATTCCACATATAGGTATTGTTGGTAAGTGTTAATGGCCATAAATAACAATGCTTTGTTTGTAAGTGTTTCCCAGCCTAGCAGGCTTTCTGGAAGTGAATAGGTAGGTAGGGTTTTTTTAAATTGTTTTTTTAGAAAGGGTGAAAAATTGTTTATGAATTTTTATTTTTTTTTAAAAATAGTGGACAAAAATTTTGGGATCCATTTCCATGGGTAGGTAAGGAAACGGAATTATTCCTGCTGGTGTGAGTTATTTATAGATTTTAATTTAAGGATGACGATTTTAGGAACCAAAACTAAAAAAAAATGCATCCTAAATAAACATCCGCTTTTCCTCTTGCAATAAAGCTGGATACCATAAGATCCATATATTTATTTATCCATCCATCCATCCATCCATCCATCCATCCATCCATCCATCCATCCATCCATCCATCCATCCATCCATCCATTTATTCATTTATATTTATTTATTTATTTATTTATTTATTCAGTCTTTCATTCATTCATTAATTCATTCGTTCAGTTATTCAAAATCACCTCCCCTTTTAAAACTAGGCCAGCACTATTATGGCAGTTAACCATATTATTGTGCTGCCCATTTATCACAAGCAAAATATTTAATCAAATTTACATGTTTATTATTTCATTTACAAAGAGACCCATTTTGATTCCTTTTGTAGTTAAATTGTTTGTCGTTTAACCGTTCACCCCTAGGTATGATTGGCACTGTTATCAATCCTACCACACCATTTAACATCTATTCTATTTGATGGTATCAATTAATAATCTGCCTTTATATGTCTAATTATTTAAACCGTCGCACATCTCAGCTTATGACTAAATTTTGTCAATGTTCAGAATGGGGTATATGTATTTAATAGTTATTGGCGGCTGCCGATAGTTGGCTAGTTTGCATGTGACAGCACGCCTCTCTAGATTGTCCATGCTTCCCGCGACAAGAGATAAGCAGATAAGCTTTACCTGTGTCAACCCTATATTGTTGATAATGCCTGAATGGGGGGGACTCCTTCACCGTTAATTTGAATAGCGTATAAACACAAAAGGGAAAACCAGTGGATTAAGCTTGACGCGAGGGGAAGTCATCTTTTCAGTGCATTGTGGGATTATATGTAGTTTACAAATAGAAACCGATTCTTCGATAATTTCGATTATTTTACTCAGCAATGTATTTGTAATTGCGGAAAGTCTATTTAAGGATTAAAAAGCAAATGGAATAATAAAAATTATTAAAAAAGAAAGTTTAAATAAAATAAATTATTCTGTGCTCTTGTTAGGAATTGTATTATTTCATATCATTGAAAGATAAAGAATGTTTGGATACAGTGTTAAATGGAAGTTATTATTCAAAATGGATTAGCGCTGATTAAGGATTAGACCTAAGGTTGAATTGATATGGAGGGAGATAGGGGCTACGCAGGGAGTCCAAGTGCCAGCAAGAAAGTGACTTGGAAGGAGCCTATTGAACAAGCTGTGAGTCATGCATATTATATTTGTTGGAAAAATTTGATGATTGAATTTTGGGTCCTAAGGCGCCATCTCAAGATCACTTACCTGTCACTGCTAAAGTCCTGCTAGTTCAAAAAACTTTATGTGAGAAAGTTTGCCAGTTACTGGCAGAAATAAAGGTTGTTCTAATCAGATTCATTCTGGGGTCTTCTTCTAGCAATAAAACTGGATATGCCATATATAACATGAAATGTGTTGAAAATGGCATTAAACTTTATTCTTTTCTATGCAAATTGACTGTAGCAGTTGGAACCAACTCTCTGCTCTGATTGATCTCATTGCTCAAATCAAACTCTCGCCACTAACTGAACTCTCACTATCTGACCCTACAACACCCTCTCCGTCAACTCTTTTAATCTCTCTGATTCCACTCTCATCACTCAAACCAATTTCTGGAATTCTTCCACTTCTGAGATTATCCTATGACTCTTTTCTCAACATTTTGATCTCAACTCCCACTTCTCTGATCTCAACTCCCACTTCTCTGAACTCATTTACCATTTCATCAGATCTCAACTTTCACTGCTCTGATCTCAACTCCCACTTCTCTGATCTCAACTCCCACTTCTCTGAAATTGACTAGCATTTCATCAGATCTCAACTCCCATTTCTTTGATCACAACTCCCATTTCTCTGATCTCAATGACCATTTCTTTGATCACAACTCCAATTTCTCTGATCTCAGCTCCCATTTCTCTGATCTCAACTTCCACTTCTCTGATCTCAACTTCCACTTCTCTGATCTTTCTTTCACTCCTCTGACCATACTCCCACTAGCCTGATGCAAATGCCAACAGCCAACTCCCATTTTTCTACGCATTTCTTTGATTTATTATTCACACCCAATTCTTGCGACTTTGACCATTCTATTAACACTCTTATCAGCTGCGCCACTCAAAAGCCAACTTTCGTGTCAATCTGACCAAATTTTATCAATATGACCCAACTCTTGAAGTGATCCAGATCATGCCACTCTGATCGAAATGTCACAATGTTGACGCAAATCACACTCACCTTTGCGAAGTTTTCACCATCTCAGCTCAAAAAAACTCTCAACACCCAAAGTGAAGGCTCACCACTCTGACCAAACTCTCACAACTTTGACCCAAACAACTCGCCACTTCACTATGATCCAACTCGCATCACTGAACCTAATATCAATACTCTGATCAAATGAACCACTAGCTTATACTTGTTATTTTAGTTTGGTTGTGATGAAAGCTCAGAGCTTATATGAACCACTCTCGAGTCCGCTTCCTGGGTAGAACCAGTACTGAGTTTTGTTTTATGAGAGGCATCAGGTCAAGCAGGGGATCGAACCCGCAACCTCCAGCGTGAGCGGCAAACACTCTATCCATTACACTACCGCCCCGCTCAAAGTAATCATTCTATCCCAACTCTTAACCATTGACCCAAATATCACCACTCATCAAGCTAACCACTCAGACCAAATTCAAAATTTCATCATTCAGACATTACAACCACATCTCCCATCCAACTCTTCTCTTTGCCCCAACTCTCACCACTGCAGTAAATTTTATTTGATCTATTGTCTCAAAATAATGATATGGGTTTTATTCTCATATATACCACACAAGAGTCTGGTTATAATTCACCCTCCACTGTTGGGTCATCAGAGTATGATCGGCCAAATAATGCCTTCATTTAAAATTAGCAGGAAGAAAAAAAATATATTCAACTTTATTTTTAATGTTTACCACTATTTATGTACTTGTGGGCTGGGCTCGGTTAGCTCAGTCGGTAGCACATTTGACTGTCAGTCCATTGGTCATAAGTTTGAATCCCTGCTTGGCCACAGTCTCCGTAATAATTGATATATGGCATTGTGTCTATTTTAATTCATCTCTCACTGCTAATTCAAGTTGGAAAGTTATCAGTTACTTGCAAGATGGGTGATGGGTGTTCTCTAGTCCTGGATAACATTTCAGGATCCTTGGGGGGGGGGGGGGGGGGGGGGGTGGGGGGGAGCAGTTTTATAGGTTAACTGATCATTGATTAGCCCTCCATGGAATTGAATGACAATAAATATTCAAACAAATGTACCAGGTGAATCAACATTTTCGTAAATCATCAGTATGGTCTTGTTTGATTGTATTTTGATGTGTGGGATATTATTTCACTTAAAATGATAATCGTTTTCCATTTCTTTACCAGATTTATGCCTTTATAATTGAAATGTAAATATACCACTTTGATTTAGTAGTTTCCTCTGACAGATCAGGCAATTCAACAGTAAAAAAGTGGCTCAGCTTGTATTCCATGCCTGTTTTATTAATTATTAATTGGTCAAATTTGAATTCAATACTCTTACTCAGAGTTTCTGTACATTTGTCTGTGAAATGATTACCAATTTTGTGATAAAATCAATATTGACTGTTATTGATGTATGGATTTGATAGATTTAAAAATGCTTAAGGGAAATATTGACATTCTATTATTGAAATGTTACAAACTATTCAATAGAAAACGTGCATTATTGTCTCGGATTGTAGTCATTTATTGACAAATGAATACAACAGACTTTTAATATGGGAAATTAATTCAGGGATTATGAATAATTCATTCTTAATGTTATTATTTGATATGGGTTTGATAAAAGTCTACAGTTTAAAAGAGTTTAGTTTCATTCTTTTTTTTGGCCCCACCATTTCTTTTTACATGATTGTCTACTTAAAAACCTTTTTTGATCTTGTTGTAAAGACATAAATTTATGTTGATTTTATTCTTGTATAACATAGGTGTAGTAACTTTCCTTTGTATTGTAAAGGCATAAATTGAAGTTGAATTTATTCTTGTATTATTTGTCATAGCCATTAAAGTAAACGTGAGACTACATATGGGCCAATAAAACCAGTTGGATTATCATTTGCCTGGAGTATAAACAGGCTTTGAATCAATTGTTGTTGTTGTTGTATGGTGTTTAGCGTTGCTTTCAACAATTTTTCAGTCATATTGCGACGGTGTCTACTTGAGACAGTATTCTTAGCGCTGTCACACTGGAGTATCATGCTGCAGACACATGGTATTCCACCCAGTCACATTATACTGACACCAGGCCGACCAGACCTAGAACATTCCTCTAAATGTTGAGCATCAAGAGAGGAAGCTTCTAGTACTATTTTTTAATTCTTTGGTATGACCATGACCTTCCGCATGCGTGGCGGACGCTCTAGCACTAGACCACACCGCAGTCTGGGTTTGAATCAAATTATACAATGTAAATTTAATTTGTAAAATCTGCTTTGTTAGTAATAGCATAAGAATGGGTAAAAAGTGAGAGATTTGCAGTCATTATCAATTCAGTATGTTATTAAATTAATAGTTATTTTTGCAAATACTTAATTTACTTTGTCTTGTCTTATTTTTTTTATTATATTCGATAATTTGATTTCGAATTAAAAATATGATTTTGAATAAAATTCTGTTTCTTTGAGTACAACATCTGCTTTGAGCCATTTTTTATTATCGTGTGATTCTAACAAAATAATACATATTTAACGAGATTTATATCTCAGCATCATGACTCAGCTAAAGTAGCCATTTTATCGAAATAGCTTACAGCTAACTGTTCAATATTAGAAAATGCTGAAAAGTTGTTAATATAATTTAGTTAAATATCATAAATGTAAGTTGCGTTAAAAAAAATTTATAAGGTCACTCCATAATTTGCATTTAATATTTCAACTTTTGTTATATATTCTCTTGACCTCTGATCACAATTTCTGTATTCAATATAAATTTCTGTTTTTCACACTTTTTCAAGATGTCTGACAATTTAGAGATTGGGATTATTTTTATTTATTTTTAAATTTGGTATTAAAATTCCAACACTTAAGATTTGAAATATTTGTTTGTCACACATAACTTTAGGAAATGAATTCCTTTTTGATGAAGCTTAATTTTAGTAATATCAGAAAAAAGGAAATGGTTTAATGCAATCAGGAAAGGATTAACTTCTGGACATGTCTATACAAATTTAAGGTAACATGTGGACATTGCTAATACCTTTGGGTTTGATATTCTATATTTAGTAAACAGGAGTTAGTGGAGAAGGAAATATATGTAAAAATACAGAGAAATTTGGATATTTTTTAAAACTGATATTATTGGAGTGTTAATATATACCTAAGTGAAATTTAAAAAAAAAACACAATGAAAGTAAGTAGAGATACCTACTCATATACTATTGAAAACAAAATTATAATTTCATTTAAGGTAGCATTTTTAAATTTTAATGTATCGGGATAATCCAGATGGTTTGGGATGATTTATTCCATTACTGATCACTACTAGATATTCAGTGGCCAAGTAGCCTGAGAAGACATCTCAAGATAATTCACCTCTCACCGCTGAGGTTGTGGTTTCCTGGTTCAGTTTGGAAAAATGTGCCACTTATACTTTTAAAGGGTGGTAGTTCTACTGTGATTCCTGTTTATACATCTGAGGTTTTTCTCCGCTAATTTAACAGGTTACCAATATACTGTATGATCTGTAAGGCGGTGAAAATGACTTTAATCTCCATGGAAAAAACTGCAACTGCAGCTGTTTCTGCTGCTGCTGATTATTAATGAAAATGAATGCGAGACAGTATATATACCTTATGACAATAATAATTTACATGAACTAAGTATAATTTAATAACAGTGGTGCACATGGTCCAGTTGCAGAACATCAAACCTAAGATTTGAGGGTTGTTGGTGCGATCCTGTGTCACAGCTCTGTGGCATCCTTGAGCAAGACACTTTATTAGCATGTGCTTAGTACTGATGTCTACCTAGGAAGAACTCAGATGTGATTTGCCTAAGTTGTAAGAACTTGTTTCACCATCGAGGTAAAAGAATTCAGTTTAAAACAGCTGAATAACGTAAAATGACGAGTCTTTACTATGACAGTAACTGGCTACATTGTTCTATACAATTATCCTTACGATGTTTAAATAATGCTTATAACTCGGAAACCCTGTCTGTCTCGATTTGTGTAAGGCATATCTCCGCCTGGATCAATGTCAGTAGAAGCATTGTCTTTAATTAAATCTTATGATATGTGATCACTGATTGATCCATTGTGCCTATTGTCTGCACATCGTTATTAAGCTTATATTGCAGTGGTAATAATTAATAACTGTGTACATAACACAAAACAAATCTTGACAATTAACATTTGATACAATATTAATTATACATATTTTAAAAAATTACTATTACAAAAGAAGTCGGGCTTTATACTTAGTTCATCCACACCCGCCCTTTTATAATGAAGATATTTTAACTTAAGTTGGCATCAGTTATATATATATATATATGTTTTAGTGTAAAAAAAAAAATACACAGGAAATATATTTAATATGTATATATCAGCAACACTTTATCAAGTAACCATATAATATACCACCAGAATAAACACTTCCCCATTAACCCTTTACTTCATATAGACAACTTTGGACACCTAATATAGAAGGCTTTTGAATTATTGGGTGAATTATGTTTATTTTAACTGACAGAGTGGAAAACAGTGCAGGAAGTGTTCAGATTGCTGGTAACGAGCAATCTGAACACTTCCTGCACTGTTTTCAAAGGCCTTCTGTGATTGGTGCGGGAAAACGCGTGTCTATGGAGTAAAGGGTTAATAGATGCATTCTGCATGATTATTGATGTACAACATTGCGTCTCATTGTCATTCGTCTCTTACTGCTGATTCAAGTGGGAAAGTTATTAGTTGCTTGTGGAGATAGGTATGCTTGAGTACAGACAAACCTTCCAGGATCCCAGGAAAGAGTGGTTAGGTTAACTGATCATCTTCCAGCCCTCGATGGCATAAAATGAAGCTAAATATTCAAACGAACAGTCATCTCGTAAATGAGTACCCAAGAAAACTTTCAGAGCACAAAACCAAATTTCTGTTACAATAATCTTAATTTGTCAATACAGCACTGATATCATTATTTGCTTGAGTAAGTAGTTATTTCTATCGCAGGTTACTTTTATATTGAGAAATGATTGATAAATTTAGTTTGCGTGTGTTTGTGGATATACCTGGATATTGTATTTGTACGTATTTGACGTCCATTTCTTATCGACATAGGTATGCACTCTCGTTGCTACTCAGAGGTGTAAGGACATGCGTTTATCACATTTCAGCAGGAATAAAATGAAACATTCACTGCTGACTCAATGATTGGTGGTATTAAAATTAATGCTTGTTGATTGATTTGAGGTTTCTTATTATATAAGCTGGGTCCATTTTTGTATCAGAGAACCTTCATATATTTTGGACTCTTTTTTTTTTCCAGTTCATATCTTGACGTTAATAGTATCGTATAATATATATGCTTTGATGTCTGTCAGGTATCGGCTCATGCTACAGTTATGTATATATACTGTTCACTTCTCAGTCAAAAGAAATAATATTTTTTTCCACACTTCTTGCATTCCGGTTGTGCTTACTGTGCCTGAAGGTCTCACTTAAGAATTACCTCCCTTACATGATCATGCACCCAAGAAATTAGAACAGTGAAAACTGTTGAAAATGTATATAATTGTCATATTTCTTTGTACCTTTGAGAACATTGGAACAGTTAAATGAGTTTTGTTAAGTTTCGGTGACATTAGATACTGTTTGATGCAGCTATAATAGATTAAAGATCCGTATTGATACCCTGCAACAAATAGGCACTATTGTCAAAAATAAAGAGGTGTTTTAAAATCATTGAAATTGTGAGAAGCAATCTGGCCAACCACATGTTTTTTTCTGCATATTTGGACCAATATAGGACTATCTGTGGAAACATTAAGCACTTTTAGAAACATTGGTAATATGTTCAGTGTTCCAGAATTGCATTGCTCTGTAATATAATGTAGGACAGTGCAGAATTTATTGTTGTTTAAGATGTGAAATGCTATGACTGATTAAACTCTCCTTGCATTCATATTTGCAATATTAGGTTTATCTGAAGGATGCATAATTTTGCTTGATAAGTTTATGTAAAGTTTTATGAGAAATTAACTTGTTCATCGGTTTTTGAAATGAGGTTGTGATGTTTTACGTGAAAAGTGTTTATTATAATATGTCATTGTTATATTAAATTTTTTTATGAGGAACTTGTCCGTTATGCCTATGTTAAAATAAAAAAAAAACACTTTGAAGTGCTGTGATAAAACTTAAGAACCTATGTGAAGGTTTAAATTGAAATGTTTAGAATAAATTATCGTTTAAAAAAAATCAATATTCAAATCGAGATATTCTTTTTCTTGTAATCCTGACCCTTAACTGTGATAAATGCCAATAAAAGCCAGCGGTACACCATTGAAAGTTGGAGTATTTATAAACTGATGGAGTTGTGTCCATGAATAGATAACATGGAAATGTACAATAAAAGGTGAAATAATTTGTATTGAGTCCTTTTGATAGAGATTTTTTTCTGTTTCATTGTGAGATTTGATAGGGGTTTTATAAAAGCATATAGTTATATAATACAAATGGAATAAATAAATTGAAGTTAATTTAAGTACCCAATGAGGGAAATATTCAAATGCTTTTGGTATAGGTTCTTTTAATCTATTTCTGAATGCTAGTTCGGAAGAAATTATGACATTTTGTTAATTACCCAGTGTATATATAAAAAAATATCAATGTGGAGCATGTGGTTGAGTTGTAGAGCATCAGACCTGGAATTGAGGGATCATGGCAACTGGGTTTGATCCTCCGCCATGGCTGTTTATTGTGTTCTGAGCAAGACATTTTATCCGCCTGTGCATAGTACTTGTTCCACTCAGGAACATTTGGAGCGTGATTTGTCTAAGTATAAGAACTTGTTTCATAATTGATCTTAAATAAATTAATTTTTAAAAAAATAAAAAAAATAAAATAGACGGTCCAGGTAACCTACTGAATATTTTAAAAGTAATTTTTCATTCAAGAATACCAAGTCTTGTACCAATAAATTAAGTAAATGTCTATTATGCTGCACTGAACATGGAACTAACAATGGATTATAATGTTCACCATCTTCTCATCTCTCTCACTGTGGTTACTGTCTTCATAATATTTTATTTTGATTGTAAAAAGTCATAAATATTATTATCACAATACATTGTACTTAATATATTTATCATGTTGCCCTTTAATGGCAGTTTTTTATTATAATATGCTGAAAAATAACCTTCAATTAGTGTAAATTTCTATTTCTATTTTTTCACCAATTCATCAATTTTTAAAAGTTCCCAATAATGTCAGGTTTAAGATTTGTTTCGATATGAGATTATATTTAAAAGGTAATGCATTTATGCTCCTAATTAACTGAAATCTTAAGAAATTAAATCAAACTAAATAGAGATGTTAAATGTACTATAAAGTGTTGCTTGTGTCAGATACTGACCCACTATTAAGAGAATGCGGCTTGATTGATGGGTAAATTGTTTCACAATCCTAAGATCATTATAAATTAATTGCTAGATTATCATCCAAAGTTTTTTTAAAAGGGGGAGGGGAAAGGCTTCTTCTTTGATTTTTTGGTGTGGCATATAGTAATCGTAGCGTCCGTCCTTCCATCCGGTATTTCCAGCCTGTAACTTTGTCATGCATAGATGGATTTTGTTGATACTTGCAACCAAAGGATCAGCAGAACAATACGACGTGTCGCGAGTAAGACCCACACCCATTCCTCAAAGGTCAAGGTCACAATTTGAGTTTGTTTGACAACACTTTGAGTTTATGTGAGATTTCGTTTCTGGCCTGTAACTTTGTCATGCATAGATTAATTTTAATGATACTTGCTACAAATGATCAACATAACATCATGACATGTTGGGGGGCATGTGACACTTAACAGTGACATTTCTTGTTTATGAAGTGTTAGGGCGGCATGAAAATTAGGGTGCCGGCAGGGATGATAATCTAGCAATTAATTTATTATGGCCTAATACATATGTAACTAAAAATCAGGACATTTATTGACATTTTGGCCTTAAATTTGAAAGAGTTATAATGCTGATTTGATGGAGGTTTAAAGATATTTACACTTATTTTGTGTCCATTTGTTTTTTTTAATTAAGCATAAATTCTTGAGTTGGGCGTGAGTTGAACATGAAGAAAGTTTTATAACCTCGGACCCTGAACTCTTGACCATGATACTAAAAACTGCTGTCTGGTCAGTCACTCTTTTGTAAGATTATAGTAACAAATACAATTAATGGTAGAACAAATTGTAGTTAAGTGGAAGGTTTTGTCGTGCAATCAATACTCTTTTGTATCATCAAAAAAAAGTCCAGTAATTAATTATTTGTCAGCCGATATATCATTCTTTGTGTATGTCTCATCTAATTGAGTGTCTTCTATCCACAAAACAAAATTTCAGTACAAATTTCATTCAGAAATACAATCACAATTTTTTTTGAAAAATTACCAAATTTCAAACAATTCAAAATTCATCATGAGAGCAATTATTTTTTTGTCATGTAGAAGCATGAAGGTTTTACACGCCTTAGTAAGTTAACACAAAGTCTTTGATCATATCAGCTATAATAAACAGTTATTGTCATTCACAAGGTATTTTAAGAAGAAGAAAAAACGTCTTTCGATCGCATATTTTATGAAAAGAATGTCTTGATTGATTTACAGACATACACAATTTTAACCTTGAATAACGTTTAGAGAGACAGGTCAGTTTTAATGTGACAGAGTTCAAGTTGTGCTTCCATTATGTAACTGACATTTAGAATTATATTGATTTGATTAAACTGTCAAATTCACACATTTTGCTTTATACATATGCACATATTGGTCATATATATATATTACTTGAGAATGTTTTTTAAAATAATATTGACCAATACAGGTAAGAGAGGTATAAATACTCAATTATGAATTGTTTGCATTTGAAATGATAATTACCTGCTTTACCTATAAGATGCAAATCTCCTTTGCAGTGTTATCGTTCGTTACACTCATTCACCTCTGCAACAGGCTAAATGTAAAGATTTTTGACAAAACTTAATAATTACAGCTTATGCAGTTGTAAGCATATTGTTAAAACCAGACAAAAGAAATAGAAACAAAGCAGCACTATTTTACATTACAAAAACAATAAAGAAGCTTTTACACAAATAAACGATGAACTTTTTACTTTACGCTAAGCGATTTCCTGATTAATGCACATTTGAAATGGCTGTGATCATGTGACTGGAGGGTCCCATGAAGCCGATGATGAAGTTATGAGAAGTTGCCCAATTATCAACTACCGTAACTTTGAATAGACTGTAGTTACTTATATAGTTACTGTGTCTTACAGTTGAGTATTGTGTACATTAGAGTTACCATTCTTTAACATGCTCATATGATTTAATAATATGTATGAGAATTACTAGATCTGGTACATTGTGTAATAAAGAAGTTTCATTGAATATAATTTTGTTGTGATTGTATAGATGGATAAAGTTCTTGGCTGCATTTCACAAAATAACTTTACGATAAAATCACCGTACATCAATACGACAATTTCTTTGTTGTATGTTCAAATATTGTGTGACATTCGAAATTATTGTTTTTCTGGAATAAATATCATTTTCTGCAAGATTTGAGCCAACTTCAGTTAATCTAGATGACTTTTAAAAATACTATAACTAATTGTTGGTTTATGTATACGACGATTTTTTATGGGTTTTTTTTTTTTTAAATGCACCCCATAAATATACATAACCTTACTATTTATCAGAGCACCTGTCTTTCATTAACGAATCCAATTTCCTGTTCAATTTATTGTTTCAATCAATGATGTTATCAATAAAAAAATATATATATTTAAAAAAGTAGATATACCAAAATACTTTATGTTTTTCAGTTTACTTCTCTTTAAATAAATCTACATAATTTATGATCAATTATTGCAAGTTCCGCAATGTTATTGTAATAACTTCTTGAGTAATTCAGCCAAAACTTTTACGTCTTCACTTAGACTTTATTTTGCATGTCCAAACATACTTTCCATGTCATCAGAATATTGATAGGTAAGCAAGTAAGCTCGACAATAAGCAGTTTGTCTAAAAGTTTTGTCAATCAGTCGAATGGCTATAAATCGGACTCTTGAAGGGTTTTCTGCGTATTTTATGGTGCTCTCTTGTTGACCAAGACTGGTTTTATAAACTCTCCTCAATTGCAAAGCTAGAAGTAGAAAGACCTTGTTATCAAATTTGGTGTGTGTATAGTGATAAAGGTTAAATCGCTATAAATGTTTGGTATATTTCTACTACGGTCTCCATGGTCCGTAGTTGTTTTATGGAGCTATACATAGTTGAATATATAAATTGAATGGCTAAAGTATCAAAATTGGTTAAGATTTATATACATGTAATGTTTCTTTGGAGTTTTCTGTGACAGTTGTGGATGATAAATGATACATTTGGGTGAATTTTTACAAGAATAGATGCCATTTATTAAGTTGATTGTTTTTAGAAGTTTATGATACATTTGGGTGAATCTTTACAAGAATAGATGCCATTAAGTGGATTGTTTTTAGAAGTTTATGATACATTTGGACAGTTGCGGCAATATATTTAAGTGGGTTTTGTTCAGCATTATATTAACGGACACATATTGGAGTTAGCAAATGATACAAGATGTATGGTGGTAGTGGGACAAGATACAACAGGCATTCTGGAGACGTAAGATTTGTTTCTTTTATATGTTTTAATTGTCAGCAAAATTGAGCTTTTATCATGTTTACTTGTGTTAATATGTGTTGATTTTGCTGTTCTATTTAAGCAGAGTCCTCCGTGGCTGAGTAGTCTAAGGTGCCATCTCAATATCACTTGCCTCTCACCGCTAAGGTAAAAGGTTCGAGTCCCGCTTGCTCCATAAACTTAACAGGATGGTGGTTTTACGCAGTCTGCGATCTTCCTCCACCAGTAAAACTCGATATGCCATAAATAACCTGAAATGTGTTGAAAATAGCTTTACATCCCATTATATTTAAGCAGGTTACCTTGCTATTAGAAATAGTATTACTTGAGTCACCCTACATGTGCCAGCAATTGTAATGGTTAAGTTGTAGGGTATTGGACCCAGGACCAGAGGTTTCAGGTTTGAACCCACTTCACAGCTATGTGTAGTGTTTTTGAGCAAAAATAACTATCTTCAATATAATATATTGGCAGAGTTATCCCCCTTGATATACTTCATAAAGACAAAGAGGGTGTTCACAATGTTGACTTATGATCACCTCACAGTAACATGATTGCAAACCATTCTGAATTTCAAGACCATTATTCACTTTAGGGTCTTGCTTAAGTTCCATAACTCTACCTTCAATGCTGGCAGAATTATTCCCCTAAACTATAGTTAGGCAAAAAACTGATGTTGACAATTTCATATCCAGTTTCATATCCAGTTTATACCATTGTAACTGTCTCAGTTACTTGCAAAACTATCAGAACTTTATGATCATCAGGCAGATAAGTGTCTTGCACACGTTCCATAGATCTACTTTTAACATTGGCAGAATTATCCCCCTCGATAAAGTAAGGCAGAAAATGGTGATGACAATTGCATGTCTGGTTTATACTATTGTAACAATTTCACAATAACATGAGAAATTTTCAGAACTTCACGATCGTCATTCGAGGAGGTAGTGGTCCTCCGTGGTTGAATGGTCAAAGGCACTGTCGTCTAAAGACATCGACTAAGGTTGTAGATTCACTTCCCACTCAGTCAAAAAACTTAATGTAAGAAAGTTTTCCAGTTACTTGCGGAAGGACAGTGATTCTACTCAGATTTATTCTGAGGTTTTCCCTGACCAATAAAACTAGATATACCATATATATATAACCTGAAATTGTTGAAAATGGCATTAAACCCCCATTCAAGGAGGTGCAATGTAACAGTTCCATAACCCTACAGTGAATATTGACAGAATTATTCCCCTTGATGTTCTTAATTTTACTGGACAATCCAAAGCAATAATGAACGGATACTGTCAACCTTTTCTATATATAGAACCTGATATCTCCTGAATCAGGTTTATTAAGCCTCAATGAAAAAGCAGGGAAATCCATGTCTGTCCCACAATTCATAGCTATTGGACACCTACTTAACTGTGACGTCATGCAAGTTTTCCCTGAAGCAACTGACCAATAAATGTGCTCAATGTGGCTTTCCCAACATCAAATTCACTGTCCAATCAGCATCCTCCTACTATATTGATTGGTGCTAGCGAATCAGTGTGCATATATCAACTGCTATTTAATGGATCTAATGGGAAGAGCTGGGTCCGTTCTACAGACTGCTGTCAACTTGTATAATGTACTACTATAATCTCATCTCAAGAATTCCGTATTCTCTTGTATCATTTTGCATGTAATTGTCAGTATGTCTTCATGTCAAATTGTACATTAGACGCATAATTGTGCATATAACCATAGATAATTACATCAACTTATTATGCTATATAGTATCAAACAGTTATGTCAATGGATCACGCCCCAGAACAAGAGTAAGCCATTGAGTGCCAGTGTTCCATAGCGTTGAGCTCGGACAAGCACATCATCGCAGAGCTATTCTTTAAGTAGTTATCATAACCCCATTGAAATGTCCCGTGTGCTCTTTCCATTGTCAGCTCAAGGAATTAAGATATTATATTCTGATTATTTATACAAATATAAATAATAACTCGGCAGGTCTGATGTCGCGATACTTCAAACTGGGTATTATTGGTGCAAAATTCACAAAAGACTTCCATTGCTTTTAATCTTAAATTGATGTTTTGACATGATTAAACTTCAAAAGCGTATTAAGTGCATATATGTCTCATAAAGACATAGTATCTTTGAGAAATGATAGAGGAAATATAAGCTAAATTCCCAGTGGTAATTTTGAATGATTATACTGTTGTGTGCCTTATGGATGATTTTAGATTGATATTGGGTAGATCGAATTCACGAAGTAATAAATATACACCGTAGGTTACTGTGAGAGGAGATTCTGGAATAGTGGAGAGTGTTTGTGTTTGTGTGTGACTTTAAAGTGGATTTAAATGGAATAAAAAAATTTAAAAAATGAATCGACACAACACATCAAAGGGTACAGGATCCTCTCAGAGGGTAAACATTTAGATTCAGTTGTGTTTTTGTCAGGAGTAAGTGCGGATATGCAGTTGTAGATTGCTGGAGTATTAGTCTGATTTGATGTGATGTAACTTATTGTCATTTATAGATGTATTAATGCAAATGTACTTGTCTTGTTTAATTATACAGTCAAACCAGTGTAAGTGGTCACCTATATTAAGCAGTCAATTGTTTTCAGCAGCCAAATTTGTTATTTCCCATTTATATGATTTCATCTAGCAAATTAACCTGCATTAAAAAACAACCTGTTTTAAAGGTAACTTTTGCTCTTTCCCATGACTTGCTGCTTAAGACAGATTTGAATGTATGTTTAACCATGTAATATACATCATGAAAATGTGGCATTTATAATGTAGTTACTTAATGCAAAGATATTTCATTGATACAGAAATGAAAATGTATGCCATTTTCATAGTATTGCAATACTACAGGTATGTCAAATATGTGGTAATAGAAATTATATATGCAATTTCTGTAGTAATGCAAGACTAAAATATGAACAACAGTCAAACCTGTCTTAAGCAGCCAGTCAAGGGAAGATGCCAAAGTGGCCTTTTAAGACAGGTTGAGGTTGCTGCTTAATACAGGTGGATTTCCTCTAAAAGCATATATTTGGGAAATAGCAAATGTGGCTGCTTAAGACAAGTGACTGCTTAATTGTGGTGACCACCTGCACAGGTTTGACTATATACATGTATATAGTAATGAAAATTATACGATACCATTTCTGTGCTATATGTTAAATGCAAAACTATATCACTCATACAGTAATAAACTTTTTATATGCAATTTCTGAAGTAATGCAATAACAAACTACATACATACAAGTATTCATGTTTTAATGTTTCTGTTGATAAAACTGAGATTGTATGTCCGAACAATAACCATGTAAAGCCACTTTGGAAATAAATTCTTGAATATTTGACAGTTATTGAAATATATTTACTCAGCAAGTACCTGCAAAGTAACAAGACATAAAAAAAAGGACAAACTTTTCAATTAATATACTTTGATATTTAAAAATTATGATATCGCATGTTTAAATAATAATTGTAAGACCAAGACGTTATCTGATGTATATTAATTCTTTTAGAGGTTTAAGGTAGGATTATTCTCTCATTACTAATACGCTATAGGCCATAAATTATAATCTTCTCTAAGTCAAAGTAAATTTGGCCGAGTATATTGAAAAAAGCATATTTGATTTTTAATGTAATATATTTTACGACCTATCATCCAATTATCTTTAGAGGGTCGACACTGATCGATTGAGTTAAAAAAATGTTTGTTGACATATTTTGTTGTTTGGAAAGGTCAGGGGTACAGATTTTAATAAAAACTGAATTGCTAAACTATTATATGACAAGAATTCTAAATTGATGCTCTTAAGATAATTTACCAAGCTCACTGCTGATGTCATGGATTTGAGCTAAGTTTGGTCCATAAAACTTTACATGAAATAGTGTGTCAGCTACTAGCTAGTACATGTAGCGGGACGGTCAGGCTCTACTCAGATGTACTCTGAGGTCTTCCGTCTTCGATAAAACTCGATGCCATAATTATAGAAGTTATAATATGTGGAAAATATGAAACTAAAATTAACACTATAAAAAAAAAAAAAATCATAAATAAATTATGCTTTATATCATATCAACTTAAACATCATTTTTTTTTTCTTTTTTTGTCAAACATTGCATTGTGGGTTGAATATTGAATAGAACTAAACAAAATGCAGTTTGACAATATGGCTAAATCTACAGGGCATTTTTACCGATTATTTTGCCTTTAATGATATAAAAGGCCATAATGAATTAATCGCTAGAATATAATCATCACTGCCCCATATACCTACATTTCAATTGCAATGCAAACTTTTCCTTTTAATCAAATTGTCTCTATTACTGCTGAGAAAGTTCGCCAGTTATATGCGGAAGGACAGTGCTTCTTTTCAGACTCATTCTGTGCTGTTTTATCTACCAATAAATTTTGACAAACATAATCTGTATTGAAGGTGGGGCAGTAGTTAAGTGGATAGAGTATTGGCAGCTCATGCCAGAGGTTGCAGGTTAAATACCCTGGTCGACCTGATGCATCTCAAAAAACAATTCACACTCAGTATTGGTTCTACCTGTGAAGCGGTCTCAAGAACGGTTCATATAAGCTCTGAGCTGTATTTGCAACTGATATAAAATTAATTAGTATAAACTAACCTGTAATTTATTGAAAATGGCAATTAAATCCAATTTTTAAAAATGTTGCTTTACTGTTGTAATCATCTGAACCATTTTGTCACACTTCAGAGACTATGATATCTTATTCTGTTTCAATTTGTTCTCTCTTCAGGAATACATGGCGAAGGCACGTGACTTAGAGCGTGAGTTACGGGCCTTGACGATCGAGAAGGCCAGGGCAGAAGCAATGTTAGAAGATCTCCAGGTCCGGATAGAGAGACAAGATGAAAATGTTTCCAGGTTGAGGAATGAGAACTCAAACCTCAACCATGATGTGAATCAATTAATCAATGTCATCAGCTCTGCCCGAACTACTGGGAAATGGGAGGTAAGTAGAGCAGTGGAAAGTAGTAGTCTTTTTATATCTTCGAATCCGATTTATTCTGAGATCGAATATGAATTATACTGGAGCTTTCTTGCTTGGTACTAAGCATAAGAAATCTAGAACTGGCTCAGTCCAATGTCATTATAATGTGTCAATCTAGAACTGGTTCAGCTTGGTGTCATTGTAAAGTGTAGATCTAGGACTGGTTCAGCCTGCTGTCATTATAATGTGTAGATCTAGGACTGGTTCAACCTGCTGTCATTATAAAGTGTAGATCTAGGACTGGTTCAACCTGCTGTCATTATAATGTGTAGATCTCGGACTTGTTCAACCTGCTGTCATTATAATGTGTAGATCTAGGACTGGTTCAACCTGCTGCCATTATAATGTGTAGATCTAGGACTGGTTCAACCTGCTGTCATTATAAAGAGTAGATCTAGAACTGGCTAAGTCCAGTGTCATTATAATGGGTAGATCTGGGACTTGTTCAACCAGGTGTCATTATAATGTGTAGATATAGGACTGGTTCAGCCCAGTGTCATTATAATGTGTAGATCTAGAACTGGTTCAGCCCCATGTCATTATAGTGTGTAGATCTAGAACTGGTTCAGCCCATTGTCATTATAATGTGTAGATCTAGAACTGGTTCAGCCCAATGTCATTATAATGTGTAGGTCTATAACTGGTTCAGCCCAATATCATTATAATGTGTAGATCTAGGACTGGTTCAGCCCAGTGTCATTATAATGTGTAGATCTAGGACTGGTTCAGCCCAGTGTCATTATAATTGGTAGATCTAGGACTGGTTCAGCCCAGTGTCATAATGTGTAGATATAGATCTGGTTCAGCCCAGTGTCATTATAATGTGTAGATTGAGAACTGGTACAGTCCAGTGTCATTATAATGTGTAGATATAGGACTGGTTCAGTCCAGTGTCATTATTATG
This sequence comes from Panopea generosa, assembly GCA_029582155.1. Classification (NCBI taxonomy): domain Eukaryota; kingdom Metazoa; phylum Mollusca; class Bivalvia; order Adapedonta; family Hiatellidae; genus Panopea; species Panopea generosa. The sequence continues at coordinate 3,251,632 of CM055900.1, forward strand.
TGTAGATCTAGGACTGGTTCAGCCCAGTATCATTATAATATGTAGGTTTAGAACTGGTTCAGCCCAGTGTCATTATAATGTGTAGATATAGGACTGGTTCAGCCCAATGTCATTATATTGTGTAGGTCTATAACTGGTTCAGCCCAATATCATTATAATGTGTAGATCTAGGACTGGTTCAGCCCAGTGTCATTATAATGGGTAGATCTAGGACTGGTTCAGCCCAGTGTCATTATAATGGGTAAATATAGGACTGGTTCAGCCCAGTGTCATTATAATGTGTAGATATAGGACTGGTTCAGTCCAGTGTCATTATAATGTGTAGATTTAGAACTGGTTCAGCCCAGTGTCATTATAATGTGTAGATTTAGAACTGGTTCAGCCCAGTGTCATTATAATGTGTAGATATAGGACTGGTTCAGCCCAGTGTCATTATAATGGGTAGATATAGGACTGGTTCAGCCCAGTGTCATTATAATGTGTAGATCTAGGACTGGGTAAGCCCAGTATCATTATAATGTGTAGGTTTAGAACTGGTTCAGCCCAGTGTCATTATAATGTGTAGATTTAGAACTGGTTCAGCCCAGTGTCATTATAATGTGTAGATATAGGACAGGTTCAGCCCAGTGTCATTATAATGGGTAGATATAGGACTGGTTCAGCCCAGTGTCATTATAATGTGTAGGTTTAGAACTGGTTCAGCCCAGTGTCATTATAATGTGTAGGTTTAGAACTGGTTCAGCCCAGTGTCATTATAATGTGTAGATTTAGGACAGGTTCAGCCCAGTGTCATTATAATGTGTAGATTTAGGACAGGTTCAGCCCAGTGTCATTATAATGGGTAGATATAGGACTGGTTCAGCCCAGTGTCATTATAATGTGTAGATTTAGGACAGGTTCAGCCCAGTGTCATTATAATGGGTAGATATAGGACTGGTTCAGCCCAGTGTCATTATAATGTGTAGATTTAGGACAGGTTCAGCCCAGTGTCATTATAATGGGTAGATATAGGACTGGTTCAGTCCAGTGTCATTATAATGTGTAGGTTTAGAACTGGTTCAGCCCAGTGTCATTATAATGTGTAGGTTTAGGACTGGTTCAGCCCAGTGTCATTATAATGTGTAGGTTTAGAACTGGTTCAGCCCAGTGTCATTATAATGTGTAGGTTTAGAACTGGTTCAGCCCAGTGTCATTATAATGTGTAGATTTAGGACTGGTTCAGTCCAGTGTCATTATAATGTGTAGATTTAGGACAGGTTCAGCCCAGTGTCATTATAATGGGTAGATATAGGACTGGTTCAGCCCAGTGTCATTATAATGTGTAGATTTAGGACAGGTTCAGCCCAGTGTCATTATAATGGGTAGATATAGGACTGGTTCAGTCCAGTGTCATTATAATGTGTAGGTTTAGAACTGGTTCAGCCCAGTGTCATTATAATGTGTAGGTTTAGAACTGGTTCAGCCCAGTGTCATTATAATGTGTAGATTTAGGACAGGTTCAGCCCAGTGTCATTATAATGTGTAGATATAGGACAGGTTCAGCCCAGTGTCATTGTAATGGGTAGATATAGGACTGGTTCAGCCCAGTGTCATTATAATGTGTAGATATATGACTGGTTCAGTCCAGTGTCATTATAATGTGTAGGTTTAGAACTGGTTCAGCCCAGTGTCATTATAATGTGTAGGTTTAGAACTGGTTCAGCCCAGTGTCATTATAATGTGTAGATTTAGGACAGGTTCAGCCCAGTGTCATTATAATGTGTAGATATAGGACAGGTTCAGCCCAGTGTCATTGTAATGGGTAGATATAGGACTGGTTCAGCCCAGTGTCATTATAATGTGTAGATATATGACTGGTTCAGTCCAGTGTCTTATAATGTGTAGGTTTAGAACTGGTTCAGCCCAGTGTCATTATAATGTGTAGGTTTAGAACTGGTTCAGCCCAATGTCATTATAATGTGTAGATTTAGGACAGGTTCAGCCCAGTGTCATTATAATGTGTAGATATAGGACTGGTTCAGCCCAGTGTCATTATAATGTGTAGATATAGGACTGGTTCAGCCCAGTGTCATTATAATGTGTAGATATAGGACAGGTTCAGCCCAGTGTCATTGTAATGGGTAGATATAGGACTGGTTCAGCCCAGTGTCATTATAATGTGTAGATATATGACTGGTTCAGTCCAGTGTCATTATAATGTGTAGGTTTAGAACTGGTTCAGCCCAGTGTCATTATAATGTGTAGGTTTAGAACTGGTTCAGCCCAGTGTCATTATAATGTGTAGATTTAGGACAGGTTCAGCCCAGTGTCATTATAATGTGTAGATATAGGACTGGTTCAGCCCAGTGTCATTATAATGTGTAGATATAGGACTGGTTCAGCCCAGTGTCATTGTAATGGGTAGATATAGGACTGGTTCAGCCCAGTGTCATTATAATGTGTAGATATATGACTGGTTCAGTCCAGTGTCATTATAATGTGTAGGTTTAGAACTGGTTCAGCCCAGTGTCATTATAATGTGTAGGTTTAGAACTGGTTCAGCCCAGTGTCATTATAATGTGTAGATTTAGGACAGGTTCAGCCCAGTGTCATTATAATGTGTAGATATAGGACTGGTTCAGCCCAGTGTCATTATAATGTGTAGATATAGGACTGGTTCAGCCCAGTGTCATTATAATGTGTAGATATAGGACAGGTTCAGCCCAGTGTCATTGTAATGGGTAGATATAGGACTGGTTCAGCCCAGTGTCATTATAATGTGTAGATATATGACTGGTTCAGTCCAGTGTCATTATAATGTGTAGATATAGGACTGGTTCAGCCCAGTGTCATTGTAATGGGTAGATATAGGACTGGTTCAGCCTAGTGTCATTATAATGGGTAGATATAGGACTGGTTCAGTCCAGTGTCATTATAATGTGTAGATATAGGACTGGTTCAGCCCAGTGTCATTATAATGTGTAGATCTAGGACTGGTTCAGCCCAGTGTCATTATAATGTGTAGATATAGGACTGGTTCAGCCTAGTGTCATTATAATGGGTAGATATAGGACTGGTTCAGTCCAGTGTCATTATAATGTGTAGATATAGGACTGGTTCAGTCCAGTGTCATTATAATGTGTAGATCTAGGACTGGTTCAGCCCAGTGTCATTATAATGTGTAGATATAGGACTGGTTCAGCCTAGTGTCATTATAATGGGTAGATATAGGACTGGTTCAGTCCAGTGTCATTATAATGTGTAGGTTTAGAACTGGTTCAGTCCAGTGTCATTATAATGTGTAGATATAGGACTGGTTCAGTCCAGTGTCATTATAATGTGTAGATATAGGACTGGTTCAGCCCAGTGTCATTATAATGGGTAAATATAGGACTGGTTCAGCCCAGTGTCATTATAATGTGTAGATATAGGACTGGTTCAGTCCAGTGTCATTATAATGTGACTATGAAGTGTATCTTGTGTCTGCAGTAGAATACATGTACTTTTGTGTGAAAGTAAGTGCACATCTATCTAGATTCACTCACTCATCACTCATTCATTCATTCACTCACTCACTCACTCACTCACTCACTCACTCACTCACTCACTCACTCACTCACTCACTCACTCACACAGACTCTCACTTAGTCAGTTTCAATCAATCAATCATTTAATGACTCACCTGATATGGCTGAAATCTTATTTCAAAAACTGTTGTACACAAAAAGTCTTTAAAATACTGTAAACTGTAAAACAAACAGGTTTTTGTGGCAGATGTGTAACACTTTTAGTAAAAATGTCACACACCATTTTAAAGTAAATGTCATATTGTGACATCTGCCTCCATTACTAATTACCAGTTTGACATCAGTCTGCTGATCAGCGTGACATCACGTAATATTAGAAGAATTCGAATTTGTGTAGGGACAAAATAATGACACTTTGAGAATTTGAACTAGATGCTGAATGTGTACGTATTAATCTCATTTTTCCGTGACATTTTTGTTTCTGCATTTAAACTGGATTCAATGTGTGATTTTCAAGTAACTCCCTTAAGATAACTTTATATTAACATTGGAAACACATTCGCTAAAATAGTTTGACATTTTGATTCTTTAAATTTATTTTTAAAAACAAAAAATTTATATTTTTATTTGCCATTTCAGATTGAAACTGTTCGATTTCGTGAGCTCACAACTGAGCAAGTATTTGGTTCCATGCATGAACATTTATCCCACATGCGTATGTCTGATGATTCCTCTCGGGAAGTAAGGGAGTTACGAGAAAATGTTTCGCGAAAAGAGGAATTAATAAATCGTTTACAAGCAGACCTGGAACACGCTCAAAGACAACGATTCTCTGGGGAACAGGTGAGAAATATTTCAGTGAAGTAGAAATTGATTAATCTTTACAGATTATTTGATTAAAAAAAAAGAATGTCCATTTATGGCAGACAGAAATGATCAAACAATTTATATCAAATACGACATTAATAGAAGATTTTTGTAGAGTTAGCTATTGTGATCTTTTAATTGTACAAAATATTTATGAATAGATACATTTATGCTTAAGAAATAAAATCCTTTAAGAAAATCCATGTGGAAAAAAATATTAATGTGTGTAATGAGACCTGAATACAAATCTTTATAATTATAAACGTTCTTCACGTTGATCAAAACACGGCATTGCGTCTCATTGTTATTAGTCTCTCATTGCTGATTCAAGTGAGAAAGTTATTAGTTACTTGTGAACATGGGTGTGCCCAAATACTTTCCAGGATCCCAGGAAAGAGTGTTTAAGTTAAAAAAGGATGCTACATTTTGAAACAAAACAAACAAACATTACTCACAGTTGTTCATCTCAAAGTAAGGGTGGGCAGTTTGTAAGTTTCGATTTAGATTGTGTCCCGTTATTTGCAGGATGCTTGTACTTGGAATATAGTCATGGTAAGATTATATATAGTATTTTATGATTATTCTTTGTTTCATTCAGAGATCTGGTGATATGGAATCCACATCTAGTCAGGGTCAATCGGAAAAGGACTACACCATTATCAAATTAAAAACCGATCTCCGCAGGTCAGAACAGCATGCAGATGAGCTAAATATGGAGGTATGTATATACATGTTACTTAAGGTGATGTGTTTGAACTCAACTTTCACCTTTCCGCTGTGTTGAAGTTTTTCTATTACTCTATTCACCAGTCATAAATCTCGGACAGCATGTTTTGTTTATTTTTGCAATTAGGCATTCCTAGCACCATTACGGCATTTATGATTTTCCATAGCTTCATTACAGCAGTATTTTTTTTAAAAAATTTCATTTAAAAATATGTTTTAATAAAAAGAAAGTGGCACTTATGTTCTATTTAGTTTTGAACATATATTTAAGAATTTGAATAATTTTATTGGGGCCATTCCACTGGTATTGGAGGTCTGGGGAACATGGCCAATTATTTTTAGGGATCTTGGGAACATTGGCCATTACTTTCAGGGATCCAGGGATCAAATACCTGCTGTAAGAGATCGGGGGGTGGGGGGGATACTTTTGGGGATCTGGGTAACAATGGCCATTACTTTAAGAGATCCTGGGAACAGGGACCCCCTGGGAGGGCCTCTTGACTGAACATATTATTCAGGATATATATATAGATCTGTAAATGCCAGTATTCAGAGTACTGCTTTAAATAACATGTCACTTATTATTATCATTCAATTTGACTTAACTAAGGCAATGAATTACAGTTAAAAATATGCTGGCCTTTCATTTATTGTCATAATGTTTACACGTTATATGATGCAAACACAAAAGAGCACTGTGTGATGGGATGCACTTCTCCATATATATGGATGCTTTCTGCAGTTCATATGCCTACAAGTATGTTATACCTAGGTACCCACTCTATGTCCAAATGGTCTAGGGCGTTGTCTCTGGATCACTTACCTCTTACCCCCAGGGCGTAGGTTTTAACCCACAGAGTGTATCATTTACTTGAGGGGTTCTCTGAGGTCTTCTTACACCAATAAAACTGGTTGCCATACACTTGTATAGCCTGTAATGTGTGGCAAATAAAGTTAATCTCCATTCCCTCCTTTCTGCCTCAACTGCATGTATTGATTACATAGGTGATTGATTCCACCCAACTATCAGTAATTTTGTAATCAGTGGATTTAAAAGAAATTTGGTATTGAGGGTAAATTATTTACTGGTCTGCAGAAAGAGTAGTAATAATAGATAAAGAAACTTTAGGTACTATTGACTAAAAAACATTCCCTATCATTTCAAATGAGCAGACTGTCTATGATATTCATCTTAAAAGTGAAAAGGTATACCAGCTACTTGAAGGTCATTGTAGTTCCATTTACCGGTAGGTTTAAGGTTTGTCAATATTTGCAGGTCTGGTGTTTTTTTACACCGACTAGACTGTATGTCTTAATATTATACACAATGTAATAAAGAAATTTGTTCTTATAAATCAAATACTTTTGTATATAGAGGATCATTACAGACTTTCTATTGCATGGTTTGAGGTGCAGCCTTTTTCGCCTTTCAATAACTACTCATCTTCACTATCCATATATTTATATGTATTTATGTTATATACCAGTTTATTTGTGTTTCTTTGATTTAAACTTAGCACTTAATTAAGGCCCTAATAAATTGATTGCTAGATTATTATCCCCACCTGTCCCCTAATTTTCATGCTGTCCCAACACTTTTTATTTTCATAAAAATATAACAAATTTAACCTAACAAAAAATTAAGAATAAAAAATAAAATCCTCCCCTCCTCCTTTTTGAATTAAATTTGGATGATAATCTGGCAATTAATTTATAATGGCCTTAACCTGAATGGAACCTGAATGGGAAATAAGCTTAAAGGTTATGTGAATTGTTCTCTAATCTAGTTTCTGGGTTAAATCATTTCTGACTGTCGTCTGGGGCGATAGTGTGGTTGAAAGAGGTTGCAGGCACGATACCAGTCTGGTCCAGTGATAAAAAAAACCCTCAGTACTAGTTCTACCCAGAAAGCAGACTTTGGAGAGGTTCAAATAAGCTCTGAGCTTTCTTCACAATCGCTAAGATAAATTAATATAAAGTAAACTAAAAATAAACTTAACTACATTAGGTCTTATGTTCCTTTGTACTACAATGTTTATAGTAAACGGTCAAAGTTCTTTAGATGAAATGGTATTGGTGTTCAAGAAAACTGTTACTAACTGTAAAACTGTTCTATTATGACCACTGTAAGACTTGCATTTGCACCATCAAGAGTGATTTGAATATATTATGCCTTTAGTTTTATTGTTGGCACAAGATGAACAGCATTTACAAGAAATTATGCTTTATAACTGTTCTTATTGATATATACAAGCTTAAAAGACGATTTCAACCCAAATATATTAATAGAAAATGAATAGAAAAGATAATTCATTTGGCAATAAATTCCTGCTTTTCTTTGTGTCCGGAATCAGTCGATATCACAAAATTTAGAATATTGATCAAATGTAATATTTGTTTTTGATAAGATTTGATTTTAGTTTATAAAGTGATTAAAGACAGGCTTTTTAATAAATCAAAGACGCATAAATTTACTTTATTCACGACGTTCTAATCCATTCAATATGTTATCTGTATTAAACATTTTTATTGGGCCCTACTTTCAACATGTCTTTTACTTTACCTGATGCGGCATTTATTTTCTAATTTAGATAAAGTTTTGATATATGGATTGAAGAGAATTATTACTTAAGAACTTGTGTAAAACATACAGGCAACTTACATGAATGGGGTAGTAAGAACAAGAATGTGGGGTCTAGGTAGAATATACAGGCAACTTACATGAATGGGGTAGAAGGAACAAGATGTGGGGCCTAGGTAAAACATACAGGCAACTTACATGAGTAGGGTAGGAAGAACAAGAATGTGGGGCCTAGGTAAAACATACAAGCAACTTACATGAATGGGGTAGGAAGAACAAGAATGTGGGGCTTAGGTAAAACATACAGGCAACTTACATGGATGGGGTAGGAAGAAAATGAATGTGGGGTCTTGGTAAAACATACAGGCAACTTACATGAATGGGGTAGGAAAAACAAGAATGTGGGGCCTAGGTAAAACATACAGGCAACTTACATGAACAGGGTAGGAATAAAAAGAATGTGGGGTCTAGGTAAAACATACAGGCAACTTACATGAATGGGGTAGGAAGAACAAGAATGTGGGGCCTATGTAAAACATACAGGCAACTTACAAGAACAGGGTAGGAAGAACAAGAATGTGGGGTCTTGGTAAAACATACAGGCAACTTACATGAACAGGGTAGGAAGAACAAGAATGTGGGGCCTAGGTAAAACATACAGGCAACTTACATGAATGGGGTAGGAAGAACATGAATGTGGGGCCTAGGTAAAACATACAGGCAACTTACATGGATGAGGTAGGAAGAAAATGAATGTGGGGTCTTGGTAAAACATACAGGCAACTTACATGAATAGGGTAGGAAAAACAAGAATGTGGGGTCTAGGTAAAACATACAGGCAACTTACATGGATGGGGTAGGAAGAAAATGAATGTGGGGTCTTGGTAAAACATACATGAAACTTACATGAATGGGGTAGGCAGGGTCTAGGTAAAACATACAGGCAACTTACATGAATAGGGTAGGAAGAACAAGAATGTGGGGTCTAGGTAAAACATACAGGCAACTTACATGAACAGGGTAGGAAGAACAAGAATGTGGGGTCTAGGTAAAACATACAGGCAACATACATGAACAGGGTAGGAAGAACAATAATGTGGGGCCTAGGTAAAACATACAGGCAACTTACATGAATGGGGTAGGAAGAACATGAATGTGGGGCCTAGGTAAAACATACAGGCAACTTACATGGATGGGGTAGGAATAAAATGAATGTGGGGTCTTGGTAAAACATACAGGCAACTTACATGAATAGGGTAGGAAGAACAAAAATGTGGGGCCTAGGTAAAACATACAGGCAACTTACATGGATGGGGTAAGAAGAAAATGAATGTGGGGTCTTGGTAAAACATACATGCAACTTACATGAATGGGGTAGGCAGTGTCTAGGTAAAACATACAGGCAACTTACATGGATGGGGTAGGCAGGGTCTAGGTAAAACATACAGGCAACTTACATGGATGGGGTAGGCAGGGTCTAGGTAAAACATACAGGCAACTTACATGGATGGGGTAGGCAGGGTCTTGGTAAAACATACAGGCAACTTACATGGATGGGGTAGGCAGGGTCTAGGTAAAACATACAGGCAACTTACATGGATGGGGTAGGCAGGGTCTAGGTAAAACATACAGGCAACTTACATGAATGGGGTAGGCAGGGTCTAGGTAAAACATACAGGCAACTTACATGAACAGGGTAGGAAGAACAAGAATGTGGGGTCTAGGTAAAACATACAGGCAACTTACTTGAACAGGGTAAGAAAAACAAGAATTTGGGGTTTAGGTAAAACATACAGGCAACTTACATGAACAGGGTAGGAAAAACAAGAATGTGGGGCCTAGGTAAAACATTCAGGCAACTTACATGGATGGGGTAGGAAGAACATGAATGTGGGGTCTTGGTAAAACATACAGGCAACTTACATGAATGGGGTAGGCAGGGTCTAGGTAAAACATACAGGCAACTTACATGAATAGGGTAGGAAGAACAAGAATGTGGGGTCTAGGTAAAACATACAGGCAACTTACATGAATGGGGTAGGAAGAACATGAATGTGGGGTCTTGGTAAAACATACAGGCAACTTACATGAATGGGGTAGGCAGGGTCTAGGTAAAACATACAGGCAACTTACATGAATAAGGTAGGGAGAACAAGAATGTGGGGTCTAGGTAAAACATACAGGCAACTTACATGATTAAGGTAGGAAGAACAAGAATGTGGGGCCTAGGTTAAACATACAGGCAACTTACATGGATGGGGTAGGAAGAACATGAATGTGGGGTCTTGGTAAAACATACAGGCAACTTACATGAATGGGGTAGGCAGGGGCTTGGTAAAACATACAGGCAACTTACATGAATAGGGTAGGAAGAACAAGAATATGATCTAGGTAAAACATACAGGCAACTTACATGGATGGGGTAGGCAGGGTCTAGGTAAAACATACAGGCAATTTACATGAATAGGGTAGGAAGAACAAGAATGTGGGGTCTAGGTAACACATACAGGCAACTTACATGAATAGGGTAGGAAGAACAAGAATTTGGGGTCTAGGTAAAACATACAGGCAACTTACATGAATGGGGTAGGCAGGGTCTAGGTAAAACATACAGGAAACTTACATGAATAGGGTAGGAAGAACAAGAATGTGGGGTCTAGGTAAAACATACAGGCAACTTACATGAATAGGGTAGGAAGAACAAGAATTTGGGGTCTAGGTAAAACATACAGGCAACTTACATGAATGGGGTAGGAAGAACAAGAATGTGGGGTCAAGGTAAAACATACAGGCAGCTTACATGAATGGGGAAGGAAGAACATGAATGTGGGGTATGTGCAACACTCTTCTTAATTATACAGCTGGGCCTGGTTAGCTCAGTTGGTAATCCATCTGACTATCAAAACAGGGGTCATGAGTTTGAATCCCCACCCAGCTACAGTCTCTGTGATGATTGATATAGGACATTGTGTCTTATTGTCATTCATCTCTCACTGCTGATTCAAGTGGCAAAGTTATCATTTACTTGTGGAGATTGAAATGCTTGAGTACTTGTTCTTCTTCCAGGATATCAGGAAAGAGTGGTTAGGTTAATTGATTGTCTGTTAGCCCTCAATGGCATGTAATGACATTGAATATTCAAACAAACAAATCATAATTATATAGACTCCTGTTATTTTAAGATTGTTGACAGGGTCATCCGTGATGCTCTGTATCAGGATCAGTTACTTGCTGTGGTCATTAGTTCAAGCCCAGGTTGGCAAAATAAAAAGATTGTCAGTAGCTTACAGATGGTGATTTTACTCAGATTCACTCTTGGGATCATCCTCAATCACATCAACTCAATGTCTGGTATTAATGTGTTGAAAATGTCATTGAGTCACATTCATTATTGTGACTTTTACTAATTTGCATGTACCCATTAACATAATTATGTTAAATAATGTAAACAATCAATTTTATAATGCTGGAAAGATTTAAAGATTTTTTTTCAATTTTTTTTTCAAAATGGAGGCTCTTTGGGGAGAGGCTAATGTTATTAGTCCAAGTACAAATGATTATAGTCAGAGACAGAATTAGCAACAAGGTTCTATGTGCCATCATGTTTCATGTATTTATAGCACCTTGACCCTGCAGGGGGGTCAATATATTCATGAGAGATTGTACAAGGTCAGGAGGGAAATATCAATTCATAAGAAAATGGTAGGCAGTGTGAATGACATCTGATATTAAAGATCAAAATTTAAGAAAGAAAAAAAATTGTTGGGAGAAAGTGACTTCTGGTGAAGATAAAAAATGTGTCAGTGCCCAGTGAATTCACACTATCTAGTCATAAATTTGTTTTCTGACAAAAAAAATATTAATAAAAGATAAAGAAATATCTGACACTACAAATTTCCTAGGGATTTTTCATTTCACTTTTAATAACTATAGTATATAATCATCTTAACATTGGTAGTGCTGGTAAATGTTTGAGCACTGTTTGCTTGGTGTGGTTTTAACACTTCACTCTCTCTCACCCTCTCCTGTAACTAGGTCACTAACCGCGAGAGGAAGATATCCACGCTTCAGTCCCAGATCTCCGAACTTCACTCGGAGATTGCACATTGGGAGACAGACAACGCCACACAAAAGCAGACGGTCAAAATGCTTCAGGAGAAGCAGCGACAATATCAGGTAGAGGTTTTGTGCATGAGACTTGCTGTGAAATACGCGTGTGAAAAGATACTCACAAAGTCTTCGTCCTAATAGTTGCATTCCCGTGCATAACATTATAATTTTTTAAATATGTAAAATAAATAAGTAAATTGATTGGAAACTTTTTTTTTTATTCCTTTGAATATTGTAAAGTGAAAACTGTTTATATATTTAAATGCATATTCTTTATTTCAGTGTTGTTTTTTCTGAATACACATTTTACTCTATCTTCATTCCAATTAAGCTCGTCTTGATTTGGCTTATTTCTCTACATTTTTGGTGTTGTGGTATTGGTAAAAGTATCAATAACTTCTTGCTTGTATTGTTTTTAGCAACGGTGTGTCTTATTCATTTATCTCATCTAGGTTTCAAAGTCTGACGAGCTTGTCCGTCAGTTGCGGGGAGAATTGGCCAGTATTAAGGAAGAGCACTCCAGATCTGTACATGATGTAAGTCAATTACCTCTTTTTATTCTTTATTGAAGAGCAATGTAGATTTGTACATAATACAAGTTTATTACCTCCCTTTAATCATCAAGGAAGAGCAATACATATCTGTACATAATATAAGTAAATTACCTCGCTTTATTCATGAAGGAAGAGCAATGCAGATCTGTACATCATATAAGTAAATGACCTCCCTTTATTCATCAAGGAAGAGCAATTCAGATCTGTACATAATGAAAGTAAATTATCTCCCTTTATTCATCAAGGTTTGTACATATGTAAATATGTTTCCTCCCTTGTTTCGTTGAGGAACAAAACTCCAGATTTGTTCATGGTTTATACATGATACACATAATGTGTAAATTAACTCCCTTTAATTATTAAGACTACAAGCCTGCACATGGTAAATAATTTTTTTGATACATGTATACTTTATATATGATAAATATTGTGGAGTTTGTGGTCCAATGGCAGAGCATCGGATCCAAGAAACGGGGGTCGCGTGTTTGATTCTCTAACAAAGCTACGAGTTATATCCTTGAGCAAGACTCTTTATCCGCAGATGTTTTGTACTGGTTCTACCCAAGAAGACTTGAGTGTGATTTGTCAACTTTGTAAGAACCAGTTTCACAATCGATGTAAAATACCTGTGTAATGGTATACTCTATAAAGTAGCAACTTGTCTTAAGCAGCCACATTTGCTATTTCCCATTTTATGCAGCTTTCAGTGCAAATTAACCTGTATTATGCAAAAAACTGTCTTAAAAGGTCACTTTTGCTCCTTCCCTTGACTGGCTGCTTAAGACAGGTTTTACTGTATGTAAAAAAAATATATTACACTGCAGTAAGATGCAAAACCTCACACAATATACCTCAATGTTCTGGTTGGCCGGGTTTGTAATACTTACTGTCTCAAGCAGACACTGTATTTATATAAAAATATTTAAAGGATTTTTAAAAAAAACAAAAACACGCCTGGTTCAATTAGCTCAGTCAGTTATGCATCTGACTATCAATCCAGGGGTCACAAGTTCAAATCCCCACCCGGCAACAGTCTCCGTGATGATTGATATACGACATTGTGTCTCATTATCATTCGTCTCTCACCATTGATTTAAGTGGGGAAGTTATCAGTTACTTGTGGAGATGAGGTGTGCACAAGTTCTGATTAACCTTTCAGGATCCCAGGAAACAGTGGTTAGGTTAACTGGTCGTCTGTTAGCTGTCGATGGCATCAAAATGATACTAAATACAATCAAATTAAAAACAAAACCTCACATCATACACTAAAATAGGAATGTGTGATCTGATGGTAAAGTATTGGAAGTCAGTGATTTAAACCCACTTGGCATTGCTTTAGTACTGGTTAACCTTCCAGGATCTCGGGTAAGAATGGTTTATAGGTTAACCAAAGATTCGTCTGATGGCATAAAAATGACGCTAAATATTCAAACGAGCATACAAATAATACTGGTTTTACACAGGTAGAAGTCTAGTGAGATTTGTATAAAATAGATTTATAACATAAACAACAAAACATTGAAGCTTTGAAATAAACAGTGAATAGAGGAAAAGAGAGAATTTTTTTTTTTGCTGACACATTTTATACGAGAGCTAGAATGACAATTTAACAAAAATGCGTTTAATCCTGAATTACATGTTGCCGCCTTTTTCTGATTATATGGATCATGGCTGTCAGTTTATACTTACGCCATGTTTGAGAGGTGATTTGATAAGATTTGATATAGTTAAACAGCACTTAAAACTCTCATTTGAAGTTTTATATATTTTATACATCAGGCCTTTTTACTCACAGTGTTTGCTTTTGTGTATACAATCTTCAAAAGTTTGTACGGGAATACTTGTCTGTCAGAGAAAGTTGACATACCTTGATGCATGACTGTAAGAATTTCAGTTCAGATAAAGTAGAACCATGTTGAATGAGTAACAAACAGGGAAACCTTCTGTGTAAAACTTTTGTAAATTTGATTTACTGAATGTTAATAAAACGAAAATTAATAGAAGAAATATATACTGGTATCTCAACAATGATAATTTTTTATTGTGATACCAACTGTACAGTTAAACATTGCAGTGGTGTTCAAGTGGTAGAGCACCCACCTTGCATACACAAGGTTGATGGTTTGATCCCCAGCCGGGTCATACCAAAGAGTTCAAATAATGGTACAAGAAGCTTCGTTGCTTGGTGCTCAGCATTAATTAAGAGTTTAGTTCGAGGACTGGTTGGACAGTTTAATGTGACTTATTTGGGATATCATACAATTTGTCTGCAGCATGATATTCTAGTACTGTCTCAAGTAGGCACCTTCGCAGTATGAGTGAAAATTTTTTGAAAGCGACACTACTCACCATACAACAACAACTGTTAATTTAATTAAATGAAGTAACCATCTGCCCTTTGAGGCCATATTTGGCTGTTTCCCTGCGTGACTACATAAAACTGGTTAATTTGACACACTTCTTCAGTGTACGAACATTGCAACAGCATCTCAGACAGATATACTCCGACATAAATACTTTTTGTGATGCTACATAAACATTAAAGATAAAACATATATTAGCTAAAGTTGAGTCTGGCCTCATGGCCATGTGATCTGGGGTTTTGCTCCAAGACCACTTACATCTCACCACTGAGGCCATGGGTTCGAGCCTAGCTTGATCCAAACACTTCATGTAAAATGTTTACAAGTTACTTGCGAAAGGGCGATGGTTCTTCTAAGAGTCATTCTGAGGTCTGCCTCCACCTGGATATGCCAATATAACCTTCATTGTGGTGAAAATGGCGTTAAACCCCCATTTAAGAAAATAGAAGAGCCTGGACTGCAAGTTAAAGAAAAATACAAGAATTTGTCTTTTATAGTGATTTAAATTTATTGCAAATTCTGCTTGTTTTTGAATTTATACTTGATCCCCTGTGTAGGAATAAAGATACTATTGGACAATACTATTATACATTTCCAGTGTATGAAAATGTTATCCAAGTCAAAACAAAAAAATGGGTTATTCAATTTATCTCTTTTACAAACATCATTCATACCCTGTCCATCACCTTCAAAAAGTCTTAAAACAATATATTTATTATGCAAACACATTTAGTAAACATCTATAAAGATATTGTAAATGATATACAAGGTAGCAGTATAAATATTTGAACTCTTTTGGGAAAGGTAAACATTGTCTCTGACACGTATAAACATGATTTCTTTTGGATTGGTTTAAATTATTCAAAGTTTAAATGAAACATCTAAAGGACGCTGTTCTATTGTAAATCCATTCTTTTTAATGTAAATTAACTGTTATTTCACTATAAATCTACTGTTACATTTGAGCTGCTTTGAAATGAAATTTTCTGACTTGTGAATAATTCTTTTGATGTTTTACCTCAGTTTATAGAGTCACATAAATAAGCATCTTTCATTATTTTTTCTTCTTCTTCTATTTTTTTTTTTTTTTTTGGTTGTGTTTAATGTCGCTAAATTCATGAGTTATGGCAACAATACAACTAGGAATCGTATTTACTAATCTTCATAGGTCTAAGATTTTCTTACAAATATTGAAACATACCTACAGACATTTTATTAGTTTAAAAAAAAAATCCACTGTTTTCCAAGAACTTTGTGATTAAAAGAAACTGACACTGTTTTTCCTAGAATTCTGTTTTAATAAATGAAGCTGTTAACCTGGAACTTTACGATTTTAAAAAAGTCTGGTATTTACTATGTAGAACAATAAAATGGCACTGTTTTCCTAGAATTTTATTATTAAAAAAACCTGGCATGGATTACAGGAACTCAGTGATTAAAAAACTGACATTGTTTTACTGTCATTCTGGAACTCTTTGAAACAAGACCCAGAACTTTCACTTGCACCGTTATCCTGCAACCCTGTAATTGAAAAAAAAAAAACTTGCATTGTTTTCCTGAAGCTTGTGGTTCAAAAACAAAAACTGTCTCTGTCATTTTATGTACTCTTGTAATTACAAAGTCAAAAACTGAATCTTAATAATTTTATTCAGTGACCCTTCATATATATGCTCACGTCGCTCCCAGAAATAAGAATGTAGTAAAGATGTCTACCTGTAACCTCAATGTTCAGGCTACTAGAATACCAATAATTATGGTTTGAATATCAACTAAAATAACAAAGGAAAGCAAAACAATCTGCATTAATTTACAACAAAAACACATTTAGACATGGAACATAAGGCCATTATAAATTAATAGCTAGATTATCATCCCTGCCCGCCCCCTAATTTTCATGCAACCCGACCCTGTTTTCTTAAAAAAATTATTATGCATTTTTTCATAAAAGATAAAATAGAAAAAAATAGATACACATATGTATAAAATTATCTTAGTATTTTAATTTTTGTAATTAAGAAAAAATGACAATAATGTTTACAATAGCTGTACACAGCAGCTCTGACCTGCCATACCTCAACTACCCTTGGAACATAATTGTAATGCATTCGATCAACTAATTGCTAATTGTACCCCTGATCTAAATTCTGAAATAGTCCTGCTATCTTTTTAATCGAGATATAAAATTACCCATTGTATTAACTTCAGTGGGCAATGTACCTGTGTATTCGATCAGTAAATAAGAATTTAATTGAATTTAAACAAAGCTGAAAGATAGGAGTTGGGTCTGTAATAAACAGATTAGTACAATGTGTGCATACGTTACCTGCTCAAATATGGCCGTGTTAGGAGAGTAAACATCGAAAAATTGCCGGAATAAGCCAATAAACAATACACATGGACAGGGTTTGTTTTAAATTATAATTTCTTTTTTGTTTTAAATTTGGTCAGTTTTATGCATAAATGAACTGTTGTCTGATTCTGAGCTTTTAAGACCTGTTTTACTTATTGTTCTGGACTTTTTGGTAAAGTCTATACATGTATTTTGAAATGTTTGAACCATTCATCTTTCAAACAGTCATGCACTCTCATAATAGTATACCTGGATACATTATGTTGTGTACTTTAACAAAGTGGACTCACATTTTATATTTATATCAGCTCTGGACCACCATAATATGATGTATATATGCATCTATAAGAAAGCAGATTTATATCATTGAAGCTAATTTATCATTTTGAGTTGGTTCCGGTTAGCTCAGCTGGTAGCACATCTGACTAGCAATCCAGGGGTCGTGAGTTCAAATCCTTGTCCAACCACTCTCTGTGATGATTGATATATAACATTGCATTTCATTGTAATTCACCTTTCACTGTTGATTCAAGTGGGAAAGTTATCAGTTATATTTACAGAGACAGGTGTGTTTGAGTACTGGTTAACCTACCAGGATCCCAGGAGAGAATAGTAAGGTTAACTGATCTGCCCTTGGTGGCATAAAAAATGATGCTAAATATACAAACAAACAAATTGATCATTTTGTGTGTATAACTTAAACCTGTTATTTGCCCTTTTTTAATTAACAATTTTTTAGGAACTTTTGTGAATTGAATCAGTTTATACATGTTTTATATTTCATAATTTCTGCAGCTCTCCAGCTAATTGTTTGTCTGTCATGTTTATGTACTTCTGTATATTGTGTTTCTGATCAATTTCCAAGGGTTGGGGCTCTTTTCAGAATCCCCACTTGGTTTCGCGATGATTTTCATTCTAACAATAACAGCCAAATGAATGTAAACACAGCAGGTTGTTGTTGTAGATGATACCCATGTTATATTTACTATCCAATTATAATTGAACACCTTGAAAAAGTATTGATCAAACTAAAGTGATCAATGTCACATTGTCAGGCCGTTATCTGCAAATGAAAAACCATATTGTATATAGGTCGCAGGAGTTTTGAAATGATTATGATATATAGCATTTACAACTGAATTTCATAAAATGCTTGCATATTTAATTAGATAATTACAACTTTGGGTGATATTTAGTGTATTGTGATAGATTCAGTCTGTTTGGTTAGAAGGAAAAAAGTAGCAGGATAAATAACTGGAGAGTGGAAGTGTTGTGGGGTGTTCGGCATTTACCTGTGACTGACTTATATATCACTGGAAGTGCTGGATTTTGTGACATGCTCAGTAGTCTGGTAGTTGGTTCTCAGCCTTGAATAGATACTTTTTAACATGGTCTAACAGCTGGTATCCTGTGTGGAATTAATATCTTTATAAAAGGTCCAGTTGCTGGTTTCCAGCTAGGAACTGAACATTTTAAAGGAGTCTGGTAGCTGGGAGTGTATTATTTATGGATCTGGTATCAAGTGTAGGATAAATATTTTGTTACTGTCTGGTTACTCAGTTTCCAGCTAGAAACAGAACATTTTAAAAAATGGGTCTAACATCTAGCTTTGAATAAATATATTTAAGTGGGTCAATTAGGTAGTATTCAGTGTGGAATGTGTGAATTTGTTTTTTAACTAGATAAGATAATTCTCTACAAAACTTCCCTCACTGGATACTATTATGTTTCAAATAAGGAAGTGAATATTGATGTGCTATAACTGGTATGCTGGTTTCCAGCAGCGAACAGAATTCTTCTCATGTTACTTGATTATTGTGTAATATCTGATATACCAGTGGTTGGTTTCCAGCTTGGAATTTCATAGTCAGAACTGAAGACAAATACTAACATGTTGTAGTTTAGATAAATATTCCTGCAACTTGTTCAGCGTAGAGCAGACATCTGGATGTAGTTTAAATAATTATTCCTGCAACTGGTTTCTGGCTCAGTGTAGACATCTGGATGCAGTTTATATAAATATTCCTGCAACTGGTTTCTGGCTCAGTACAGACATCTGGATGTAGTTTAAATAAATATTCCTGCAACTGGTTTCCGGCTCAGTGCAAACGTCTGGATGTAGTTTAAATAAATATTCCTACAACTGGTTTCCAGCTCAGAGCAGAATGGACGATTCTTTAGTTGTGCAGCAGAATAAATCCTTGTTTTGGGTAAATATTCTGTTGGAAACTCAATAAAAAGTTTGGGTAACTGCAATTTTGAGTGAGCATGTAGGAGCACAGCAAACAATTTTTTTTACGGATGCCCAGATAAAATGTATCTTATGTCTTGCCTCACTTTACAACCGGACACATATTAAATAAAGAGTAGCCTTTGTATTTTGTAAATTCAGGGGTAAAATTTTAAATCAAATCCATCGTGTTTGTTTGTTTTGTCTGAAAATTTAGTATAATTTTATGCCATTGATGGCTAACAGACAATCAATTAACCTAACCACTCTTTCCTGGGATCCTGGAAGGTTAACCAGTACTCAAGCAAACCTTTATCTGCAAGTAACTGATAATTTTCCACTTGAATCAGCAGTGGGAGAGGAATGACAATGAAACGTAATGTCCTTATGGGGATTGTTACTAGGTTATTCAAACTCACGACCCCTGGATTGATAGTCAGATATGCTAACAACTAGGCAAACTGTGCCAAGTGATCCATGGTATAATGACAGGGATTTAATTGATGTTTCCTTTATTACAGGTGACTCACTATGAGAGGAGAATCCATACCCTGGAGTCGGAGTTGCAGGACTCTAAGGACCAGAGACGTAGGGCTCTCGAGGAGGTATATATAACTTACCAACTAGTCAATTTTCTTTTCTTGCTTTAAAGAACACCATAATTTTAATACATTTTTACTCGATAACATCCATATAGTGAAAATGTGCAAATTAAAATGACCAAGTTTATATTAAGATCCCTAATTTTGTTTCTATATCACAAAGGGGTACAACTCTGATAAATGCTTGAAAGGAGTCCATTTTCACTGATTTATGGTAATTTGTGACAAAATTTGCTTAATAAATTTTTGATTTCACCTGCTTTTATCCGTATAACAAAATAAATTCCTAGAAATGATCAAATATTTTTTTATATAATTTTTTTTAACTGTCATTTTCAAAACTAGCCTCTATTATGAAACTGTTAATAATTGCTTAAATCTGAAGTTTGTGTAATATTTAGAGGATTATTTCTTCATGTGTGGTAATACATTCATAGTGTCAAACTTAATTTGATTCCTGTACATTGGTAAATACAATTTAAACATTGCCATGTGTCCCTTTAAAAAATTTCTCATGCCAAACAAACAGTTTTCTAGATTGTTTGTCTTACAGTCTGTCCGAGAGGTGTTGAACTATGCTCAGGTTGTTATTACAAACCAATAAAATTTCAGTCCACACTATAATCTTGTCAGAATCCTATATCTTAATCTTTGCTGTTAATTTCTTCTCAAACAATTGATATGTCAAATCTCAAGTAATAGCAATTTCATTATCAAAAATTGTTTTTCTTTGGCATTATCTCCTCCTCCTTCTGCTACAGGTGAGCAATTTAGGGCTGATGCCCATATTTACAAATAAATACCTATTGCATATATAGTAGATAGACAAGTGCCATACTGATGTTTAAGACTTGATTATAAAAAAAAATGTATGAACAGATTGGGCAGCTACAAGATCGACTGAGAGATGGTCAGGTTTCTGTCAAAGATCACCACACTGTGTTGAAGTCTGAACTTGGTCGACGTGACGAGACCATTCAGAAGTTGAGACGAGATGTTCTCAATCTACAGGAGAAGAGGGATGCTGCCGTCTCTGAGGTAGTTTCAGTTTAGATAGATCCACACTCTGTTTAGAATTTTAGATAAAGTAAAAATAGTATTGGATATAGTGACTGCGTATTGCTAGGGTTTCTTATGTAATTTTTGTTATCATTTGCATGAAAATTTAGTTCAGTGATGCAAAATGATTTATACTTTTATTTAATTATTATTTGACATAAATTAATAAATGGGCACATTCACATATTTTTTCAGGTAAATTGGTAAATGTCTCAGTGTTTTTGTTGAATGCCATTATGTTTATTTTCCCACGTTCTAACAAATGCAAGCAAATTATTAATATAAAGTTTTGAAGAAAAAAATATTGTTAGGTCCAAAAGATATTAAACAGATAGATATGAGGAGATGTTACTCACGAACATTATTGTGTTGATAAGTCTGGCTTGGTGTATATGGCATATAAATAACAATGTAACTGATAGTGGTGTATAAGTGGTGCATAAGTGGTGCATATATGTACGTGTTTGTGATGGTTTTTCATTTTCACATTGTTTCCCCAGTCATTAAATTGAATAAGATCATGCGTTTCAATCAGAAATGTTTTGCGTGCTTGTTTCTAGTTGGATCAACAGACTAAAAATGCTCATATTGGAGAAGATAAGATAAAACACCAACAAGAGGAGGTAACTTGTTCACTCACAACACAGTGTTGTCACTCTGGCTTTGTTTTTTTTTTGTAGCCTGATTATCTCCCTTTTCACTTCCTGTTCTATTTATAGAAAATGACTTCTGTTTATAGCATATTATATTATTTTTAGAAATATTGGTGTTGGTGGGGTAGATTTATATTATTTCAGAAAAATGTACCCAAAACTAACATACCATCCATATATAGGCAATGTCATGTGATAATGATAAAACAAAACTTTCAGTTAACCAATCAGAGATCAAGTGACAAAAAAATCTCATTTAGAGTTTGTTAGACACATTTTGATTTGCAGAAATCTTTTAGAATGGGGCTTTTGATAAAGAATTTGTAAGCTCTTTCATTTCTATACTTAAGTAATATTTTTGTTAGTCAAGATATGGTATGGAAAGCAGGGAATGGTATAGTGGATAGGGTAATGGTGGATCACGCCATATATTTAAGACTTGATAACAGGCTCAACCTGGTCACTGGTGACTTATCTAAAACAACACCTAGTATTGCTTCTATCCAGTAAACAGACTTTAGAATGACTAAAAGAAAATCTATTTGAGCTGACTTTACATTTAAGCTAAAATAGTATAAACTAATACATGGTTTAACTGCTGTCATTTTACAAAACAGCACTACATTTTAGGCTTTCTGACCTTTTAAATGATTTTCTTTAATTTCAAGCCTAATATGATATTTCCAATTTAATATCTGAAAAACAAAAAATAAAATTGAACCCCAATCCCTGATTTGAGATAAATTCCTATGAAAATCTTGGAATTAATTTATTATGACCTAATTTGAATGGCGGATTCATGACACTGCCAAAACATTAACCCCTATCATCCTGGCTGACTGTTCCCTTCCCTCGATCTAACACACATTTACGATTTTTTTTTTATGTAATCCCATGATTAGCTTGTAGACAAACAAGTGAAAGTAAAATATTTCCTGGCTACTAACAATTTCATTGATGCACTGGTACCCAGAACAACATGTTTTATTATTACATCATGAAGGTGCATGTGGTGTGGTTCTCTGTACACATTTTTTCATAGGTTTCCAACACAAACCCCTGTTTGACCATGGTGTGCTCTGCATTTTGGTTCCCAGCACATAAGTTCACTTTTTGTAGCTTTACAGCATGGTTTTGCAGCCTGATTTCAGCACATATCTTTATTGGTTCACAGCATGCTTAAATTTGCACTTTGGTTTTGAACACACCTTTTGCATTGGTTTATACTGGTTCCTGTTAAAAAATAAATGCATGATATTTTGGTATATTTAGCATGGTGATTGAACCAATATCTTCAGTTCAACATTTTCCATATTTTGGTTTGGTTGCATGTCATGTTTTTTTCTCAGAAATGTTTTGTTGTACAGAAATCTCATATGTTTTCTTGTTGATAAACAGTTATATTTGCATGCTGCATTACTGCATTACTGCATTTTGATAGGTAAATTGAATCTTACATTTAAAATTAATTAACAAATTTATACCTTGGTTTACTAGAATGTGTCTTTCTGTTTTTCACTATAGGAAATTCAAGATACTTTTGAAGGAGCTGTGTATTTGTTATTTTGTACTTGAACCAAAAATGAAATGAATAAAAACATTATTTTAAAATGGCACCATGCTAGGACAGCATTTTAATTTTAAGCATTTTAATTTTGCCGGTACTGGTTTGTTCAGTGAAAAGAAGAGTGTTAAAATGAATTTCTAAAAACAAAAAATTATTTTTAAGAAACTGTAAGAACCGGCAAGCTATCAATCTAAATCAATTTATATTTCAATTTTTCAACAAGATTCACTCAAGGTCTCACGATATGTTCTTGTCATTAAGAGTGTTTTTGTTTTATTAATTGAAAACGGCTAGATTGATGTTCATCAGCAGTAGTTTGTACCTTCCATCAAGTGTTTGGTTTGTGCTTAGATGATGTCACTCTTGCAAACTTTAATCAAGGATTTGTATATAGAAGGATAGGAAACTTGTACTCATGGCGAAATGTTGATAAAATAGCACACAATGGATTTTTGTTTTGCAAATTAATCATTCATAATTCACAGGCAACTGATTTCTTGTACATAACCTGTAAGATGTATGTAATCATAGATGTTTAAACATGTTTCGATCACGCAAAATAATCTTGAATTAAAGATATTGAGGTTTGAAGGAAATTTTCAAGTAATTTGTCGTTATTTTAGCTGCAGTTTACAAATTTTGTAATCAAAAGTACTTCAATAATTTTGAACACAAATTTCTTTTATTTGTGTTCGTGAGAAGTTAAGATAACTGAAAACGAGATATTGCAAGATTTGCAAGCGTTTGTTCACAAATCTCAATGAGTTCCCTATCCTCTATATAATTTCTTGCTTTAATGATGTCACAAAATATCACAAAAAGAACAGCTCACTTCAACTGCTTTCTGAAACATTATTAATACTTAGTACTGTATATTGCCATATTAAACAACTATATATATGTGCATTTATATCATAGCTGTAAGCATACTTAATATCATAATTAATCAGTAATTTACTAATTAACAAAAGTTCAATCAGAGCCAAGGATTGGAGGTTAGTTTACTTTAAAAGTTTGTATGTGATGTTGCTACTATTTTTAAACTGCTATTTTTAGCTCCATAGAGTAGAAAGCAGAGTTAAGGCCCTTGAGGAAGAGCTCTCCAACTCTAAGAAACAAACGGAGGAGGCGAAATCAGAAGTATGTAGTTTTCACAATGTGTTTAGTCTCTAACTTAGCTTTTTTACGATAATGATATTAATTTTTCCTGTAACTTAGCCTTGTTTATGATAATGATTTTAATTGAATTTTTGCCCATAACGTTTAATTTGCATGCCTCATACATGACCATTTCAAAACTATTAAATGTATTTCAAGTTCAGTTCGATTTAACCTTAAACAAATGCCAAAACAAAAAGAAACTTGTGGCGCCTGGCAAATTACATGTTACCTTTATCTGTTATAAGACCAGAAAAAATGCTGATCTAAGTATTTGAACATAGAACTCCCTTGAGTTAACCTTTAACATATTTGATATAGTTCAGGCTGATACTTGGGTCTTAGGCCTCCTTTAATACCTACTAGATCAGAAATAATTTAATGGAGCACTTGTTCCAGCAGTAGGGCATCAAACCTGTGACCGTGGGGGTCATTGGTTCGATCCTCCGTCATGTCTGTCTTTAGGCTTAGTAGTACTGATTCTACTCAGGAAGACTTCGAGCGTTATTTGTCCAAGTTGTGAGAATTTGTTTCATAATTGATGCAAAATAAATAAGTTAAAACTAGAAATAATTTTGAAAGAATAATTAGTTCTTAGTAGTACTGTAGCCACAATGGAAACTACGGTTGATGATGGGGAATGCTCGGCATTGTTGCCATGAATGCCTGCTATAATATTTTATGGACAAACCACAGTTACTTGTAAATACAATCCTGCCACATCCCCACCCCCCAACCCTCACTGCCAAACCCCATTCCTGATACTCACATATTTACATATTGAAGGTCACTCGTACAACCATTTTGGAGTTTCCTTGATCATATTCTTTTCTTCTGGTACATCGCTTGTGTGGTGCTCTGCATCCAGAACACTTGATTTGATGAGTTTCACTGGAGTATTTCAAACCAAAACCATTCCTTGTTTAGACTGGTACCTGTACTAGTAGTTGACCTAATATTTCATCTATTTATAGAAAACTTAACTCCTACATTGATCATTAATTTGCAGTGTTTATTAAACTTTGCATCCCATTAATTGATTGCATTTGATTGATTTAGTGTTGCTATTAGCTTTAGCATTTAAGTAAAATGATTTTAATACAAAACAGTAATTATTATTTTCACGATTAATTTTGGCTTATTAAAAAAAAAAAACACTGATTAATACCATGTTTGATATCAGGCTAATAGTCTCGTAACAAAGTTGGCACGGAACGAGGGCGAGACTCAGTCTATCCGTGCACAACACACGGAGGCATGCACGCAGGTATATCTATTACAGACGGGTTTGCTAGCATGTGTGTGTGACTGTTTGATATTTGATAGCGTAGTCTTTTATTGTTATTTGCATGGTATGGAAAATATAAAGTGCTTCTGTAAATTTATCTTTGTTTCAGGTAAAGGGGAAATTAGTTTTAAATTGATTTGATGTTGTGATAAATCAGTATTTTACTACTTAACAAAATTATTTTATATGGTGAGCCATCTGTGTCACATTGCTGACAGATAGAAAGATCTCCATGTTAGTTTGATTTTTGTTGATGATGTCCTTTGCTTATCAATTTAGCGATGAAACTTAAAAGTTATAAAAGTCAACATGTCCATATTAGGAAACATTTCACTTTATACTTCAAAGTTTATTGTGACTTTTAAAGTGAGATTACAGTGACTGTCATTAAGTCTTGGAAATGTAATGCAAACTCTTCATGAAGTATAACATTTGAGTTTGACTGATGAAAGATGACGAATCTATTTAAGATTCATCTATAGAAGTCATTCACAGTACATCCTTATGTGACAAAATTTTGCAGAAGAAAGTTGGTTCTGCATAGACCTACAACAACAAAACCAGATGCCATATACCGGTACCTTTAATGTTTTGAAAAAACTTACATCCATATGTGAGCCTTTGCTTATATCCATATGTGAGCCTTCTCTTACATCCATATGTGAGCCTTTGCTTACATCCATATGTGAGCCTTTGCTTACATCCATATGTGAGCCTTCTCTTACATCCATATGTGAGCCTTTCCTTACATCCATATGTGAGCCTTTGCTTACATCCATATGTGAGCCTTTACTTACATCCATATGTGAGCTTTTTCTATTTATAAAAGAATTTCCATGTAACAATAATATATTTAAAAATAATATTCATCGCTGTTAAAAACAAACTGTAAGTTAAGTGGGCTATGAAATGATAAGCTAATTTGTTTCAATAATTGTGCACCTTAATATAGATAGAAAAATAACTAACTTTCATGTATGTTTGTAGTTTAATACAAATATTATCTTTCATATTAAAATAGTGAGACAGCAAATAGGATACAATGTATGTCAATTCACACTATCATATAAAATCCTAGGTACATGCATTGTCAATAATCAACTGATAATGTGATAGAGGAAAAAAAATTCATATTGGCAACGCAAATGGCCTTCAAAGGATTCATTTGGTTTGAATGTAGATTAATTGTTTTATAAATTGATCTAACTGGTCTTGTAGTAAAGATAGGTTATAGACATTTTGTGGTTATGTATGGTTATTAATATCAACTTTATAAAGTCTGTCTTAAAAAGAATATGGACAAGTTATTCTTGAAGCCCTTCATCCAAATGCTATTAATGGCTATTACCAGTTGTCTGGGATGTTTGGGGTAAATTTTGTTGGAATATAAACATATTTGAGATATTGATAAAAAAGTGTTATACCAATACCCAGTAATCAATGCTACTACCATGTTTAGTTTGGGGATGAGATATGCTCGAGTACTTGTTAACCTTTCAGGATCCCAGGAAACAGTGGATAGGTTAACTGATCATCTGTTAGCCCTAGATGGCATGAAAATGACGCTAAATATTCGATCAATCAATCATTAGTTTGGGGTGGGTGTTTGGGAGGGGGAGTGGGGGAATTAATATAAAGCCACTAATGATTACTACATTTTTATCTGTAATTTCCTTATATTACTTGATAGTGGGAGTATTTCAGCATGTTTTTGATAGATTCATTTTACATTCATAGATAGAAAGCACAGTAGACAATGGCATGGAAGCGGGCACCAAGATTTTATATACAAATAATATAATTGAGTGAAATGTATATTTCACTTGATTTTCTAGTGGTTGTTGTTGTCAAATCTAATATGGACATAGTGTTACAGAAAATAGATACCATTAGGCCGTAATAAATTAATTGCTAGATTATCATGCTGCCCCAGCATAAAACATAAAAGATTTAAAAATAAAAATAAAAAATTAAGTCCTCCTGCCCTCCCTATTTTTTTGAAAATTTGAATGATAATCTATAGCAATTAATTTATAATGGCCTTATATTATTGCTTGTAAATTTCAAGTATTGGAATATTATCATTTTGTTATGTTAGATTTTGGAAATGAAAAGAGAAACATTGTATATAGCGGATCTACTGTTTGAGAAGGGAAGCAATCCAATTTTGTGAATAGTGCAAGTGAAAAATAGTTATCTCTCCTGAAGATGAAATATTAAATCATAACCAATGATATTTTAATTTTTTCTAGTTATTCTTTGCTAAATGATTTTATATCTATGTATAACAGAACTGGGTTAAATTGGATGTTCATAAAAAAATTGTTTGTTGAGGTCGTTTTTGACATTCCAAGATGAATATACATTTCTATAATTATTATGCATAAAATTATATGAAACGAAATGCATGGCATACCAGTATTTGGTGATTGGAATGCATGGCCATTCTGCTTTAGGGTTAGGTGAATGAACCTGTATGGAACAAAATGCATGGTTTACCAGTATGTGGTGATGGGAATGCATGGCCGCCTCAGTGTTTAGTGGATAAAATACATGGCTTAATGGTATGGAATAAAATGCATGGTTTACCAGAATATATTAAATGAAATGCATGGCTTACCTGAATGTTGTGATGCTTTTGTGGTATATATTGGACACCTATTATATTAATAGAAAATGTATTTTTGTTAAGGAAATATGTACGGATAAATTAACATGATGTATATAACATACATGTACCCAGTGTGTATATATTGTTGTGTAACTTTTCATGAATACTATATGTGTATTTATAATACTTGTTTCTGATTTAATACATGATATAAATAATATTTGTACATATAATAATGACTTATCCCTTAGCCAGCTGCAAATGAGAAAGACGATTTTAAATTGCATTTATTTGACACAGATAAAAAAAATGCATTGTCATAAAGACAAGTGTAATCTAGGTATAGACTGTTCGTTACTCAGTCAGTACAGGTAGTTATCAGTAAGTAAATACTTATGTGAACATTTTAAACAATAAGTGTTGATTTCAAATATCGTATTTATTTTGCTGATTCCATGAGCAAGCATGCCTATTTCATTCTTCAAGGAGTTACGAATGTTATTGCCAGAGGTTGTGGGTTTGATCCTCAGCTCAGTCCAATGCCTCTTAAAAAAAACCCTCAGTGATGGTTCCACCGGGGAGGTGGACTCGAGAGCCGATCATATCAGCTCTGAGCTTTCTTTGTAATAGAGCTTATATAAATTAGTAAAAACTAAATATCAATATTTTTTTATTTTGATTGAAAATAGTGAAAACGCCATTTGTATGTCATGTTTATGAGTGAAATTATCAAAAATAATTCACTGCGAAATCTATAATTTATAAAAAAACATTAGATAAAAGTCGACCAAAGCATGGTAACATAGGAAATCAAATGTACAGTAGATATTTAGCTGGAAAGGATTAAGTTAGTTACTATGGTTACAGGCATGAACATTGCAGCTATCCTTGCATTCGTGTGGTCTACGTCATGCCTTTCTTATGCATGTTTTAAATTCTGTTTATGATAGTAATTTTTCTAGTCTCTGTGTCTCCTGATATTTAAGTTTAACATCTATTGAATAGGACATCTATAAATAAAAAAATTAAATAAATCTATAAAAGTGTTGAATGGCCCACAAATTTAATGATGGCTGAGACTTTTTTTTTTTTTTTTTTTTTTCCAGTTATTGAAAATTGTTTTCACACCATGATATACTTTGTATAGTCTTAAAGAAAAAGTATGTTCAGCTTCTAGAAATATTGTTTTAAAGTAAAAATATGTTTTAGATACATAGTCTTAATGAAAAAATATGTTTAAGAAATATAGTCTTAAATGATGATTGCATATTTAGACTGTGCCCCCTTTTTGTAACAAATTTTAATCATGGTTATTACAAAGCTTGCAGCTTGAATGATTCACCATTCCATGTCATTCATCAAGCATCTGTTTGAATGTTACAGATCTCGATGCTCACCAACAGTCTGCAGAAACTTCAGTCCTCATCCAAAGACACAAGAGATGCCCTCACATCAGAGGTAGGTTACAGTGGTCTCCCTTTAATCAGTGTATATATGTCCCAGCAGAGTTGTGTCACTTTCTGCTGCAGCCATGTTAATCTGTGCCTGTGCAGACCAATATATCCTCTATGCTGCTGTAAATATGATGTAATGGGTTTTCAATATTTGCTGCTTGCTGAAGTGCGCTCTTGTAAAAATGTTCTAATGTCATGGGCAGATCCAGAAATTTTGGTCAGGTGGGGACCACCAAATTCAAGCAGGTCCAAGATAGTAAACTTTCATTATATTGGATCAAAATACTTTCATTTAACAATATTTCAGGTACCTCAGGTGGAGTCCAGACCCCCTGTCCCCACCTCCACTCTGGATCCGCCAGTGAGTGTGCCACAAACTGTTTTAAATGTTTGATAGCAGTGTTAAAGAAGATTTGGTTGAAACTTGAATACTTGGGTCACGTGTTACTGTTTTTACTGCAGTGGGTAGACAGATTTGTATGTGTAAAAGTCAAATTGTACACTTAATATTTGTATGCACAACAGGAAGGGAATGGATGCATTTACTACAAGTGGTTTAATTACAGAGCTTGACTGGCTAATAATATCAATTCAACATACAAGCAGAAATTTCGTGTGGCACATTTGGTATTTCTTAATAACTTTTTGAACCTTTGTCTGGATTTAATAATTTTGGTACCAATGTGAAGCTGATAAAGATGTTGACTTTTTACATTTATCTTCTGAATTTAAATTATTACTGGTTTAAAACAAAAAATGTTAGTCTCTTTATGAAATATTTATAGGAAGTATGCTTGTTAAAAAAACATTTGAACAACACATCATAGAAACAGAAAATTTATGTAGAAAGATGAGAAAGTAAGTTATTAATGGGTGGCAAAAATTTCATATCAATATTCAATGATTTTTTTCTTAATTCTTACCTTAACCCTTTACTTCATATAGACGCCTTTGGACACCTCTAATATTGAAAGCATTAATTCACCACATATCAGCAATGGGTGAATTATGTTTATATTAACTGACAGAGTGGAAAACAGTGCAGTAAGAGTTCAGATTGCTCGTAACAAGCAATCTGAACACTTCCTGCACTGTTTTCAAATCCCTTCTGTGATTGATGCGGAAAATCGCGTATCTATGGTGTAAAGCGTTAAAAATGGGCTAAAAAATGAAAAGTTTATCACCCTAAGTTACAATAAAGCCCTTTCTTTTGATGCTAAAATCATAAATATATGTTTGTTGGTTCAGGAGAAGTTGTGTTTCCAAGATTTGAAAAATTCCAAATGTGCCATCTGATGTTTAGAAAGGAGCGTACAGTCACTTGTCTCTGATACTAGTTACACAATGTGGATGGCTTGGGTACAAAATAATAATAATGAATTTTGAGATGAATTATATGAATAGAAATGAATTTATTAAATATGACTTTGTGGCTTTGTTTGTATATGATTCTAAGGATCAGAACAAGCATGTGACACAAAGTCCTTTTATTTTGAAATCTAGTGATATGTTTGTTTTATTGTATCTCTCTGTGAATTAGATTGCAGTAATAGACCTAATTATATATTGTAGCCCTCTCACAGTGGTTTCATTTTGCATGGTTTCCCCGTATACTTTATAAAATCAAGCATTTGTTGATCCAGAACTGGTGTTTGTGGAGGAGGGGATGCAGTTATATATGTCTCTTCTCAGTTTAAAGCTGGGTGTGGTTAGTTCTGTCGGTAGCACGCCAGACTATCAATCCAGGGGTTGTGAGTTTGAATCCCCACAGTCTCTCCATGATGAAGATACATGACCTGGAGTCTCAGGAGTACTGGTTAACCTTTCAGGATCCCAGGAAGAAGTTAGGTTTATTGATCGTCTGTAAGTCCGTGATGACATAAAAATGATGTTACATGTTCAATAAATCAAACTTCAATAGCTGTAAAAATAAAATTACAGAGTATTGTTTTATCAAATTGATGCATCCTCCAACCATTTCTGGATCTGCCCCTGGAGTCAGGTTTTTTTATTTTGAATCTGGATATAGATGTTGAAATATGTATTTACAAAAGTTAAACTGATATGAACATCTGACTTATTCTTCACACCTCCTATCATTTACTTATTTTATAGTTACCATGGTAACCGCCTTGTTATAATGTTCAAACCTTAGGAATTAACTTTTTTATTCATATACAATACCTCTTGGGATACTAGATACCTTATTATGCATGGTTGTTTGTGATTGTTCTTTAGATTTACCATTTGTTTCAGGTTTACGGAACAATTTAAAATATCAACTGATTTTAGTTTGGTCTCTTCTCTATTCTGTTAGTAATGTTATTTTATTCAGTGTAATTATACTGGAGCCAGTTTAAAATCATTGTCACATAGAGGCTTTGTTTTGAGATTTTTTTTTTATGTTGGTAAATACAATGTATATTGGTGAAATGGTAACCAGGCCCTCATTCCATATTGTAGTAACTAAACATGCTGGTGAAATGGAAATCAAATATAAAATTCATAAAGAATTTTGAGCACAAGAATCTAGCTTAGAATTAATATTTTACAACTTTTGAATGAGTTGTAGCACAAGCTTCAAGGCAATTATTAGATTATTTCTGGCAGAGTTTGGTTAGCTTAGTCGATCAGAGGTTATGAGTTTGAATCCTTGCCAAGCCACTGTCTCCATGATGATTGATATACGGCATTATCTCTCACCGCTTAATCAAGTGGGAAATTCATCAGTTACTTGTAGAGATGGGGTGTGCCCGAGTACTGGTCAACCTTCCAGGATCCCAGGAAACAGTGGTTAGGTTAACTGATCATCTGTTAAACCTGAAACTTACAAATGTAATAATTATTATGTCTGAAATGAAAATGTTAATTATTAATCTAATGTTTGTATTGTTTTTAAATTTTATTCAAGTTTGATTTTTTTGCTCAAAGGTTCGATAAATTCAACACAGGTTCAGAGTTCATTGAGAGTGGTCAACCCTGACCCTCTTACACTTAAAATGAGGAGTATGGGGAAAAAATTAATCACCACCATTTTGTGATGATTAAAATATGAGGACAGTCACTGTTCATTAAAATTCATATAACTTTGAGTTTTTTAAAATTTTCAAATACAGGTGGACAAACTGAGACGTGAAAAGTCTGAAGTAGGTTCTAATGTAATCGTAGTTTGATTTCTTTTGTTTTATATCTGTTCTTTATATAGAAAGGAAGTTTACAAGCTGCTGTTTTACGTATCATTCAATTGCTTTTTTTTTTTTTAAGTTATTTTTTTTTTTGGTTTTCAGTTATTGCAAAAGCACTGTAAATATTGATTGATAAATGGTAAAATATTGATTCTTGATAAGTGCCTCATGCAATGGTCAAAATTTATTGTCTGTACTTTTTTACATTATTAGACACAGCAGTTTTATTTGTACCATCATTGCGTGTTTTTAAAACAATTTTGTAGCCTAATATTTTCAATTAATTTATTTTCAATAAATTCAAAACAGTTTTGTTTTGAAGACTGTGAATATTGATTTTTTTGCTATCTTTTTTATTTGTAATACAAATAAACAAGACAGTAGAAACATTAATATTCACAGTTTTGTATGTTATTCACAATTTGCAAACTTCCACAGTTTCTTCTATATCGCTTGCTTTAAAGGTCTGGATGTATGAATGACTAGACCTGCCTAATACCTGTTTCTCTTATTGTAATCTACCATAGATTTTATTTGCAGTTTCTGTTTTTAACGTTTTTGCCTAGATGTGTTTAACAGCGTGTAAATAAACAGTTGATTAATGTATAAATAGGGCCTTTAATAAATGCACATCATGTAAGCTGGGATGCAGAGTAGAGGACATAGTGTTGGCCTCTCATGCCAAAGGTTGCAGGTTTGATCCCTGACTCAACCTGAGAGCTTCTAAAAACAATGCTCAATTCTTGGGTCAACCCAGGAAGCAAATTTTAGAGTGATTAAGATAAGCGCTAAGTTTACTTAATGAATAAAGTTAAAATAAATTGTTATAAACTTAAGAAAAATAGGTTGAAAACAATCTTATAGTAATTTTAAAATATTTAAATGCGACTTGATAACAGTTTTAGAATTAATTCAGAATCAGTTTAGGACAAGCCAGGTTTGAACAATTCATGCAGACTTTCAATTTTGGTTTAGTAGTAGTGCTTAAAATATTCCCCGCATTTAAGATACCCATGTTTTACCTACTCATGGTGGTGTAACCTTGACATTTTACCTTTGGGAAGGCGGCTATACCTTATAATATACTATTGTTGCATGTTACTTGGCTATGGCACCACACACAAGTTTTGAGTGTTTGATAGTAAAAATTCCCTTTTTGTAAATCCATTTGAAACATTAAACATGAACTATGACATTTATTCAGGGGAAATATGGTATGTTTTAAACCTGCACTACTTGTTCGCACCTGGCATCATTCTTGTACAGTCCCAAATGTACAACAATGCTCCATAGTTGGCCATGTACATTATTGGAAGAACTTCGAAGGAGAAGAATTAAAAACAGCTTTGTTTTCTCTGAACTGTTTATTGAAATTTTAAGATGATAAAGAAAGTTTTTTGACAGATTTCTTTAAATCAGTACCAATGAAATATGTGTCGATGAAAAAAAATGAAAGAATCAGCATTCATTGCCAATAGCTGTATACACATGTTTCTGCAGATTTCCCGTCAAAAGGATCTTTCACCACATTATAAATGTAAATTATCTTTTCTGAATATCCCACCCACCTTTCCAACCCATATGTAAAGTAAACACCTAAGTGCTAGTACAATGTTTATCATATTTTCTGCACAAATTAATTAAAAAAAAATTTCCTATGCATTCATAAATTATACATTTCTTTGTTGAAAGTTGTACTATCTTTTTATTCTTTTTCACAAGTTGCTTGCTCATATATTGGCCATATTTTCTTATCTATCATGGAATAATTAGACAGAAAATAGACATATTCATAATGAGATGTGTTAATTGACATTTAAATTGATATATACACAATTTCTTGTCATGTCATTCTGTAACTGACCTATAAATAGTCTTATATTCTTAATATGACGTATTCAAAATAACTGAATACAGGTGTAATTGACCTATAAATAGACTTATTACAGGTGTTATTCACCTATAAATAGACTTATTCATACTACATGCTTGTCATGTCGTCATGTCATCTACCTGTCAGCGTAATTTACCTATTAATAGAGTTTGTAAGCCCCTGCCATTTAAAAATTGATGAAGGGGCTTTAAGTGCTGCCCCTCTTCATCTTTGTATGTCCATCTTTGAAATTAGTTGATTTATAACTTCTGAAAGGATTTATGTATTTAATTAATATTTGGTGTGAAATTACAAAATATAGGTCAAGTTCAATATTTGTCAATGTTGAACATATATTTTTTCAACTTAACTTATGGAAAATTTTACAAATAATAAGTTCGGACATCTGTGTCCTATGGAGACATTTGTAGTTTGTTATTATAATCATTTATAATGAAATTTCATTTTATCTATTCTGTTCATCAGTGGTGTTTCAGTTGTTTATTTTTAACTATACCTAATAGAAGTTTTTTAAAACCTTTATATATTCATAATAAGTTGCAGAATTTCCCTAGCAAGTGTTCGCAACTACAGTGTTCTTGTCTTAATTACCAGGTTGCTGAGCGACATGATGCGATTGTGAAACTGCGCACTGAGAATCGTGAAATAGAGGAGAAACTGCGAGAGGCTCTGGGGACAGCCCAACACCGAGGAGACGTCATCAAGCAGCTTCGAGATGAGATCAAAATCTCAAGTGGGAAGGTATGGTTGCCATGGTATTGAGAGTGATATTGTGTATATTCTCATATACCAGATAAGGATAGCTACTGTGGGAGATATTTCATTCTTGCATACTGGACAAGGTTATCCGCATATTTTTTCATGCCATCCAACCCATTTTATTTTCATAAAAAAATAGTTAAATTAAAAAAAAATATTCCCCCCTCCCTCTTTTTAAGAAAAATTAATCTATAATGGCCTTAATCACACCATTTATCAGATAGGACTTACATTGAATGCCCCTTAGCCTTTATTATGCTTTGTTACATGTATAATGTTGGTTCTGTAGTTTGATAAATTTCATGCTTTTTTATGCTTGCAGGTTGCAGAAGCTGAACGAAGAGCAGAACACATTGAAAAAGAGCTTCACCAGGTTCATAACAGGCATACCTCCACTACCAGAGAGGTCAGTATACACTAGTTTGTCATCTCTGTAGCTTGGCCAGGTTAGCTCAGTTGGTAACGCATCTGCCTATCAATCCAGTGGTCGTTTGAATTGGAATCACCGTCCAGCCAAAGTCTATGTGATTGATATGTGACATTGAGTC